>LR738711.1:744675074-744710412 GCA_902687465.1 Secale cereale | reverse complement strand
GGGGGGGTAGAGTTTGAGACACGGACCGGGACTAAAGGGCATCGCACCCTTTAGTCCCGGTTCATGTCTCAAATCGGGACTAAAGGGCATCGCACCCTTTAGTCCCGTTTCGTGTCTCAAACCAGGACTAAGGTCTCATTTGAACTGGGACTAATGCCTTAAGCCACTCGAACCGGAACTAATGCTCACATTAGTCCCGGTTCGTAATGCAACCGGGACTAATGTGTATATTGAGCTGTGACCAAAGCCCTGTTTTCTACTAGTGGTGGATCCTTTGAGTAGATGGGAATGATCTTCTCGTCAATGATCTTCAGAGGAGCATCAAACTGGGATCTCTTGCTCAGCTTCCTCCGCTCCACCTCCAAGAGGATTCAGGACCTGATCCTCAACTCCTTCCCCCATGGCCCGGCCTTCCAATTCAGAGGCCTGAACTTCGTCATTGCCGACTGAAGTGACGTGTTCTCACTGAGCCCCTCCCACCCCACCGTCAAACTCTATAGGCTAGAGCTCTCGCCTTGGGGGTATCATTGAGTCCTTGCTGCATGTCCTCGACTTTGACCCGAACAACAATGAAAGGTTATCCAACTACAACCTTGCTTCCTCTAATCTAGGAAGTTGCCGCGCCTCCAAGTGCAGTCTTTTTTTGCCAAGCAAAACATTTCCCCAAGTGGATGACCTCAAGGTTTATCAAACCATTAGGAGCGCTTGAACGGAGATCGATGATCATTACATGGACACAACTACAGTACTTGTCTTGGTCCTCAACAAAACAAGTGAAATTGTCAGCCTCACTAGCCTTGCTAGTTACAAGGATTAATGTAACTTGTGATAGGAAGTGAGAACTCCGTCAAACCAAAACAAAGTTTAGATTGTAAACGAGAAATAAAAGAGTTGATTGAGGTTGAAAGCAATAATGATGAATGGACTGGGATCCATAATTTCACTAGCAAGATCTCTCCATTAAACATAGCATTGGTGTGGTGAATAAATTACAGTTGCCCACCAATTAAAATGCACTTTTTATAACTATGGTTATACATATCATATTTGCATATAGGCATCATCCATACATCTATATACTGTAATCCAACTGTATCTATACCTAATACTCCACCCTAAGACTGCTATCCAACATGCATCTCAAAGTTATTAGGTAAATACAACATTGCATTTAGCATGATGACATGATGTATATAATATATTGTCTTCACCATGTGTTCATCATCGGGAGAACTACTCAATTATCTTATTATCCCCAGTGGCAACAACACAATACAAGTCGTTTTCCACTTTCTGCCAATGCATTAGATTACTTGCAAAGTTGAACCTAACTAACATACAACCCCCTCTTGGGTATCCTTCATCTAAACATGGCTAATGAAAGAACAATAGATCAGAGAATACATTTCTATAAATTGTGCAACAAATAACTCAAAATAACCCATGTATATATCTTATCATAACATGAAAGGTCATCACACCACAACAAAACACACAACAAAGATTACATTAGATGTATTATAAATACGGTGTGGCAGCTCATGTGATCATTGTATCAAAGAACAAGGGATAGATTACCATCTAGCTAGTGTTATGGAGCCATAGTCGGAAGGCTGATGTAGATTGATGGACGGTAAGATTGATGTAGATGACCTCTGTTAAACATATGCATGGTGGCAACAAGTTTGATGTAGATGATCTCCGTGATGGATTTATCCTCTGTCAGAGTACTGAAAAAGGCCTCAGATTGAATCTTCACGGAACAGAGAGGTGGTAGCGGCTAGAAAAAATCCTCGATAAATATTTTTAGGGTTTCCAGTAGTATGTAAAGGCAGGGGCATTGAGAGGCGCTGTTGGGAGGCCACTCGGCCCTACCATGCAGCCCACTATGCCACGAGCTAGGGCGTGTGGGGCCTACAAGGGTCCCCTCCCATGGCTACAACGCCCCCTGGAGTTTTCTAGACTTGAAACTTGCCGACTTATTTTCCCCTTTTTTGTCTCCAAAAACTTGATTATCTTCAAAAATCCAAAAGCCACAAGTAGCAATTAACATTGAAATGATAAGTTAGTCCAGAAAAATAGTAAAACTTGATGCTAAAACTATGCAATTATGATATAAACATAGGATTTATAGATACATATGGGTTCTATCAGCATCTCAAAGCTTAAACTTTGCTCCTCCCGGAGCAGCTGGTAGCACAATAATTTTTGACTGTGCGTGCTATTTTACATGAACATGATGAGTGTGATGTAATTTAAGTGCGACTCAAAAATAGTGATAACAAACAAGTAACATAAAAACATACAAACAAACATACTTATGCTTTCCATGGATCAATTTTTAATCAATGTTTCATTGCCATAGGTTAAGAACGATTGTCAACGTATATTGCATAGCATTACTTGGTCTTAAATCTTATAATGGCAATCCTATCATACACCATCCCAAGGCAAACACAGTTTTTGTTTTTGCGGGATGCAAACAAAGTTACTTAGGAGGTTTTTAATACCAAGGTTTGCATCACAAGTTGACGGAAGGCAGCTAATTTGGCGGAAGGATTGGTGAAAGGTTATTACTTAGGACCCGCTGCTATTTTTCTATTGAGGTACATAATTGGATGACCGGCTTATCGTGTCCGTACCGGTCCACGAACAGAAACCGTGTCGTTTTAAAGATAACGTTGGAGATGCCATTATTTCTAAACCAAAGGGTCCAAACTCGGTTAAAAGTCCTTGTAAAACCCGTTACATATATCATCTATGCGCGCCTTGCCTATCTCAAAATCCCTAAATCACATGTGTGATCGTGAATCCCCAAACGTCGATCAAATCTTACGGTTTCGCCCATGTGAGAGTGAGACTGTTCAATGTAGACCCGACGTAAACTACACGAGCCCACGATTTACTCGCACTAAAGGCTAACTACACACAGTCCGACCCCTTCAATCTGTACTCTCGCGAGACAGGTGATTAGATCTGCTCGCCTCCTGCCGACTTCGTCGCAGGTCTACCTTATCTATTGTGGCCTTAGACCATGGAGATGTGGTGGATCTCGGTTTTTTTGCTGATGGGAGGGCTTCTTCTCAGTTTCTAGATGTCTTTTGATGTCTTTTTGGGGGTTTGTATCCTGCTTAAGAAGATACGGAACATCAGAGGGCGTGTGGAAGTGTGTATGTGACGGATCCCACATGTTTCGATCGACATTTATCTTCGGTGGATCTACTTGATCCAGATTTCATTTGTCTACGTTGGCATGTCTACAGGTTAAATACTTCCGATCTACGTTTTTCTTAATCGACGACGGTTGATGTTCTGATGCGCTAGTCCATTGGGATCTTACGATGACGATAGTCTGACTGTCTACTACAACGATATTTGCCCGACTCGTGTAAGGGAGAGGCGATGACAGCGGCATTGTCTTCAGCTCGCTTTAAGGGTGTCTCCAATGATTGTAAGATAGTTGTTGATAGACTTTGCCACATAGAATTTTTGATGATGTGTCATACAATAAATGAGGGAAGAGAGGAAGATTGTATGTACATAAACTAACACCCCTTGCACAAGCATCAATATAGAATGAGAGAGCACCTTATATTTATTATCTCATATCTTATTGGCCAAACTAGATACAACCCATTGGAGTATGTTAAGACTAGCCACAATGGGTAGTAACATAGAGTAGTAACATGGGCATGTTATTACTCTATGTTACTACCTCTATAGTGGGAAGTAACATATGTGTGGTAGCATGGAAGACTTTATTTATTAGGCTATAGACTCATCTTACCTTGATATGTGTGATGTTACTCATACTAGTAGTAACTAGCCATGTTACCACATGCCTCTTTTTCTTTATTTATTGCTTGCCACATCATCTATTTTATCTAGATATGTGTGATGTTACTATCTATGTTATTCTCACTGTGGATAGTCTAAGATGTTAGTTGATGACATGGCATATTTTACCAACAAGCTAACATACAAACTGTTGGAGATGCTCTAATCCTTGTAGTTGTCTCTAGGTGGTTTACGGACCTAGATGTAACATTCGTTATTTTTTATGCACTTCAGAGTAGATGGGAAGTTTTTTTTTTAAATGTAGACCCGACGTATTCACGTACAGCTCGTCTGCTCGTGTCGCAGGTTGCTCATCAAGTTATCCTCCTTCCACATGAAACGATACGCGTCTGCACCTGCACTAGGCTGCAACGGCTGTGTTGCGCACAACGTCTCGCACGCTCCACTCGAGTCTAGCGGCCGAAGCGTCTCTCTCGCCGCATCGCTGCTTGTTGGGCTCTCTAGGCCATTCCTAGTACAAGGCCCCAACCCACCGCTGCCACAGCCTTTTCTCCTGCCTCCACCACTGACTGTCCGGTGGTGACGCGTGGTCGGCGACGGTATCTTCCTTCGCACGGATTTGGGTAATCTTCGTGACAATGTTCGCTGAATTGGGGCTGGATTTTCGTTCCTCCATCGCCGATGCAATCAGAGAAATTAAATGCCGGATCGAGTCTGTGCTGCTGAAGAAAACCAGTTTCTAAATTTAGACCTGTCCTATCTTTGTGCTGCGCCTGTCGGATACTCGGATCACGGGTTCTTGTTCTGATTGGCTCCCCCATCCCGCAGATCGGAGTCCAGCGCCATGGCGAACCGCGTCGGCGAGCCCTCGTCGTCGAGCGCCAGCGGCGCCGGGAAGGACTCGGGCAGCTTCGAGTGCAACATCTGCCTCGAGCTGGCCCAGGACCCCGTGGTGACCCTGTGCGGCCACCTCTTCTGCTGGCCGTGCCTCTACGAGTGGCTCCACGTCCACGCGCACTTCCCCGAGTGCCCCGTCTGCAAGGCCAACGTCGAGGAGGACAGGCTCGTCCCCCTCTACGGCCGTGGCAAGACCTCCGCCGAACCGCGGCCGAGCTCGTCTGACGGGCCGCAGATCCCGAGCAGGCCGTCCGGGCAGCGGCGCGCCACCGCACCGCCGCCTGATCAGCGCGATCATTACCCGCACCCGAACCAGAGCCCGTGGTTCCCTGGTGGCGGCGCCATGGCTGGAGGTCGGTGGGGGAATTACACCTTCTCCGCCGCAATCGGGGGGCTGTTCCCTCTGCTCAACTTCCAGGTGCACGGGTTCCCGACGGCGTATGGACCCGCTGCCGGGATTCCTTACGGGTACGGACATGACTTCCATGGGTGGCACGGGCATGGCTTCCCGCCCCAGGCACCGCAGGGCCAGGTCGATGTCTACTTGAAGATGCTGCTGGTCCTCGTCGGTGTGCTTGTCATCGCTAGCTTGATTGCATTTTAGATTATGTGTTGTGGAGGGCCTTGTTGGCGTGCTTGCGTTTCAATCTGAGTGCATCGTAGGTAGCTGAGCTCCCATGGTCACGGTTTGATCAGTGTGGAGAGCAGTAGAATGACAAATTTTCCATTGTGTGGTAACTTGTAATTGCCACTGTGTGGTGTCCCCAGTGAATTTGATCCGTGCGTTATTTATGCATTTATCCTCCTCTTTCAAAACAAATCTAGATTTGTGCCTTTGGCCGGCGTCGTCATAGATCAGCCTCGTCTCTAATAGCGGCCCTAGGGCCATGGGGACGCGGTGGATCTTGGCAAGGGCCGGCGAGAGGGCTTCTTTATTAGTCGTTTTTTCAAGTTTTGTTAGGGTTTGTGTCCTGTTCAGAAAGACGAGACGGCGGCGGCTCTCTGAAAATGAAATAAAGGTCTCCCCGCGTAGCCTCCGTTTCGGTGGTGCGTCTAGCATCATTGGTGGGCGTGTGGAGGTGTGTCTCCGGCGGATTTATCATCGGTGGATTTGCTTGGATCTGGTTGTTTTTGTCTATATTTGTGTGTCTTCGGGTTGGATCCTTTCGATCAACATTATTCTTCATCGGCGGCGGTTGTTGTTCTGAAGCGCTGGTCCTATGGGGTCTTAGCACGACGACTTCCCGACTACTACTACAACAAGTTGTGCCCGACTCCGACGAGGGAGGGGCGATGATGGCGGCGCGTCTTCGGCTCGCTTCAGTGATTGTAGTCGTCGCTAGGTGATCTACGGATCTGGATGTAATTTTTATTATTTCTTGTGTTCGTTATACTGCCATGATTGTAGATGAATAGATTGGAAGTTTTTTCGAAAAAAAAAACATGCTCGTGCTGATCACCATCCATGTTCTCGTTTGCTTTCTTCACTGGGTGATGGCTTCGCTACTTTGCAACTTTGCATGCAAACTGCATTTTCTGATCCTGTGCTCCTGGCTGAAAAAATAGTGGATTACTTTCATACTCTATCAGGTTGATGCGGCTTTCCAGAAATTTGTTGCATTCAGTTTCCAGAAAATAAACTACTATTGATTCAAAAAACTACTACCTCTGTTCACTTTTATAAGGGCATGTACAATGGTTGCTAAGATAGTCTTATCTTAAGTTTTGCATGTAAATTAGAGATGACAAAAAAACAAGTCTACAAAGGATCATCTCTTAGTCTTATCTTTAAAAATTAGTTATTCCTAAAAACATGGTGAGACAAATTGTGCTAAGCTATCATCTCTTGTCTTCTCTTAAATAAGATAAGACAAGCCTTCTCTTATGATTTCTCTCTCCTCCACCTCATCATTTATCTTACGTGGCATCCTTAAGCTAGAATCATTGTACATGCCTAAGTCCTTTAGGACAGCTGAAATTGAACTATATTAGGTGTTGTCTTAAATGTCTAAAAGATCTTATAAAAGTGAATGGAGGGAGTACTATTAATTCATAAATTTTATTTTATTTATTTATTCGGATTTTTTAATACATTCAAACATTATGAGTACAAGAATACAATAATGGTAGCCAAGGGAGAAGAGTACAAGACGTCCTTCCAAACACACAAGGAACATTATGAGTACTGTTTGATGTCGTTCGGACTCACAAACCCACCAGCTACTTCATTCGATGTTTGCATTCGGGCCTAGTATTGAGTATTGGCATTCATCTGGGCCGAATATCCCGAATACCACCGTTTGGTGGTTTTTGGCATTCGGCGGTGGCGTTCGGGCTCGATATTGAGCGACCCGTCCCGAAGGCAAAAAGGCTCCCGGCCCAATTCAGAGCTTATGTGCTCGACATCGTTGAGTATTCGGGAACGCTCTCGAGGCAGGAGGAATCGCCCGTGTGTGCCCTACGAATGGCGGCGGCGCAGGTAGCCCGTCCCGCCTCCTCTTGTCCAGCGACCGGCACCACCCTCTTGCCCCGCCGCACTTCTTTTGCGTTTTTCTTCCTCCCGATGGAGCAGTGTAACATCCCAAATTTTCAATTTGGAATGTTTTACAATTATTAGCTAAGCATCTATGAATTTTTTTATTTGAGTGTCATTTGGAAATTTCAGAGGCATTTGAATTTTATCCGACTTTGAATTCTACTTGACAATTGAAATTTATTTCAAAAATCCCTGACGAGATACTTGTTCAAAAGTATGAGAGGAGCGAACATGACACTCCAAAAAGTTAGAAGAAAACAATGCCGAAAGTTTTGAATTCAAATTTGAGTTTCATTTGGATTTTTAGAAAAAAATGTTTTTATAAAGTTTTTATTTAGCCTCGAAAAAATAGTTCATCTTGTAAGATTTATTTTTTTGAATTTTTTGATATATATATATGTCCTATATTAAAATATTTTTATTTTCTATCTTTATATTTTTTTTTGTCTCGCTGTCTAATTAAAAAAAAACGCAGCCAGCCACTTGCTATCGAGCCAATGGCCCAACCAGGCAATCGCTCCTGGCCAGAGGCGGACGACCAGAGGCCTCTGCGCCCAGTTAAAAAAAAGGGGCCAGCGCCCACACGCCTGATCCCTCGTTCGTTCGTTGTCCCTTCGTCACGTAACTCTCTCCCTCGTTGACTCTCTCCCTTCCCTGACGCCTGGACCCCGCTGTTTTTTTCTCTCTTCTTCTTCCTCCACGAACAGCCAACAGAAACGTACGCGTACAATTGCTTCCGAAGCCCCTTCGTTTCCAATTCATGGAAATCAATTCTCCAGTCCGTTTCACTTCCAAGGAAGATGTCCTATAAATAGCCATTACCCTCCTGGACCGATTCAGACGAAAATCCCTCGCCAAGTCCACCCCTACAACACGTACTCGACGTTCCAATCTCGCAGCAGAAGCTCCAGTTCATCGTCGGATTACGACGTCGGTGAGCCATCCCGAGCCTTATCCTCTAGTGTTCCGACTTCTCTCGATCCCTAGACTCCATTTGACATGGTTTTGTGATCCCTCTCCATCTACAGCCACTGCACCAACCTCCTTGTCTTCACCAGAGCACCCGGAGCACCAAGCTTCGCCGCTTCGTTCCGTCGTCGTTCGTTGACGCCGACCATCTTCGACTCCACCAACGGACGAGCCACTCTCCGTTGCATCTCCTAGACATCCCCGCCTTCATCCACGATCACCGGAGCCGCTGCCACCATCACGCCAGAGCCACCGCCAATGCTCGTTTCTTCTTTGTAAGTTGAACCAACATCATGTTCGTTCAGTTAAAAAAAACACGTTTTTTTTTCTTTTCTGTAGATCGGTTTTTCTGGTTTACTTTGAACCGGACAATCAGTTTTTTTTAATAAGCCGATGCTACCAAAACCTTTAGTTAGCGAACGTCCTCTCCAAAACCGCAGCAAACCAATCAGCGAGCGCCACTTGTCGCTGGCAGATAATTTTTTTCCAGGATATTTTTTCAATTCAGATTCTTTACCGAATCTTATTTCTAGTATATCTTTTAGTTTATAGATCCGATTTAGTTGATTCTTTTTCCTACGGGTTCGTAGAAATATCCTCTATCAAGAGAACTAAACGAAATATATTTTTGAAAACTTTAAAATTTGAATTCATGCAGATCTGAATTCAAACTTCGTTAGGCCATAACTTGAGTTTCGTAACTCCGTTTTGGGTGATTCTTTTTGCAAATCGAAGCTTGTGACATGTGCTTTGTGTTAAAACCAAAATCATTTATTTTTGTTGTTGTAAAAATTATGCTCTGTACAAAAACTTTATTTGGGTGTTTTTGGAGTTTTTTCGAAGTCTTTTATTCGTTTTCTTTTTGATTCTTTGCTTGTATGCTTATGTATGTTATTGCTTGCTTACGCTAGATCATCCGGAGTGCGAAGCTTGCTACTACGAATCTTTAGAGTTCAACGAACGTCAGCAAGGCAAGTTCACACTTTGATCATAAGTTTAAATACCCAGATTTTACTATGCATTAGTTTCACCCTCAAAGATTGCATGAGTAGGATTGGGAACGTGTGGTTATGCTATGTAGTTCATTTGGTAGGAACCTATGACCTTTGATCACCCCGGGAATATTCGTTATATCATATATTGCTTAGCCATGCTCGTAGACGGGGATTGGTATGTGTGATACATGCAAGTTGCGAGAGATAATAATTTTGGGACAACATAAGGTGGCAACTTTAATACACATCTGGGTGGATTGTTTGGGGCACCTGGAGAAACCAGTGCTTGCCCAAAAGGAATCCCGGAGTACCCGTGTGATTACCCTAGGTCCGCCACCCAGACTCAAAGGGAGCATAAGATATTTCATGCCTAGAAACTTCAACGTGCAGCCACAAGCCATTATGGGCTCTGGCATAGTTGAGTAAGTTGTGTGACCTCTTTCTGTGGTAGACTAGCTGATGTAGGGGAAAGTAGGTGTACCGGTCTACCCAGGGTTTGGAGGAAATACTTCAGAAAGACTATGTCTCGATCTTCCGATCATGGAGGTGGTCGAGTCTTGTGGGGAAAAGTGCGCAAACCTCTGCAGAGTGTACAAACTAATCATGATTAGCCGTGTCCCCGGTTATGGACAACTTGAGTATCTGGAAGTGAATTATTGGTTGATCTCATCACTCTTTTTAATGAAATTATTGTGTTACTAATAACTTGGAAATTTTGGGATTGAGTTGGAGGAACCTTCTCAATAATGGCATTTTTAACTTAGTAGTAAATAAAAATGTATTCCTTTGTTGTAGGGTAAAACTGGCTTTATGCAAAAATTAAACTTAGAGCCTCCACTAGCTAAATTTGCATATAGAGATAGTATTTTTCATTATTATTATTCTATGGTGTGACATTGCCAGCATATTCCATGTGCTGACCTACACGGCTGCAACGTCTCATGTTGCAGAGTTTTCCTACGAGGAGCAAAGGTGCGATAGGTCGTTGTTCTGCACTCAGTTTGCCGTGGAGTTGATGGACTCATTTTACTTTTGATGCTTCCGCAGTTATTTTATCCAGATGGCCTTTGGCCATATTATTGTAATAAATACTCTTTTGAGGACCTCGATGTAATAAAGTGTGTGATTGAACTCTGTTATAATTCATCGAGTACTGTGTGTGTCAGCGTACCGATCCAGGGATGACACTTAAGCACAGAGACTTCGATCCATTTGGGTCGGGTCGCTACAAGATGGTATCAGAGCACACGCTGACTGTAGGACGCGATCACTAGGAAATGGAAAACCATAGGAAGATAACTCTATTTTATCACTTCCTTATATATCTGTTGGTCTGTACTCTTCTCTATTCATTTTTGTCTCTTCTCTACTTCAATTCGATAGTTGTTGAACCCCATCATCAAGTTGCTCAGCTGATGAGACCTATGAAGACATCATTGACGAAGAAGGAGAAGTAGAGTTGACTTTGATTTGAGAAGATTTAGTTCAGACCACCACAACCAAATGTAGTCCAACGAATGATTGCGGTAGTATGAAGAGATCATATCTCTTGTGGATATGACCTTACCTGTAGGTTTTGCTTGTGTGGTGTGTTTTGTGTGAATTGCTTGATTTGAAGTTTTATTGCTATCATAAGCATATGGGTAGTGATTTCTCTCATTAGGCCCTTATTCTATTCTAATTTCTCATCCACTCTAAACCTAACAGATGCCTCCGAGACGTGACCCGGAATTTCCGCCGGAACTTACCGAGTTGATCCAGAACCAGAATGCCCTCATGCAGCTACTCATCCAGAATCAGAACCAGAACAACAACAACCCACCGCCGCCACCCTCGGTCGACAACCTTACCCGTTTCCTGAGGTTGAACCCACCCGTGTTCTCTAGCAGCACGGAGCCGATCGTCGCAGATGATTGGCTCCGCAAGATCGGAAGGGAGCCGACCACCGCAGGATGTACTGACGCAGAGAAGGTGCGCTTTGCCGCACATCAACTGGATGGACCATCAGCTTCGTGGTGGGAGAATTACACCGCCACATTCCCCATAGCAAATGTGACTTGGGATCAGTTCCAACAGGCGTTTCGTACTGCACATGTTTCAGCCGGAGCTATGAGTCTGAAGAAGCATGAGTTCCGCAACGTACGCCAGGGTAATCGTTCTGTTGGTGATTATGTGGAGGAATTCAGCAAGTTATCCAGGTATGCTCCCGGAGACGTGGCTGATGATGCCGCTAAGCAGGAGAAATTTCTGGAGGGACTAAATGATGATCTGGGACTTCAGTTGACCGTGGCTACCTTTAACAATTATCAAGAGTTGGTTGACAAGGCTCTCATTCTGGAAGGCAAGCAGCAGCAGGTGGAAAACCGCAAGAGGAAGTACGGACAGGGAAAGTACAACTCTGGAGTTCAGCAGAAGCCCCGCTATACCCCGTACTCGGGAAATAATGGATCAGGATCTGGCAAGTATGGTGGACACACTCACCATAACCATGGAGGACATTCACATCATGGAGGGAATGGACACAACCATAGCCATGGGAATGGCAATGGAAACGGAGGAAACAACAATCAGCATCACTCCAACCCCGCTACACCGACAAAGAAGGATCTAAGCCACATTACCTGTTTCAAGTGCGGGAAGACCGGACACTACGCCACCGAATGTCCCGAGGCGAAGAACGGGAATGGCAATGGAAGCTCTGGAAAGAAGCCAAATCCTTTTACCAGATGTCAGGTGAACCATGTCAATGTGGAGGAAGTTTATGACCATCCTAACGCCATTGTTGGTAAGTTCTTGATTAATTCATTTACAGCCCTTGTTCTTTTTGACACTGGTGCATCGCATTCATTCATATCAAGGGGGTTTGTGGATAAGTTTAAGTTGCCGACCGTAGCCCTTAAAACACCAATGTTAGTGAGTTCCCCAGGAGCAGAGAACATGGCTAGTCGGGGATGTTTTCAGTTGCCCTTGACCATAGGGAGACACGTTTTCCCCACAGACCTCATCATCCTAGAATCACAAGGATTGGACGTAATTCTAGGCATGGACTGGCTATCCAAGTATGAAGGGAATATTGATTGTGCTAGTAAGTCGATTCTTCTCACCACCCCAGAGGGGAAACGGATCAAGTATGTGTCGAGGCATACACCAAGGAGGACTCAAGTGAATTCTCTTTCGGGAGTTGTTCAGGAAGAAGTACCAGTTGTGAAGGATTATCCCGATGTTTTTCCGGAGGAACTACCAGGCATGCCACCGGATCGAGACATAGAGTTTTTGATTGAATTGTTACCAGGCACTGGACCAATATCCAAGAGACCGTACCGGATGCCCGCAAATGACCTGGAGGAAATTAAGAAGCAGATTAAGGAATTGTTGGAGAAAGGTTATATTCGACCGAGTTCATCACCTTGGGGAGCCCCAGTGCTTCTAGTTGAGAAGAAGGATGGATCCTTGAGAATGGTTGTGGATTACCGTGCGTTGAATGAGGTGACGATCAAGAACAAGTACCCTCTGTCGATGATCAATGATTTGTTTGACCAGCTACAAGGAGCAAAAGTTTTCTCAAAAATCGATCTTCGATCTGGATATCACCAGCTGAAGATTCGAGAGCAGGATATACCCAAGACAGCCTTTACCACAAGATATGGGCTTTATGAGTATACGGTCATGTCTTTTGGTTTGACTAATGCCCCTGCCTATTTTATGAATATGATGAATAAGGTATTCATGGAGTTCTTGGATAAGTTTGTTGTGGTATTCATTGATGACATATTGATTTACTCGAAGAATGAAGAAGAACACAAGGAACATTTGCGCTTGGTTCTTGAGAAGCTCAGGGAACATCAGTTATATGCAAAGTTCAGCAAGTATGAATTCTGGTTGAAGAAAGTTGGATTTCTCGGACATGTTATATCAGGGGAAGGAATAGCAGTGGATCCTTCGAAAGTTAAAGCCGTCACCGAATGGAAGGCACCCACCTCAGTCGGAGAGATTCGCAGTTTCCTTGGACTTGCAGGATATTACCGAAGATTTATTGAGAATTTCTCCAAGATCGCAAAGCCCATGACAGAGTTATTAAAGAAAGACACCAAGTTTAATTGGACCGAGGAATGTCAGCCTAGTTTTCAGGAGTTGAAGAAACGTTTGGTCACAGCCCCAGTGCTAATTCTTCCGAATATACGCAAAGATTTTCAGGTGTATTGCGACGCTTCTCGTCAGGGACTTGGAGGTGTTCTTATGCAAGAAGGAAGAGTTGTTTCATATGCCTCACGTCAGCTTCGACCTCATGAGCGGAATTATGCCACACATGATTTAGAGTTAGCAGCCGTAGTGCATGCGCTCAAGACCAGGAGGCATTTTCTTATTGGAAATCATTGTGATGTTTACACGGATCACAAGAGTTTGAAATACATCTTCACGCAAAAGGAGTTGAACATCAGGCAGAGAAGATGGTTGGAGCTCATAAACGATTATGACATGAAATTGCACTATCACCCAGGAAAGGCCAATGTTGTGGCACATGCATTGAGCCGCAAGAATTATGTCAATACCCTCACAGCAGGAGGATTACCTCAAGAGTTAATTGATGATCTTAGAGATCTCCGATTGGAGATAGTACCACGAGGTTTTTTTACCGCAATGGAAATTCAATCCACCTTGTTGGGAAAGATTCGAGAAGCCAGAAGTTAGACAAAGGTATTGCATAAATAAAGGAAAGGATGAACCAAGGAAAGGCAGAAGGATTTCGTGAGGATGAACACGGAACCTTATGGTTTGAGCAGCGTATTTATGTGCCAAATGACACAGAGATCAGGAAGTTGATTCTTCAGGAGGCTCATGATTCGCCTTATTCGATACACCCAGGAAACACTAAGATGTATTTGGACTTGAAGGAAAGTTTCTGGTGGACAGGTATGAAAAAGGATATTGCCGAGTATGTCGCAGTATGTGATGTATGTCAAAGGGTTAAGGCAGAGCACCAGAAACCAGCAGGATTACTTCAGCCTTTGCCGATACCGGATTGGAAGTGGGACAAGCTTGGCATGGACTTCATTACAGGATTACCCAGGACTCGATCAGGCTATGATTCTATTTGGGTAGTAGTTGATCGCTTGACCAAGGTAGCTCACTTCATCCCCGTGAAAACCACATATACAAGTGCTAAGTTGGCCAAGATATATATGACCAGGATCGTATGTCTGCATGGACTTCTGAGGACCATCGTATCAGATAGAGGAACACAATTTACCTCAAAATTTTGGCATCAGTTACACGAAACTTTGGGTACCAGGCTAGAGTTCAGTACAGCCTTTCATCCGCAGACAGATGGGCAGACCGAGAGAGTCAATCAGATTCTGGAGGGCATGTTGAGAGCTTGTGTGCTAGATTATGGATCTAGTTGGGATGATAATTTGCCATACGCAGAATTCTCATATAACAACAGCTATCAAGCTAGTTTGAAGATGGCCCCTTTCAAAGCTTTGTACGGAAGGAGGTGCAGGACACCATTAATGTGGGATGAAGTTGGAGACCGTAAATCATTCGGACCAGATTTAATTAAAGATTCAGAGGAGAAAGTCAAGTTGATCCGTGACAGACTTAAGATAGCCCAATCCAGACAGAAGAGTTATGCCGATACTAAACGCAAGGAAGTAACTTATATAGTCGGAGATAGAGCATATCTTCGTATGTCTCCACTTCGAGGTGTTAAACGGTTTGGAGTTAAAGGCAAACTAGCACCACGATTTGTGGGGCCTTACAGAATTTTGGAACGCATGGGTGAAGTTGCCTACAAGTTGGAATTACCCGAAGCCTTGTCAGGAGTTCATGATGTGTTTCACGTTTCCCAGTTGAAGAAGTGCCATGCAGAGATGGCTGATATTCCTTTGAGAGATACAGTGCCACTATGATAACCCTCAACCGTAAGGGATCGAGATAGTCTTCGCGGGTAAGAATAACCCAATTTATTGATTCGACACACGGGGAGCCAAAGAGTATTTATAAGCTTTAACAGTTGAGTTGTCAATTCAACCGCACCTGAAATATACTAACTTGCAACAAAAGATAAGTGGTAACAGTGATATGATAGTGATGATAGTAATAGTAAAAAGTAAACAGTAAAAGTAAATAGCAGTAGTAAATGGCAGAAGTAGCAACTAGTGACAAGCAAGGTTTAAAATACTATAGGCTAGGGAGATGGATGGTTGGGCGCTGCATGGATGAGATAGATTCTAACTTGGGGCACGACACACGGAAAAGTAATGATCATCTAGGCAAATATCAAACATTAGGCATGTATCCCGTAGGTAGTTGTACGTGCTTGCAATAAGAACTTGCACCACATCTTTTGTCCTACCATCCCGCTACGAACGGGGCCAAAAGGAACTAATGGATATTAAGGTGCTCTTGTCAAAGAGCACCGGAACAAAGCAATGAACTCAATGGATACATGTAATCCTCAAACTATGGACCATCCCCTTTGGTGTCCCAAGCTGTCACTTTTGGGATCGCCGGTTCCGAACCGTAACAGGTGCATACAACTCATAGATAGGATCAAGAACACAAATATATTCATGCAAACACATATGGTTCAGATCTGAAATCATGGCACTCGGGCCCTAAGTGTCAAGCATTAAGAATAACAAGTTGTAGCAAAGATGATAAACACCATACTAGATGATAGGCAACATGCCCCCAACAATCTGACGAACTATTACATGATCTAACTCATCCATTCCCTACCATCCCCTTCGCCTACAGCAGGGGAATTACTCACTCATGAAGGGGGAAGTCATGGAGGGATGATGGAGTGGTGATGATGATGACGATGGCGACGATCTCCCCTCTCCGGAGGCCAAATCAGCCTCCAGATTAGCCCTCCCGAAGAAGAACAGAGGGTGGCGGCGGCTCCGCGATGAAAAACAGCGAAAGAACTTCTGATCTGGGATTTCTGCGTCGGGAGAAAAAATACGGGCTAAAGTAGGGCACCAGGGGGTGTGGGCCCCACCCAGGAGCCCCCCCGGCGCGGCCCAGGGGGGGTGCGCCCACAGGGCGCCTGGGCACCCCCTGGCCCCCCTCTGGCCCCACTTCTGGTATTTGGTTCCTTCGGGTGCGTGGATTTTCTCTGATTTTTCGTGGATTTTTCTGAGATACTTAAAAATCCGTTTTCCTGCACACAAATAAACCATACAGTCAGCTCTGCTGAAAACAGCGTCAGTCCGGGTTAGTTTAGTCCAAATCATGCAAGAATGAGGTTAAAACAATATCAAAAGTGTTTGGAAAAGTAGATACGTTTGAGACGTATCAACTCCCCCAAGCTTAGCATAATGCTTGTCATCAAGCAATTCAGTTCAACGAACTGGACGCGACAAAGAAAACTTTGACAAACTCTTTTGCTTCATTAGATGTATATAAGCATGCACTACGAAAAGAGTTCAGCAAGTATTAAAACAGTACTTATGAGAACAATGCAAGGAGCAATCCTTCTTTCAAGTGACCAGTCACAAATAATTAAGAGTAAATAACATATTACTGAAAATCAAGACAAGATCACATTGCACATAGCTTGAGCATATTAAGGTGGTATCTCGCTAGCCTCCATGAGTGAAGCAAAACATAAATGCAGAGACTCCTCCAGAGTTTTAAAGGAGACTAGAGCTAAGAATTTTAGAATAAATCATATCACAAGTATGCAGAAGACAATGTAATACTTTGGGACAATGCACATTACACTCAGAATGACAATTATGCTCTCCTAGTCAGTGCTTTGAAGAAAGAAGATGAGACTCTCGAACCGTGGCTTTTATTGGCAAAGTTGAAAACCCGTGATCGGAAACAAAAACTAAACATGTACCAGAGCTCTTGGTTTTAAAAACAGAAGTAAATATGTTTTTGAGAGGTGCAAATTTGGTCAACGAATGCTAGCAGATAACTCAATCACTTTTTAAGCTAGGCAAGTCTCGAGGAACGGCTCCCGTATGAGGACGATCACATCCTCTTAATCTCCTTTGTTTATCACTGCCAAAGTTATCTGATTTCTCATGAACAAAGCGTGAAGGAGGGTTTGTTTGTTATATTATCTTTTCGAGCCGGGCGCACTCAATGCCAGTTCCTTTTCATATTAGGGGTTTGCACATTATGCATGCAATCCAGGGGTGATACTTGTCCAACTTAAAAAGATTATGAATTAACTACTACTTCCTCATGAGCTAAAACATAGGCACAAAAAGAGAAATGCTTTTCATTAATTTCGAGATGGTACATGAAAGTCTTCGTTAGGAATGGCAGGTAAATACCATGTATAGGAAGGTATAGTGGACTCATATGGCATAACAGGTTTAAAGGTTTTGGATGGACAAGCAGTCATTCCGCTTAGTACGGGTGGAGGTTTAGCAAAAGACTGGGAAGCGACCAACTAGAGAGCAATAACGGTCATAATCATGCAGAGCGACAAAGCAACATTGAATCGGGCATGAAAGTGATATAACTATTCTCAAACTCAAAGATCATCAAGGCAAAGTAGACTTTTTAGTCTTAAACATGTGTAAGCATGTGCCAAGTCAATCCAAAAATTCTCTAAAGGGAAATACCACCTTAGTATACCAGACTATGAATAGTGCGATGCATGTAGATCATTTCAATAACACATTATATACTCTAGTTATTGGAGACTATCCACAAGGAAAGCATGAACCACTGGAAGAGCATTGTAAACATAACACTATGTCGCTACAAGCTGGTCTCTAGATCATAAGTACATGCATATGTACAAAAGTAGAAACAATAAGAGTTCATACCGGTCTTCCTTGTTGCTTCCTTTCAGTCGATCTTCGTCATTACTGCTTGTCACTTGCACGATCGAACGTAGGAAATATAATCAAATGCCATCACGGACTCGAGCTGATCTCTGAAAACAAAGCAAACTAAAGAGAGAAAGGAAATCTTTTTGAGTTTTTCAAAAGTTGAATAAAAAGCAAAAGAAAGAGAAAATCTTTTTGTTGTTTTTGCAAAGAGAGAAATAAAGAAGAGCGGGCAAAAACTTCGAAAAGATCAAAGTGAATCAAACGGATAATACAATGAAAAAGTGAGAAGGGCACATACTCCCCCAAGCTTAGGCTTTTGGCCTAAGTTGGTAGCAGCTACTGCCCCCAGGAGCCTCCTGCTCCAGGGGTGTGGGTGTGAGTCCACGGGTCGTAGAAGGATGCTGGCGCGTACACCGAACTCCTCGGAGTCTCCCATGAGGAAGGTTCCGAGCGCCAAACAGAGGAAGACCCTTCACCAAACTCGGTGGCGGTCTCATCTTGAAAATGTGGTATCTCACCGTGCCTCTCCTCGTCGGGCACAACCCCCTCCATGGGGTTATGGAACTGATGCTGGACCATGAACTCATCGAACTGGACAACATCAAAGGACCATCCGTTCCTGCGAGAAAAATCAAACAAAAGAGGTGCAGGTAGACGGATCTCGCGTTCCGTGGTAGTTCCGAAACGCAAGATATAAACAAGGTTATCAAGCTCAGAACCCATGGTAACAAACTTATGCCTTTTCATAGCAGCAAGATCAAAGCTTAAATAAGTAAAAGGAGTATCATCAGGGTGTGGGGTGCCTCCAAGATGCTCTAAGATAAGTGTGGCATAAATGCCACCATATAAGTCCCCCTTGTTACCGTTCATAGCAAGGCGTCGAGCAATTAAGGTACCCAGATTATAATCAGACCTCCCTGAGAGGGCTGCTGCCAGGATAGCAATATCCGGAGCAGAAATGCTGCTCGTGTTGTCACGAGCTAACACCCCTCTAGAAAGATAATATGCAAAATACCTGAGGTGAGGAAACAAGATACTGGAGATCTTCGACCGATGAATATCCCTCGTACCCATGCTGCAGAGAGAGTTGATGACGGTTTTCAGCTCGGAGGGCTGAGTGGCCATCCTTGCCGTCCTCCCAACGTTTGGCACACCTATTACTTCACAAAAATTTCCCAGAGTCATGGTGATAAGATCATTATAAATTTTAAACTCAATAGCACCTAAATCAGGATTATATCTAAAACTGTTAATGAAACCGGAGGTGAGTTTCTGATACTGAGTAACACGGCTCGTGACGAGTCGTGTCAAACCTGCATTAGCACAAAGATTATAAAACTCATCCTTGATTCCCGCAGCTTCCATGAATTCATCACATGGAAATGTCATCGCACGTGCTGGACTTGTGTCTTCCAACAACTCCAGGGGCACATGATCCTCATTATAGCTCACGCTGGCAGTCGATGGTGAAGCTGCGGCTCTAGTGACTCGATCGGAGTGTGCGGGCCTCCTCTTCTCAAGCCATCCCTTTGCCCTTCCTAACAAACTCATTTCTGAAATTTTTTACAATTTACAAAAACGAGGATTAAAACAAAGTGAGCTAAGACAAACTACTGAACTCACTTGCCCAAGGCATAAACTTGCATCAAAACTTGGAAAATAATCTTCTACACATGCATGCAAGCTCATCTCTACAGCACCAAGAACTACTAAATACTCACAAATGAGGCCACCAATCAAAAATCTAATTGGAGGGGTGGAGGAGTCACATACCAGGGAGTATTTGCTCAAAATTTCAGCTCAAATG
Source organism: Secale cereale (assembly GCA_902687465.1). NCBI lineage: Eukaryota > Viridiplantae > Streptophyta > Magnoliopsida > Poales > Poaceae > Secale > Secale cereale. The sequence continues at coordinate 744,690,609 of LR738711.1, read as the reverse complement.
ATGGGCAGTAGAGAGAGATCGAAGAATCGCCTCCAAGAACAGCAAGAACAGCAAGAACAAGACCAGAACTCGGGTTTCTGGAAAAAGAGAGAGAGGAGGGAAGAAGAAGTACCTGGAGGGGGGGTCCCGTGGGCCCTAGGCGCCCTGTGGGCGCGGCCAGGGGCTGGGCCGCGCTAGCTGGCCGCCTGGGCCACTGGTGGCCCCCCCTGGCTGGCCCCAGGACTTTCCGGGTCTCTCCCGTTGTGGAAATTTTTAATATAATTTTTCTGGAATTTTTCTGAAAACTTCACTGTTGAAATTTTTTCGAAGTTCAAAAAGCTGCGAAACTCTCTGAAAACTTGAAGCAGTTAGTAGTATTGTGAAGCTTCAAAAACGTAGATACTTGGTATAGCAAGTAGGACAACTCTAAAAACAAAATGAAAACATAGCAAGCTCAACTTTTTATCCATATAAAACACGTTCACTAGTAAGGTTGATCAAGTCTTACCAACAAACAAGCGATATATAGATCAAAAAGTCTCACCTCCTACGAAGTAATCACTGAACTTTTACCTTGATGGACATTGTCCCTACCATGATAGTTTTGTATTTGTGAGGCACATGTAGTGGACAGTCCCATTCTCCAATTTTCACGGTCTCGATATTCTCTATAGAGTTAAGGGCATGCCTCCTGTCGGCCTTCTTCGGAAAATATACCGTGTGTTCTTTATCATTCACATGAAAGGTAACCTTCCCTTTGTTGCAATCAATAATAGCGCCTGCGGTGTTAAGGAAAGGTCTACCAAGAATAATAGACATGCTCCCATCCTCGGGCATGTCAAGCACAACAAAATCAGTAAGAATTAAACAATTAGCAACTTCAACTGGAACATCCTCACAAATACCTATCGGAACAGCGGTTGACTTGTCAGCCATCTGAAGGGAGATATCTGTAGGAATTAGTTTCTCTAAACAAAGCCTCTCGTAAAGAGAGAGAGGCATAACACTCACTCCCGCTCCAAGATCACATAAAGCAGTTTTGACATAATTATTCTTTATGGAGCAAGGAATGGTGGGTATACCTGGATCACCGAGCTTCTCAGGAATCTTTCCACTGAAAGAATAGTTAGCAAGCATAGTAGATATTGCATCATTAGGAACTTTTCTTTTGTTAGTGACAATATCTTTCATATATTTTGAATAAGGGAGTAACTTAATAGCATCAGTCAAAGGAATTTGAAGAAAAAGAGGTTTAATCCATTCACAAAACTTATTGTAATACTCTTCTTCTTTAGATTTGATGGACTTACCTGGAAAGGGCATGGGTTTCTGAACCCATGGTTCTTTCTCCTTCCCATGTTTTCTTGCGATGAAGTCTTCTTTAGTGTACCTCTTACGTTTGTCAGGTGCTTCTTCTTCTCGAACTTCAGGCGGATCATTCTTCTCATTATCATTACCTTCAGGTTCATCACCGTCTTCAGTCTCAGCATCGGAGATAGATACACTGTTGGGATCAATAGCTGGCTCTTCATCTGCAATAGGATCATTAGAATTGTCAGTCTCTTTATGTTTCTTCTTCTTATTTGGAGAGACAACAATTTCTTCTTCCTGCATTTGAGAATCTTGCTCGATTCTCTTCGGATGTCCCTCTGGATAAAGAGGATCTTGAGTACTAGTTCCTCCTCGGGTCTTAATCCCAAAAGCCTGCAATTTATCTTGTTTGGCATTGTTAGCAAGCAAATCTCTTTGCACATTAGAAATTTGATCGAGCTGAGTTTGAACCATATGAAAATGCTTTACAAGACATTGAATATCATTAACTGTTCTATCTAAAACACCAAGCAACTTTTTGATAGCAAGGGAATTATCATGCAACTGACTTTCTATCCTCTCATTAAAATGATTCTGTTTCATAATAAAATTATCAAACTCATCTAAACATTGATCAGGAGGCTTACCATGAGGGATGCCACTTGCGTTGAAATCTTAAAGAGAGTGTACCTCTACCATAGGAGGGTGAGTGGTAGGCTCACACAACTTCTCAATAGGGGGTAGATTCTTCACGTCTTCAGCTTTAATACCTTTCTCTTTAATAGACTTCTTTGCTTCTCGCATATCCTTGGGGCTTAGAACAAACATGCCCCTCTTCTTTGTTGGTGGAGGTGGTTCAGGGATGGACCAATCTTCATGGTTTTTGGCAATCCTGCCCATTAGATCTTCCGCATCGTCCGGTGTTCTTTTCCTGAAAACACAACCAGCACAACTGTCCAAATAGGACCTAGATTCATCAGTTAGACCAGCATAGAATATATCAATTAATTCATTCTTAGGAATTTCATGTCCTGGTCTAGCCCGAATCAAACCGCAGTACCTCCCCCAAGCTTTAGGGAGGGACTCATCCTGCAACTGTTTAAAGTTATAAATTCTTTGTAAAGCAGCATGTTGCATGTGAGCAGGAAAGTACTTATCAACAAAAGAGTGAGCTAAGTCCTGAGGACTCTTAATAGAACCACATGGGAGTGAATCATACCATGCTTTAGCACCTTCCTTCAAGGAGAAAGGAAGAAGCTTGGTCACATAAAAGTAGCGTATCTTTTCATCTGTGGTAAACAAGCTACCTAGCTCACCAAGTTTAGTTAGGTGTGCAATAGCATCATCATTTTCTCTGCCATAAAAGGGGCCAGCTTCAACCATAGGTATAAGTGAAAGATCAACAGAGAAATCAAAATCAGGATCATCAATGCATATAGGAGATGTAGCAAACTCAGGATTAGGAACGGTTTTGTTTTTCAAAGAGTGTTTTTCAAATATTTTCTTAATAACTTCAGGGTCAGAGCCAGCAAACTCTATCAGTTCCCTGCATAGATCTTCATCAAGCATATAGTAATCATCATCAAGGAGCCTCTCTTGGAGTTTACTCAAATCAGGATAAATATAAGTTTCACCAATAGGGTAGCGAGTAACAGGAAGTTCAATTCCATATTTTTCAGTAGCAACAGCAATTTGTTTCTCAAGAGCATAACCAAGCGAACTAATATCATCATCAAAAGTAGTAGAAGCATCATCAAGAGTATCAGACATAGTAACAGATTCAGTAGGAGCATCATGTGGTGGTGGTGAGGCAAACTTACTCATAACAGAGGGTGAATCAAGCGTAGCACTAGTGATCAGAGTAGTACCTCTTCTTGTAGTAGATAGTAAGATTGGAACCTTGGGGTCTCCTTTCTTACCCATAGTGAATAAAGTGCAGCAGGTAGGATACCTCAAGTAGACTTGTAAATATTGCTATGCTCCCCGGCAACGGCGCCAGAAAACGGTACTTGATAACCCTCAACCGTAAGGGATCGAGATAGTCTTCGCGGGTAAGAATAACCCAATTTATTGATTCGACACACGGGGAGCCAAAGAGTATTTGTAAGCTTTAACAGTTGAGTTGTCAATTCAACCGCACCTGAAATATACTAACTTGCAACAAAAGATAAGTGGTAACAGTGATATGATAGTGATGATAGTAATAGTAAAAAGTAAACAGTAAAAGTAAATAGCAGTAGTAAATGGCAGAAGTAGCAACTAGTGACAAGCAAGGTTTAAAATACTGTAGGCTAGGGAGATGGATGGTTGGGCGCTGCATGGATGAGATAGATTCTAACTTGGGGCACGGCACACGGAAAAGTAATGATCATCTAGGCAAATATCAAACATTAGGCATGTATCCCGTAGGTAGTTGTACGTGCTTGCAATAAGAACTTGCACAACATCTTTTGTCCTACCATCCCGCTACGAACGGGGCCAAAAGAAACTAATGGATATTAAGGTCCTCCTGTCAAAGAGCACCGGAACAAAGCAATGAACTCAATGGATACATGTAATCCTCAAACTACGGACCATCCTCTTTGGTGTCCCAAGCTGACACTTTTGGGATCGCCGGTTCCGAACCGTAACAGGTGCATACAACTCATAGATAGGATCAAGAACACAAATATATTCATGCAAACACATATGGTTCAGATCCGAAATCATGGCACTCGGGCCCTAAGTGTCAAGCATTAAGAATAACAAGTTGTAGCAAAGATGATAAACACCATACTAGATGATAGGCAACATGCCCCCAACAATCTGACGAACTATTACATGATCTAACTCATCCAATCCCTACCATCCCCTTCGCCTACAGCAGGGGAATTACTCACTCATGAAGGGGGAAGTCATGGAGGGATGATGGAGTGGTGATGATGATGACGATGGCGACGATCTCCCCTCTCCGGAGGCCAAATCAGCCTCCAGATTAGCCCTCCCGAAGAAGAACAGAGGGTGGCGGCGGCTCCGCGACGAAAAACAGCGAAAGAACTTCCGATCTGGGATTTCTGCGTCGGGAGGAAAAATACGGGCTAAAGTAGGGCACCAGGGGGTGTGGGCTCCACCCAGGCGCCCCCCCCCGGCGCGGCCCAAGGGGGGGGGCGCCCACAGGGCGCCTGGGCACCCCCTGGCCCCCCTCTGGCCCCACTTCTAGTATTTGGTTCCTTCGGGTGCGTGGATTTTCTCTGATTTTTCGTGGATTTTTCTGAGATACTTAAAAATCCGTTTTCCTGCACACAAATAAACCATACAGGCAGCTTTGCTGAAAACAGCGTCAGTCCGGGTTAGTTTAGTCCAAATCATGCAAGAATGAGGTCAAAACAATATCAAAAGTGTTTGGAAAAGTAGATACGTTTGAGACGTATCACACTGGAGGCCATACAGTTGGATAGTGATCCGACCTATGAGGAGAAGCCCGTCAAGATTCTCGAAACAACAAGAAGGGTTACCCGCAGCAAGGTCATCAAGTTTTGCAAGGTTCAGTGGAGTCATCATACTGAGGAAGAAGCCACCTGGGAACGCGAAGAAGATCTTCGACAGGATCACCCACACCTTTTTGCTAGCCAACCCGAATCTCGAGGGCTTTGGAATGTTTTACAATTATTAGCTAAGCATCTATGCATTTTTTTTATTTGAGTGTCATTTGGAAATTTCAGAGGCATTTGAATTTTATCTGACTTTGAATTCTACTTGGCAATTGAAATTTATTTCAAAAATCCCTGACGAGATACTTGTTCAAAAGTATGAGAGGAGCGAACATGACACTCCAACAAGTCAGAAGAAAACAATGCCGAAAGTTTTGAATTCAAATTTGAGTTTCATTTGGATTTTCAGAAAAAAAATGTTTTTTATAAAGTTTTTATTTAGCCTCTGAAAAATAGTTCATCTTGTACGATATTTTTTTTTGAATTTTTTGATATATATATGTCCTATATTAAAATATTTTTATTTTCTATCTTTATATTTTTTTGTCTCGCTGTCTAATTAAAAAAAACGCAGCCAGCCACTTGCTATCGAGCCAATGGCCCAACCAGGCAATCGCTCCTGGCCAGAGGCGGACGACCAGAGGCCGCTGCGCCCAGTTAAAAAAAAGGGGACATCGCCCACACGCCTGATCCCTCGTTCGTTCGTTGTCCCTCCGTCACGTAACTCTCTCCCTCGTAGACTCTCTCCCTTCCCTGACGCCTGGACCCCACTGTTTTTTTTTCTCTTCTTCTTCCTCCACGAACAGCCAACAGAAACGTACGCGTACAATTGCTTCCGAAGCCCCTTCGTTTCCAATTCATGGAAATCAATTCTCCAGTCCGTTTCACTTCCAAGGAAGATGTCCTATAAATAGCCATGACCCTCCTCGACCGATTCAGACGAAAATCCCTCGCCAAGTCCACCCCTACAACACGTACTCGACGTTCCAATCTCGCAGCAGAAGCTCCAGTTCATCGTCGGATTACGACGTCGGTGAGCCATCCCGAGCCTTATTCTCTTGTGTTCCGACTTCTCTCGATCCCTAGACTCCATTTGACATGGTTTTGTGATCCCTCTCCATCTACAGCCACTGCACCAACCTCCTTGTCTTCACCAGAGCACCTGGAGCACCAAGCTTCGCCGCTTCGTTCCGTCGTCGTTCGTTGACGCCGACCATCTTCGACTCCACCAACGGACGAGCCACTCTCCGTTGCATCTCCTAGACATCCCCGCCTCCATCCACGATCACCGGAGCCGCTGCCACCATCACGCCAGAGCCACCGCCAACGCTCGTTTCTTCTCTGTAAGTTGAACGAACATCATGTTCGTTCAGTTAAAAAAATACGTTTTGTTTTTTTTTTTCTTTTCTGTAGATCGGTTTTTCTGGTTTACTTTGAACCGGACAATCAGTTTTTTTAATAAGCCGATGCTACCGAAACCTTTAGTTAGCGAACGTCCTCTCCAAAACCGCAGCAAACCAATCAGCGAGCGCCACTTGTCGCTGGCAGATAATTTTTTTCCAGGATATTTTTTCAATTCAGAATCTTTACCGAATCTTGTTTCTAGTATATCTTTTAGTTTATAGATCCGATTTAGTTGATTCTGTTTCCTACGGGTTCGTAGAAATATCCTCTATCCAGAGAACTAAACGAAATATATTTTTGAAAACTTTAAAATTTGAATTCAAGCAGATCTGAATTAAAACTTCGTTAGGCCATAACTTGAGTTTCGTAACTCCGTTTTGGGTGATTCTTTTTGCAAATCGAAGCTTGTGACATGTACTTTCTGTTAAAACCAAAATCATTTATTTTTGTTGTTGTAAAAATTATGCTCTGTACAGAAACTTTATTTGGGTGTTTTTGGAGTTTTTTCGAAGTCTTTTATTCGTTTTCTTTTTGATTCTTTGCTTGTATGCTTATGTATGTTATTGCTTGCTTACGCTAGATCATCCGGAGTGCGAAGCTTGCTACTACGAATCTTTAGAGTTCAACGAACGTCAGCAAGGCAAGTTCACACCTTGATCATAAGTTTAAATACCCAGATTTTACTATGCATTAGTTTCACCCTCAAAGATTGCATGAGTAGGATTGGGAACATGTGGTTATGCTATGTAGTTCATTTGGTAGGAACCTATGACCTTTGATCACCCCGGGAATATTCGTTATATCATATATTGCTTAGCCATGCTCGTAGATGGGGATTGGTATGTGTGATACATGCAAGTTGCGAGAGATAATAATTTTGGGACAACATAAGGTGGCAACTTTAATACACATCTGGGTGGATTGTTTGGGGCACCTGGAGAAACCAGTGCTTGCCCAAAGGGAATCCCGGAGTACCCGTGTGATTACCCTAGGTCCGCCACCCAGACTCAAAGGGATCATAAGATATTTCATGCCTAGAAACTTCCATGTGCAGCCACAAGCCATTATGGGCTCTGGCATAGTTGAGTAAGTTGTGTGACCTCTTTCCGTGGTAGACTAGCTGATGTAGGGGAAAGTAGGTGTACCGGTCTACCCAGGGTTTGGAGAAAATACTTCAGAATGACTATGTCTCGATCTTCCGATCATGGAGGTGGTCGAGTCTTGTGGGGAAAAGTGCGCAAACCTCTGCAGAGTGTACAAACTAATCATGATTAGCCGTGTCCCCGGTTATGGACAACTTGAGTATCTGGAAGTGAATTATTGGTTGATCTCATCACTCTTTTTAATGAAATTATTGGGTTACTAATAACTTGGGAATTTTGGGATTGAGTTGGAGGAACCTTCTCAATAATGGCATTTTTAACTTAGTAGTAAATAAAAATGTATTCCTTTGTTGTAGGGTAAAATTGGCTTTATGCAAAAATTAAACTTAGAGCCTCCACCAGCTAAATTTGCATATAGAGATAGTATTGTTCATTATTATTATTCTATGGTGTGACATTGCCAGCATATTCCATGTGCTGACCTACACGGCTGCAACGTCTCATGTTGCAGAGTTTTCCTACGAGGATTAAAGGTGCGATAGGTCGTTGTTCTGCACTCAGTTTGCCGTGGAGTTGATGGACTCATTTTACTTTTGATGCTTCCGCAGTTATTTTATCCAGATGGCCTTTGGCCATATTATTGTAATAAATACTCTTTTGAGGACCTCGATGTAATAAAGTGTGTGATTGAACTCTGTTATAATTCATCGAGTACTGTGTGTGTCAGCATACCGATCCAGGGATGACACTTAAGCACAGAGACTTCGATCCATTTGGGTCGGGTCGCTACAAGCAGTCCCCTGATCTCTCTCTCTCTTATGCGCATCCTGGGTGGGGGACCCTGTTCACGCAATGGGGGTCATGCAGCTGCTCGCCGGCTAGTCGGGCCGCGTCCCGGACCTCGACGCCGTCTACCCAGGGCCTCGCCTTAGACCTCGACCGCCGGCTACTCGGACACCTCCGCGGCGCCGCCTACTTTTCAGGTGCTGCAAGGTCACCTCGCTTGAAGTCCTCTTCCATGGACTGGTCCTTCTGGGTCTGACCGAAGGTTAACATCCGCCCCTAGGGGCCGCTCATGGAGGTAGTAGTCCCTTTCATTTGTCTCTTCGGCGACCTCCCCACTGATATATTATTTGACCATCCAAATATCATTTGGCATTCAACCTCAATATCAAGTTTGTGTTCCGAATACCTAGACATCCAAACAAAAATATTGGCATTCAATCTCAATATCAATATCCTGTGATATTAGTATTCAACCCAATGCAATGCCAAGGCTCCGAATGCATACATCCAAACGGAGCGTTAGTGCCATGAACGAAACATTGGCTCCTCTGCTGCGCTAGTGTGCTCTGGTTTTCTTCGACGACATACTAGTATACAACGCAACCTTGGAAGGTGAAGCTCTCGAAGTGTTCCTTTGGGCAGTGCAGCTTGGCTTACTTGAGCCACGTCATTGGTGGCCAAGGGGTGGCAACTGACAAATCTAAGGTTGCTACCATCCAGAATTGGGCACACCCGACCATAGTCAGACAACTAAGAGGATTTATCAGTGTCGCAGGGTACTACCGGAAGATTGTCAACTTTTTTGGAATCATCAGCAAACATCTAACAGATGGGCGTTGCTATCTGACGCGCGCGTTTCAGCGGACGATTTAAGACATGCCCTAATCTTTCCTGTTTTGGTTAATTGAGGGGGATCAGTATTCATGTGGTCAACTAGAGCACATCACTCTTTCACCCATGGATACGTCTCAAACGCCTCAATTTTTTTATTGTTTCATACTATTAATATTATCACCTTTATATACTTCTTATACCAATTTATATATTTGGTGCTCAATGTTAGTTCTAGTTTTCTGCATATTTTTGGTTTTGCATGAAATCCATATGTAGTAAGGTCAAAACATGATGCCAATATTTGATGATTTTTTCTCGACGAGAGGAGACCCTAGAAGCTTCGAGGAAGAAGACAACTATCACGGGCCCACATGTCCAGGTGGCGTTCGCTGGACCTAGGGCGCGCCACCCAGGTGTGTGGGGCCCACATCAACCGCCTTTGCTCGATTCCACCGTCATAAATCCCTATAAATACCGAAACCATCCGACGTATTTTTAGAAGAATTTTATCGCTGCCGCAAGTTCGTGTTTCACGAAGATCCAAACTGGAGGTCTGTTCCAGAGCTTTGCCGGAGGGGGAAGCCATTGTCAGAGTTTTCTTCATCAACCTTGTTGCCTCCATTATGATGTGTTAGTAGTTCCACCATAATGATGTGTGAGTAGTTCCATCAGGACCTTCGGGTCCATATATAGTAGTAGCTAGATGGCTCTCTCTCTTTTTGGATCTTCAATACAGAGTTCCCGTGAGCTTCTCACCTGATCGGAATCAATTCGGTGTAATCGGTGGTATGTTTATTTGGACATGATGAATTGTCACTTAATGATCAAATTACTCATTGCAATCAATTGAATCTTTTGCGTTTTTATTTGTTGTAAAATTAAATAGCTTTGCATGCGCTCCGATTTGTCTATCTTCTTTGGCCAAGTTCGATGGGTTTTTCTTCAAAGGGAGTGGTGCTTTGTTGTGGGCACAATTTGATGGTGCTCTAATCTAGTGACAATAAGGGCCAAGAGACATATTGTATTGTTTCCACTAAGGGTAAAATGACAGGGGGTTGTCATACTAATTGATACGACTCCAACGTATCTATAATTTTTGATTGTTCCATGCTATTATTTATGAAGTCTTGGATGTTTAATGGGCTTTATCATTCACTTTTATATCATTTTTGGGACTAACCTACTAACCCAAAGGCCCGGTCCAGATTGCTGTTTTTTTTTGCCTATTTTAGGGTTTTGCAGAAAGAGAATATCAAACGGAGTCCAAACGGAATGAAACCTCCGCGAGAGATATTTTTGGAGGAAATCACGCACTGGAAACTTCAGGACCAAGTCAGGGGACAGAGGGGCTGCCCTCGAGGGTGGGGGGCGCCCCCCTTCCCAGGGCGTGCCCCCCTACCTCGAGGCTGCCTCGTGTGGCCCCCGATGCCCTCCTTCTTCCTATATATATCCACGTACCCCAGAGACTCCATACGCAGAGAGAAAACCCTAATTCCACCGCCGTAGCTTCTATTCCCGTGGAGATCCCATCTTGGAGCCGGTTCCGGAGCTCCACCGGAGGGGGATCCATCACGGAGGCCTTCATCATCATCATCATCTCCCTCACCATGAGTTGTGAGTAGTTTACCACAAACCTTCCGGTCCATAGCTAGTATCTAGATGGCTTCTTCTCTCTCTCTGGAACTCAATACAAAGTTCTCCTCGGTCTTCGAGGAGATCTATTCTATGTAATCTCTATTTGCGGTGTGTTTGTCGAGATCCGATGAAATGTGAGTTTAAGATCAAGGTTATCTATGAAAGATAGTTGGTTATTCTCTGAACTTTTTATGTGTGCTCATAATATCCTGGCAAGTCTCTTCGAATTGTCGATTTGGTTTGGCCTACTAGAACTATAGTTCTTGCAATGGGAGAAGTGCTTGGCTTTGGGTTCAATCTTGCGGTGTCCTTTCCTAGTGACAGTAGGGGCAACAAGGCACGTATTGTATTGTTGCCATCGAGGATAAAAAGATGGTGTTTACATCATATTGCTTGAGTTTATCCCTCTACATCATGTCATCTTGCTTAAGGCGTTACTCTGTTCGTATGACCTCAATACACTAGATGCATGCTGGATAGCGGTCGATGTGTGGAGTAATAGTAGTAGATGCAGAATCGTTTCGGTCTACTTGTCTCAGACATGATGCCTATATACAATGATCATGCCTAGATAGTCTCATAATTATTCGCTTTTCTATCAATTGCTCGACAGTAATTTGTTTACCCGCCGTAGAATATCGCTATCATGAGAGAAGCCACTAGAGAACACTATGCCCCCCCGGGTCTATTCTCAACATATCAATCTACATCTACTTTACTTTTATCGCTTTTATTTTCTGTTTTATTAAACCAAAAATACCAAAAATAATAATTGTCATCTCTATCAGATCTCACTCTCGTAAGTGACCGTAAAGGGATTGACAACCCCTTATCGTATTGGCTGCGAAGTTCTTATTTGTTTGTGCAGGTGCGAGGGACTCGTGCGTGGTCTCCTACTGGATTGATACCTTGGTTCTCAAAAACTGAGGGAAATACTTACGCTACTGTGCTGCATCTCCCTTTCCTCTTCGAGGGAATACAACGCAAGCTCAAGAGGTAGCACTAATTGACTTCTTCGTGTCTACATTATGTCATCTTTTTATTGCGATACTCTATTTCTTGCAAACTTAATACCTTGAGATGAAATGTTGGATAGCGGTTTTGGGGTGGATTATTAGTAGTAGATGTAGTTGGATTAACGACCTAGTTATCACAGATGTAATGCCTATACGAGATTATACCATGAATGATCATAGTTATAAAATATTGTAATTTGGTCGTTTGCGTAACTATAGTTTGTTTACCATGCCATTTGCCTGTTCTCGAGAAATATGTCACTAGTGAACCTATGGAGCCTGGGTCTATTCTCCATTATTGAATTCTTCTACACAGTTGCTATCTAATATTTATCATTTTTACCTTGTTAATATCTATCTCTATCACATGTGTTTTACCTTGTAACTAGCAAGACAAGGGGCTTGGCAAACCCTATTGCCAGGTTGGGGACAAGTTTGTTTGTACCATGTATGTAGGTGTTGTTGACTTGTCTAGCTTGGAAGCTCCTACTGGATTGATAACCTTGGTTCTCTAACTGAGGGAAATATTTGTTGCTTGCTACTTCACCCTTCTCTAGGGGGAATCCCAACATGTCCTACGAGAGTAAGCACCCACCTCAAGCAAGCCCTTACCCCTCCTCCAGTACTTGCACTACCAAACTTTTCACTACCTTTCATCATGGAAATAGATGCTTCTGACATTAGTGTGGGGGATGTCCTATGATGTAGGGTGGAACCCTAGGGGCCGATCTTTCATGATTTGGAGGGGGTTCCCAAAGAACACGATGAACACAAAGGGGAAAACAAGAGGAAAGCACTCACAAGAACAAGATCCAATCACAAATGTGCTAGATCCAAGAACACAAGGGGTCACATAGATCCAAGGATAACAAAGGGAGGATACAAGTAGCTAGTTCATCTCCATGAAGGAGGTCTTGAATCCACTAGGGGATCTTCCCACAAGGGGGGTCTTGAATCCACTTGGGGGATCTTCTCCTAGGAGGTCTTGCTCCAAAGGAGTATGAGTACAAGTGGATGAGCAAAGCTCTATCTCCAAAATGAGCTAAATCGATGCTAACCCTAGAAGGAGGGAGGAGTATATATAGTCTAGGGGTGAATGGGTACATGGGCATTGAAGCAATTGCAATTTATCATAACATCGGAAAGAGTCAATATAAGAGCTTTTCAGCAAGCCCACATACTCAACTATCATATAGTCTTTCACAATTGCTCACACTCACGCGAAACTTTTGGGTATGGAGTTTTAATCGGACACAGAGAAAGATAGGGGCTTATGGTATTGCCTCCCAACCTTTTACATCAAGGGTAATCTGAACAGTAATAGACCATGATAAATTACATCCAATTGGGTATATATGTCAGGATCTTTCCAACACAATGTGCTTGCCAAAGGATAAAATGTAAAAAGGAAAGGTGATTACCACCTTGAATCTTATAAGGCAAGAATAATAGATAGGCCCTTCGCAGAGGGAAGCAGAGGTTGTCATGTGCTTTTTTGGTTGGATGCACAAAATCTTAGCGCAAAAGAACGTCACTTTATATTGCCACTTGTGATAAGGACCTTTATTATGCAGTCCGTCGCTTTTATTACTTCCATATCACAAGATCGTATAAAGCTTATTTCCTCCACACTAATAAATCATACATATTTTAGAGAGTTTGCAACAATGACAACTTACTTGAAGGATCTTACTCAATCCATAGGTAGGTATGGTGGACTCTCATGGCAAAACTGGGTTTAATGATGTATGGAAGTACAAGTAGTATCTCTACTTGGTGCAAGGAGTTCTGGCTAGCATGAGGGGGAAAGGCAAGCTCAACATGTTGGATGATCCATGACATTATACTTTATTTCGAATATAAGAAAACATAACCCATTATGTTTTCTTCCTTTTCCAACATCAACTCTTTAGCATGTCATATTTTAATGAGTGCTCACAATCATAAAAGATGTCCAATATAGTATATTTGTATGTGAAACCTCTCTTTCTTTATTACTTCCTATTAATTGCAACGATGACCAAAATTATGTTTGTCAACTCTCAACAACTTTTATTCATCATACTCTTTATATGTGAAGTCATTACCTTCCATAAGATCAATATGATCTATTCGATACTTTTTATATTTTATTTTATTCTCTCATGACCAAAGTGAGGAAATCAAGCCCTCGACTCAACACTAATCTTTATTATATAGCTCACAGACTCGGTTACAAAGGTAACGATCATAAAGCAAAAGCTCACAACTAGATCATGCTAACTTTATTCTACTAGATTAAGATATTACCAAAAGGATCAAACTAAGAAAAACGGTAAAGATAGGAGTGTGATGGTGATACGATACCGGGGAAACTCCCCCAAGATTGGCAGTTGCCAAGGGGTGTGCCCATACCCATATGATTATGCCTCTTTCTTCGGAGGTGGTGAAGATGGTGTTGTTGATGATGTAGGCTTGTAGTCCATCTTCCAAGGCATGGCCTCACCATCGTAGAAGGATGATCGAGTCTCCAGGATCCTCAAATATGCAGCTAAACTCATCTTCTTGAATCTATATTCATACTCACAGTTTTGGTTTTGCATGTCATAGATCTGGGCCTGGAGGTGTTCAATTTTCTCTTGTAGATTGGAGATGGCTTCCCCGAAGATCCTTGCGTCCAGCTTGTGGTTGTTGGCGAGATCCGTGATCATCATGTGGTTGGCGTTGAGTCCTCGTTCCACCATACCTTGGCACTTGAAAACTTGCTGCTCCGTTGCTGCGAGTCTCGTCTCCAAGCTTCTGGTCCTCCTTGGTCCCTCAACATCGCGGATGTGCAGCACCCCTTCACGCACCTCGATGGTTTGAGGGTTATGCGGCACCTCCGTGAGGTAGGGGTTGATGACCTTCTCGAAGAACTTGTCCTTGGGGTGCTGGAAGACGCCATGATGATCTAGATCTGTCAGAAACAACAGCTCGAAACAAAAACAGAGGATTTTTTCATGATACAGTGGTCAAAACTTTTGGGAGAATATATAGTGAATTTTTACCGACCAAAAGAAGTAACGTGCAAGAAATCGGAATCCGGGAGGCACACGAGGTGCCCACGAGGTAGGGGGGGCGCGCCCTCCACCCTCATGGACGCCTCGTGTCTCTTCCGGACTGCCTCTTATTTTTCTATTTTTTCTAAATATTCTAAAACGATGAAAAATTGCCATTAGAACAATTTTGGAGTCGATCTACTTACCGTACCTCATACTGATACGTCACCAACGTATCAATAATTTTTTATTGTTCCATGCAATTATTTATGATGTTTTGGATGTTTAATGGGCTTTGTTATAGTCTTTTATATTACTTTTGGGACTAACATGCTAACCCAGAGGCCTAGTCCAGATTGCTGCTTTTTGCCCATTTCAGGGTTTTACAGAAAAGGAATATCAAACGGAGTCCAAACGGAATGAAACTTCGGGAGAGATATTTTTGGAGCAAAATACGCACGGGAGACTTGAGAACCATGGAGTATGGCTGACGTGGTGTCCACGAGGGTGGGGGGCGTGCCCCCCATACAAGGCGTGCCCCCCTACCTCGTGGGCCCCATGTCTGGCCCCCGGTGCCCTCCTTCCTCCTATATATACCTACGTACCCCGAAACCATCAGAAGAGGAGAAAAAACCCTAGTTCCACCGCCGCAACCTTCTGTACTCGTGAGATCCCATCTTGGGGCCTGTTCCAGAGCTCCGTCGGAGGGGGAATTGATACGTCCAAAACGTATCTATAATTTCTGCTTGCTCCATGCCACTTTGGGGTGATATTGCTATGATATTTATACACTTCCATACACTTTTGATCATATTTGGACTAACCTACTAATCCAGTGCACCCCAGTGCCAGTTTCTGTTTTCGGCTGTTTTTGTATTTCAGGTTTTCACATTACGAGAACTGCCAGGAAAAATCCAGAAAAATTATATAAAAAATCAGCGTTCCAGAACCTACCTTGCGCCCGAAGGACAGCCGGGGGG
>LR738711.1:744621530-744666601 GCA_902687465.1 Secale cereale | reverse complement strand
TTTAGAGCGTCCTTCGAAACCCTCGGAACGGGAACTCTTTTTCGCGATCTCATCTCTGTTCCGCCGCCGCCGCCGCTTCCAAGATCGGGAGCACCAGGAGAACTCTTCCCGGCACCCTGCCGGAGGGGAGGATCACCATCGGGAGCTTCTCCACCACCATGGACGCCTCCCGGATGAGTTGTGAGTAGTCTCCCTTGGACCATGAGTCCATGACCAGTATCTATGTGATGTTCTCCTCCCGTTCTTCTGCTTCACTAATTAGTCCTCGTGAGCTGCCCTACATGATCGAGGCACCTATGTAATCCTTATGCTGTTGCTATGATGAGTTTGCTGGGATCCGATGGATTATGAGATTATGTTCAGATTGTGATTGAGTAATATATTTGATCTACCTCTTTTATATTTATGTTCATAAGTAATTCTTGCATGTTCTCCGTTGTTATTTATTGCTTTGGCCAAGTAGTAGGTAGTGACTCCAAGAGGGAACGTTATGCTCGATTGTGGGTTCATGCCCCTCGATGACTAGCTTGAGTGACATAAACATGAGTCTAGGGGATGTGCTGTTGCCACAAGGGGGAAAACAACGGTGCTTGTGCCCGCGAGTGCAAGGATTGTTTACTTTACGCAAAGTTCTTTTAATGCAGTTGTCTGTTGCTTTGAGTTTACACTATGGGTGGGGCTCGCAACTTAATACCAGCGAGATGTTCTGGATAGATATCTCAAGGTGGATGATTAGTAGTAGATATTGATGGATTTCGGTCTACTTACTTTGGCGTACCGCCCATGCTTTGAACCTCAACCTTTCTTGCAATGTAGTCAGCATTGGTTTGCGTTCGTGGTCCTGTCAATTGCCCAGATGTAATTCGTTTACCTCACATAGTTGTTTTATCGTCTTTTGGGAGAGAGACATCACTAGTGAACATCATGAGACTCCGGTCCATATTACCATCATTGATCACATCCGCTATTTACTTTTCGCTATTATTTACTATTGCAAACATTATCTATCACTGCTATCATTTGCGTTTAATCCTTTGTGAACTACAAGGCCGGAGGGATTGACAACCTCTCTGTACTCGTTGGGAGCAAAGTTATTTGTATCTGTGTGCAGGTCCACGTTGATTGCTAATATCTGGCGCCGTTAGCAGTTGACACCTACTTGTTGAACCTAGGAGTCTCTGGGGATTCGATCCTTGGCATCTTTGCTAAGGGAAAAACTTCCACAACACTGCATCTCACACCTTGCACTTGGGGTAACCAACGAGGGGTTAGAGGGCCTATCAGGAATCTACCACGGAGTGCTTCTACATCATCATCGCCTCATCATGAGTTCTGAGTAGTTTACCACAGACCTATTCGATGTAATCTCTTTTTGCGGTGTGTTTGTCGAGATACGATGAATTGTGGGTTTATGACCAAGATTATCTATAAGAAATATTTGGTTCTTTTTTGAACTCTTTTATGTATGATTATAATATCCTTGCAAGTCTCTTCGAATTATAGGTTTGGTTTGGCATATTAGATCTATAGTTCTTGCAATGGGAGAAGTGCTTGGCTTTGGGTTCAATCTTGCGGTGTCCTTTCCCAGTGACAGTAGGGGCAGCAAGGCACCTACTTTATTGTTGCCATCGAGGATAAAAAGATGGGGTTTATATCATGTTATTTGAGTTTATCCCTCTACACCATGTCATCTTGCTTAAGGCGTTACTCTGTTCTTATGGACTTAATACCCTAGATGCATGCTGGATAGCGGTCGATGTGTGGAGTAATAGTAGTAGATGCAGGATCGTTTCGGTCTACTTGTCTCGGACGTGATTCCTATATATAATGATCATGCCTAGATAGTCTCATAATTATTCGCTTTTCTATCAATTGCTCGATAGTAATTCGTGCACCCACCGTAGAATTATGCTATCATGAGAGAAGCCACTAGAGAAACCTATGGCCCCCGGGTCTATTCTCAACATATCAATCTACAATCTACTTTACTTTTCCGTTTTTACTTTCTGTTCTTATATCCAAAAATACCAAAAATATCAAACTATCATCTCTATCAGATCTCACTTTCGTAAGTGACCGTAAAGGGATTGACAATCCCTTATCGCGTTGGCTGCGAAGTTCTTATTTGTTTGTGCAAGTGCGAGGGACTCTCGCGTGGTCTCCTACTGGATTGATACCTTGGTTCTCAAAAACTGAAGGAAATACTTACGCTACTATGTTGCATCACCCTTTCCTCTTCGAGGGAATACAACGCAAGCTCGTGAAGTAGCACATACCTCTTCTTTTTCGGAGTCTGAATCATTTTGGAAAGTGTCCCTTATGTATTCCTCCAGGGTTACGGTTTCAATAACATTGGTTTCAACATTTATAGGGTTACCTGAGATATAATGTTTGATTCTTTGACCGTTCACCACCTTCGGATTCGTGCCTACGAAGTTGTTGATTTTTATGGCACCGTAACGATAGACCTCCTCGATAACGTAAGGACCTTCCCATTTAGAGAGAAGTTTTCCTGCAAAAAATCTTAAACGGGAGTTGTATAGCAAGACACAATCAACTACGTTAAACTCACGGTTTTGTATCCTTTTGCCATGCCATCTTTTAACTTTTTCTTTAAACAGTTTGGCATTATCATAGGCTTGGGTTCTCCATTCATCAAGCGAGCTAATGTCAAATAACCTCTTCTCACCGGCAAGTTTGAAATCATTGTTGATCTCTTTAATATCCCAATATGACTTATGTTCTAGCTCAAGAGGTAAGTGACAAGCTTTTCCATAAACCATTTTATATGGAGACATACCCATAGGATTTTTGTATGCAGTTCTATAGGCCCATAATGCATCATTAAGTTTCTTGGACCAATTCTTTCTAGACCTATTAACTGTCTTTTGCAAAATTAATTTCAGCTCTCTGTTACTTAGTTCTACTTAACCACTAGACTGTGGGTGATAAGGGGATGCAATTCTATGATTAACATCATACTTAGCAAGCATTTTGCGGAAAGCACCATGAATAAAGTGTGAACCACCATTAGTCATTAAGTACCTAGGGACTCCAAACCTCGGAAAAATAACTTCCTTAAGCATCCTAATAGAGGTGTTGTGATCAGTACTACTAGTTGGAATAGCTTCTACCCAGTTAGTAACGTAATCAACAACGACTAAAATATGTGTATACCCGTTAGAGGAAGGAAACGATCCCATATAATCAAAGCCCAAGACATCAAACGGTTCAATAACAAGTGAATAATTCATAGGCATTTCTTGACGTCTACTGATATTACCAATTCTTTGACATTCAACACATGATAAGACAAACTTACGAGCATCCTTGAAGAGAGTAGGCCAATAAAAACCAGATTGCAATACCTTATGTGCAGTTCTATCTCCAGCATGGTGTCCTCCATAAGCCTCGGAGTGGCACTTGCATAGGATCTACTCCTTCTTTATAAAGGTGTGGGTCATCCCAGAAGTAATGTCTCAAATCATAGAAGAACTTTTTCTTTTGCTGGTATGTGAAACTAGGTGGTATAAACTTAGCAACAATGTAATTAGCATACTCAACATACCATGGAGCAGTACGAGAAGTATTTATGATAGCTAATTGTTCATCAGGAAAGCTATCATCAATAGGTTGTGGGTCATCAAGAATATTCTCTAGCCTAGACAAGTTGTCTGCAACGGGGTTCTCAGCTCCCTCTCTATCAATAATATGCCAATCAAACTCTTGCAGCAGGAGAACCCATCTAATAAGTCTAGGTTTAGCATCTTTCTTTTCCATAAGGTATTTGATAGCAGCATGATCAGTGTGAATAGTTACTTTAGAATCAACAATGTAAGGTCTAAACTTATCACATGCAAATACAACTGCTAAAAATTCTTTCTCAGTAGTAACATAATTTCTTTGGGCACTGTCTAGAGTTTTACTAGCATATTGGATAACATTCAATTTCTTATCAACTCTTTGTCCTAGAACAACACCTACAGCATAATCACTAGCATCGCACATAATCTCAAAGGGTAAATTCCAGTCAGGAGGCTGGACAATAGGTGCAGATATCAATGCTTTCTTAAGTATTTCAAATGCTTCTACACAATCATCATCGAAGACAAAAGGAACATATTTTTGTAAGAGATTAGTCAGAGGCCTGGAGATTTTGGAGAAGTCCTTAATGAACCTCCTATAAAACCCGGCATGACCAAGGAAACTTCGTATACCTTTGATGTCCTTGGGACACGGCATCCTTTCAATAGCATCAACCTTAGCCTTGTCAACTTCAGTACCTCTTTCAGAAATTTTATGTCCCAAGACAATGCCTTCATTAACCATAAAGTGGCACTTTTCCCAATTCAAGACAAGATTAGTGTCTTCACATCTCTGCAAAACTCGATCAAGGTTGCTCAAGCAATCATCAAAAGAAGTTCCGCAAACGGAGAAATCATCCATGAAAACCTCAACAATGTTTTCACAAAAATCAGAGAATATAGCCATCATGCATCTTTGAAAGGTTGCAGGTGCATTACATAGACAAAAAGGCATACGTCTATAAGCAAAGGTACCGAAAGGACAAGTAAAAGCAGTCTTTTCTTGATCCCCTTTTGACACAGGTATTTGAGAGAAACGATAATAACCATCTAGAAAGCAAAAATGAGTATGCTTGAATAACCTTTCTAGCATTTGATTAATACAAGGCAAAGGGTAATGATCTTTCTTAGTGGCTTTATTTAATTTGCGGAAATCAATTACCATCCTATAACCTGTAACAATTCTTTGCGGGATCAATTCATCTTTATCATTAGGAACAACAGTCATACCTCCCTTCTTAGGGACACAATGGACATGACTTACCCACTGGCTATCAGCAACTGGATAGATAATACCTGCCTCTAGAAGCTTTAGTATTTTCTTCCTTACCACTTCTTTCATCTTAGAATTTAATAACTGGTTTAGCGTCCTCTTCCAATTTTATCTTGTGTTGGCATAGAGTGGGATTAATGCCCTTAAGATCATCCAGAGTATATCCAATAGCATCACGATGCTTCTTTAGAGTTTTCAATAATTTTTCTTCTTCATGCTCTGAGAGGTTAGCACTAATAATAACAGGATATATCTTCTTTTCATCGAGATAAACATACTTAAGATTATCACGTAATGGTTTAAGTTCAAACACGGGATCACCCTTGGGTGGAGGAGGATCCCCTAGAATTTTAACAGGCAAGTTGTTTTTCAATACGGGTCCCTTCTTAAAGATTATTTCATCTATTTCCCTTCTCTCATTCATATACATATCATTTTCATGGTCTAGCAGATATTGTTCTAAAGGACCGTTAGGAGGCACAACAATAG
Organism: Secale cereale; assembly: GCA_902687465.1. Classification (NCBI taxonomy): domain Eukaryota; kingdom Viridiplantae; phylum Streptophyta; class Magnoliopsida; order Poales; family Poaceae; genus Secale; species Secale cereale. Next base: position 744,661,255 of record LR738711.1, on the reverse strand, counting down.
AAGCAATACCAATAATTTCATCCTTACTAGGTAATTTTTTATCATGGGGTTATCTATGAAATTTAGCAAAGTTAAAATCATGAGACATATCCCTAAACCAACAGTAACAATATCTGTTACACAGTCTATCTTAGCATTAACAGTATTCAAGTAGGGTCTACCAAATATAATAGGACAAAAATCATCTTGTGGGGAACTAAGAATAAGAAAATCAGCAGCGTATTTAGCCTTCCCACACAAAACTTCAACATCTCTAACAATGCCAACTGGTGAAATAGTGTCTCTATTAGCAAGCTTAATAGTAACATCAATCCCTTCTAACTCAGTGGGTGCAATATCATGCATAATCTCCTTATATAAGGAATGTGGGATTATACTAGCACAAGCACCTACGTCACATAAACCATGGTAGCAATGATCTCCTATTTTAACAGAAATAACAGGCAAGCCTAGAACAGGTCTATGTTCATTCCTAGTATCCGGTTTGGCTATTCTAGCAGCTTCCTCTTGGAGGTAAATAACATGTCCATCTAAATTTTCAACCAAGAGATCTTTAACCATAGCAACACTAGGTTCAACTTTAATTTGCTCAGAGGGTGTAGGTGTTCTAGTATTACTCATTCGAACCATAGTTGAAGCTTTAGCATGATCCTTTATTCTAACATAGAAAGGTGGTTTTTCAATATAAGCAGTAGGAACAATAGGATCAACATTATAAGTGATAGTCTTTTCTTCAACTTTAACCGGTTCAACTACTTCTACTTCAATGGGAGGATGGTATTTAAACCACTTCTCCTTAGGGAGGTCAACATGGGTAGCAAATGATTCACAGAAAGAAGCTACTATCTCGGAGTCAAGTCCATATTTAGTGCTAAATGCTACTTCTCGAGCTTACGTTGTATTCCCTAGAAGAGGAAAGGGAGACGCAACACAGTAGCGTAAGTATTTCCCTCAGTTTTTGAGAACCAAGGTATCAATCCAGTAGGAGACCACGCGCGAGTCCCTCGCACCTGCACAAACAAATAAGAACTTCGCAGCCAACGCGATAAGGGGTTGTCAATCCCTTTACGGTCACTTACGAAAGTGAGATCTGATAGAGATGATAGCTTATATTTTTGGTATTTTTGTTTATAAGAACAGAAAATAAAAGCGGTAAAAGTAAAGTAGATGTAGATTGGTATGTTGAGAATAGACCCGGGGGCCATAGTGTTTGCTAGTGGCTTCTCTCATGATAGCGATATTCTACGGCGGGTAAACAAATTACTGTCGAGCAATTGATAGAAAAGCGAATAATTATGAGACTATCTAGGCATGATCATTGTATATAGGCATCACGTCCGAGACAAGTAGACCGCCTCCTGCCTGCATCAACTACTATTACTCCACACATCGACCGCTATCCAGCATGCATCTAGTGTATTGAGTTCATAAGAACATAGTAACACCTTAAGCAAGATGACATGATGTAGAGGGATAAACTTAAGCAATATGATATAAACCCCATCTTTTTATCCTCGATGGCAACAATACAATATGTGCCTTGCTGCCCCTACTGTCCCTGGGAAAGGACACCGCAAGATTGAACCCAAAGCCAAGAACTTCTCCCATTGCAAGAACTATAGATCTAGTAGGCCAAACCAAACCAATAATTCGAAGAGACTTGCAAGGATATTATGAGCACACATAAAAAGTTCAGAGAAGAACCAAATGTTTCTCATAGATAATCTTGATCATAAACTCACAATTCATCGGATCTCGACAAACACACCGCAAAAAGAGATTACATCGAATAGATCTCCTCGAAGACCGAGGAGAACTTTGTATTGAGATCCAGAGAGAGAAGAAGCCATCTAGATACTAGCTATGGACCCGAAGGTCTGTGGTAAACTACTCACAACTCATGGTGAGGGCGATAATGATGATGAAGAAGAACTCCATGGTGGATCCCCCTCCGGTGGAGCTCCGGAACAAGCTCCAAGGTGGGATCTCACGGGAATAGAAGGTTACAGTGGTGGAATTAGGGTTTTCTCTCTGTTGTCGAAGGTTTCGGGGTACGTAGACTTATAAAGGAGGAAGGAGGACACCGGGGGAGTCACGGGGGCCCCACGAGGCAGGGGGCGCGCCTCCCTTCACGGGGGCCCCAACGTATCTACTTTTCCAAACACTTTTACCCTTGTTTTGGACTCTAACTTGCATGATTTGAATGGAACTAACCCGGACTGACGCTGTTTTCAGCAGAACTGCCATGGTGTTGTTTTTGTGCAGAAATAAAAAGTTCTCGGAATCGCCTGAAAATCAATGGAGATTTATTTCAGAAAATATAAAAAATACCTGCAAGAAGATCCACACCTGGGGGCCCACGGGTTGTCCTTGTGGGTGGGGGCGCCCCCCCTTCCCAGGGCGCTCCCCCTGCCCCGAGGGCAACCCGATGCCCCACCGACGTATCCCTAGGTCCTATATATTCCGTTTCATGGAGAAAAAAATCAAGGAGAAAGAATTATCGCGTTTTACGAGACGGAGCCGCCGCCAAACCCTAATCTCTCTTGGGAGGGCTGATCTGGAGTCCGTTCGGGGCTCCAGAGAGTGGAGATCGTCGCCATCGTCATCATCAACCTTCCTCCATCACCAATTCCATGATGCTCACCGCCGTGTGTGAGGAATTCCATCGTAGGCTTGCTGGACGGTGATGGGTTGGATGGGATCTATCATGTAATCGAGTTAGTTTTGTTAGAGTTTGATCCCTAGTATCCACTATGTTCTGAGATTGATGTTGCTATGACTTTGCTATGCTTAGTGCTTGTCACTAGGGCCCGAGTGCCATGATTTCAGATCTGAACCTATTATGTTTTCATGAATATATGTGTGTTCTTGATGCTATCTTGCAAGTCTATAGTCACCTACTATGTGTTATGATCCGGCAACCCCGAAGTGACAATAATCGGGACCACTCCCGGTGATGACCATAGTTTGAGGAGTTCCTGTATTCACTATGTGTTAATGCTTTGGTCTGGTACTCTATTAAAAGGAAGCCTTAATATCCCTTAGTTTCCAATAGGACCCCGCTGCCATGGGAGGGTAGGACAAAAGATGTCATGCAAGTTCTTTTCCACAAGCACGTATGACTATATTCGGAATACATGCCTACATTGCATTGATGAACTGGAGCTAGTTCTGTGTCACCCTAGGTTATAACTTCTACATGATGAATTGCATCCAACGTAATTTCCCATCACCGATCCAATGCCTACGAGCTTTACCTATATTGTTTGTCACTTATTTACTTTTCTGTTGCTATTATCACAAAAACTACAAAAACGCTATCTTTGCTTTTATTGCTGCTACCGCCACTATCATATTACTTTGCTACTAAACTATCTTGCTGCGGATAATAAGTTTCCTGGTGTAGTTGAATTGACAACTCAACTGCTAATACTTTAGAGTATTCTTTGGCTCCCCTTGTGTCGAATCAACAAATTTGGGTTTAATACTTTACCCTCGAAAACTGTTGCGATCCCCTACACTTGTGGGTTATCAAGACTATTTTCTGGCGTTGTTGCTGGGGAGCATAGCTCTATTCTTTAAGTCACTTGGGATTTATATCTGCTTATCACTATGAAGAATCTGAAGGACTCAAAAACCAAGATCTTACACTCAACTACGAGGGGAGGTAAGGAACTGCCATCTAACTCTGCACTAGATTCTTCTTCTGTTATGAGTAAACTTGCGACACCTACTCCTGCTAATGAATCTGATATGTCGTATGTTCTTGATGATGCTACTTCTGCTATGTATGATGAAACTACCTCTATGCCTGATACTGTGCCACTAGGTGAATTTCTAGATGAACAAATTGCTAAGGTTAGGGAGAGTGCAGATGGTGATGATATTTATGAAAGTGATGATGAAATTACTCCCAATAGATATGAATTGCCCGTTGTGCCTGAGGGTTATGTTATGGACGAAGAAACTGCTAGAGACTTTCTTGCTTGCAATGATAGATATGATCTTAAGAAGTTATTAGCTAAGCTGAAAGAAAAGTCGTTGAATGCTAGAATGAAGCGTGACCCTGCTTTTGCTACTTCACCTATATGTGTCACTGATAAAGATTATGAATTCTCTGTTGATCCTGAGTTAATTACTTTGGTTGAATCTGATCCTTTCCATGGCTATGAGTCTGAAACTGTTGTGGCACATCTTACTAAGTTGAATGATATAGCCACCCTGTTTACCAATGATGAAAAGATTCGCTACTACTATATCCTTAAGTTATTTCCGTTCTCGTTAAAGGGTGATGCTAAGACTTGGTTTAATTCTCTTGATCCTGGTTGTGTGCGTAGTCCCCAGGATATGATGTATTACTTCTTTGCTAAATATTTTCCCGCTCATAAGAAACAAGCTGCCTTACGGGAAATATATAACTTTGCTCAAACTGAAGAAGAGAGTCTCCCACAAGCTTAGGGGAGGCTTCTCGAGTTACTTAATGCTTTGCCTGATCATCCTCTTGAGATGCATGATATACTTGATGTCTTTTATAGTGGACTAACTGATGCTTCCAGAGACCACCTGGATAGTTGTGCTAGTTGTGTTTTCAGGGAAAGAATAGTGGAATAAGCTGAATTACTATTGAATAATATGCTGGCCAATGAAAATAATTGGACACTTCCCAAACCAGCCCCTAAGCCAACTCCGAAGAAGAAAGGTGTTTTATTTCTCAGTCCTGAAGACATGCAAGAGGCAAAGAAATCTATGAAAGAAAAAGGTATTAAAGCTGAAGATGCTAAGAATTTACCGCCTATTGAAGAAATACATGGTCTTGATAACCCGACACAGGTAGTAAAGGTAAATTCTCTTTATAGATTTGATGAAGGTGATATTCCTCGTTATAAGTCTGCTAGCCAATGCTTAGACGAGTTTGACAATTTTATTGTGAAACAAGAAAACTTCGATGCTTATGTTGGTAGACAATTACAACACAATGCTTATATGATTGAACGCTTGAGTGATTATCTGTGTAGTGCTAACGATGAACTGAAACTCATTAGTATACATGCTTCTATGGTCACCACTCAACTAGAACAAGTAGTTAAAGCTCAGAATGATTTGCTCAATAAATTAAATAGTAAGAACAATGGCTATGCTTTTAGAGTTGCAACTAGAGGTGGTAAAATGACTCAGGAACCTCTGTATCCTGAAGGCCACCCTAAGAGAATTGAGCAAGATTCTCAGAGAGCTAATATAGATGCACCTAGTTCTTCTAAGAAGAAGAAAAAGAAAAGTGATAGAAATTTGCATGCTTCTAGTGAAACTATAGCTCACCCACCCGAGAATCCCAATGATATATCTGTTTCTGATGCTGAGACACTATCTGGTAATGAACATGAACCTAGTGATAATATTAATAATGATGTTCATGATGATGCTCAACCTAGCAATGATAATGATGTAGAGATTGAACCTGTTGTTGATCTTGATAACCCACAACCAAAGAATCAACGTTATGATAAGAGAGACTTTGTTGCTGGGAAGCACGGTAGGGAAAGAGAACCATGGTTCAGAAACCCATGCCATTTCCTCCGAAACCATCCAAGAAAAAGGATGATGAAGATTTTGAACGCTTTGCTGAAATGATTAGACCTATCTTTTTGTGTATGCGTTTGACTAATGTGCTTAAAACAAATCCTTATGCCAAGTATATAAAAAATATTATTACCAACAAAAGAAAGATACCTGAAGTAGAAATTTCCACCATGCTTGCCAATTACACTTTTGAGGGTGGAAGGCCTACGAAATTAGGAGATCCAGGAGTACCTACTATACCTTGCTCCATTAAGAGAAACTATGTTAAAACTGCTTTGTTTGATCTTCGAGCAGGTGTTAGTGTTATGCCTCTCTCTTTATATCGTAGACTTGACTTGAGTAAGTTGACACCTACTGAAATATCTTTGCAAATGGCTGATAAATCAACTGCTATACTTGTCGGTATTTGTGAGGATGTGCCTGTTGTAGTTGCAAATGTTACTATTCTAACGGACTTTGTTATACTTGATATTTCTGAGGATAATAGTATGTCTATTATTCTTGGAAGACCTTTTTTGAATACTGCAGGGGCTGTTATTGATTGCAACAAAGGCAATGTCACTTTTCATGTCAATGGTAATGAGCATACGGTGCACTTTCCGAGGAAACAACCTCAGGTCTTCAGTATCAATTATATTGGAAAAACTTCAACTATCACTATTGGAGGTTTTGAGTTTCCTATTCCTACTATCAAGAAGGCATATGACATACTTATTGTTGGGGACATACATATCCCCATTGAGGTAACATAGTGTTATTCGAAAATTCTCCGGTTTCATGTTACTCGGAAAGAGTTTATTAATAAGACCTGATCAACCTTGTTAATGGATTCCTTTTGATGAGCATGGGATAGGTGAATCTAGATAGCACAAACCTTCTGTACCCTCCTTTTACTTTCTGTTAATTAGGTTATATAAAAGAAAAATAGCATTATCTGTCTGTTTCCAGACTTATCCGTGCAATAAAAAAATATCCCGAAAATAAAAGTTCTCCAAATGCCATGAAAATGAAATATGATTTTTTTTCTAGAATATTTAAGAAAATATGGCCTCGAGGGCACAGGGCGCGCCCCCCCTGCCTCGAGGGCCCCACGTGGCCCCCCTCCACTTATCCTTTCACCCATGCTCTTCTTCTTCCTCCCAAAAAAATCCCCAACCAGCTCAAACCCGAGTTCTAGCTCGTTTTGCTGCCATTTTCGATCTCCTTACTCAAAGCACCATTCACCAAACTATTTTGGGAGATTGTTCCTTGGTATGTGACTCCTCCATTGGTCCAATTATTTTTTGTTCTAGTGCTTTATTTGTTGCAAATTTATGCTGCTGTGGCGACCTTGTTCTTGAGCTTGCATGTCAAATTTTCTTGGTCCCAAGTAGTTCTAATGCATGATATAGCTTCTAGGCACTTATAGGAGTTGTTGATATCAATCTTGTTGAGTTTGGTTAACTTTTATTGTGAGTTACTAAAAATTTCAGAAAAATGTCTAGGAAAAATTTCCAAGGTGGTCCTTCAAGGAAGCAAGGACCGAGGCTTGCGTTCCGTGAGCCGGACGATGAACCACCAAGGGATGCTGATGGACGGCCTTGTAAATGGCTGTCGGATGAATTTATGAGTCAAGCGGGCATCAAAGATGAATTTTACGCATATATGCGTAATGCTGACCTCGAGGACTTCATGCAAGATAAGTGCCTCCAATACCGTGGCTTGACTGATAGCTTTGTGAGAAGGTTTAAATTTTCATCTTCACGTAATTCTCACACTGTCTTGTTTGATCTATATGATAAATATTATACCATGGATGTAGAGGATTTTAATGAAGCCTGCAAGCTCCCATAGTGGGGCAGTATGAGTGATCCTCGTAAATCTGAATTTAGAGAATTCCTAGCTAGTATTACAGTGGGGGAATCCAGGGACATCACACAAGCCACCACTCGGAGCATACATTTTCCTGCTATTCATTACTTTGCTCTCTTTATCGGTAGATGCTTAAAGGGTAAAGATGAAGCTTGTCACATGTGTGTCCCTGATCTTAGCGTTCTCAGGAATATTGTACTAGGTGATATGCAATATAATTTAGGAGCAATTGTTGCATGTAGACTACACCATAATGGTTCGAATGGAGATTTATTTGGTGGGATCTATGCTACTCGCATAGCCCGCTACCTTGGTGTATCTGTGCACCCGTATGATGACCCTTTACCTCCTACCTTTTTAGACTATAATGCTATGGCTAGTCACCGGTTTATAGAGTGGGATAATCAAACTCTCAAATATCGACTAATCTTTAACCGACAACATGCCATCCCTATTGTTCTTCCTGCCTCTACTTTGTTTAACTTTCAGGAAAAGGGGAGATACACTATAACTATGGAGGAGGCGAATGCCTATTATAACATGACAGAGGAAAGCCGCCTTCGAGCTACAGCTCAGCAGGCAGCATCTGCTGCATCTCGGTACGACCCCAACTACAACTTTGGATATCTGTCAGGCCAGTACTGGCCATAGACCAACTTAGGCCAAAAGCCTAAGCTTGGGGGAGTACGTATTTCTCACCAACTTTACTTTCTTGTTCACACTTATTCTAGTTGTTGGTGCTCACACTCTTTCACTGTGCCATCCATGCTTAGTTTAAATTTCTTTTTCTTAGTCTTTTTCTTGTGTGCTAGAAAAATCCAGAAAAACAAAAAAAATTAGTTGTAGCTTCTAGCTCGTTTACTTTCTTTGCTTGTAGTAGTAGCTAAAAATGAAAACAAAGAAAAAGATTTCCCGTTCTTCTTTTGCTTGTTGGGAGCTTTCCCGTGTAAATAGTTTTTTTGGGGGGTTAAGAGTAGAAGACCATGATTAAAATGCTTAGTGGCTCTCATATGCTTTGTTGTTGATTTAACCTTGAGCTATATTACCTTGTCTTCTCTCTTGTATTAAATGCCTGCAGATTCCATCTTAGTCCAATGCACGTGCACTATTATTATTATCCACACCGTTCGTTCGTGCGAGTGAAAGGCGATAAGGATGATATATGATGAACTAATTGAGATGAAATAAGCTGGTATGAACTCGACCTCTCTTGTTTTTGTAAATATGATTGTTCGTCGTTCTTAATTCAGCTTGTTATGAATGAAACATGCTTGCGATGACAATTAGAGATCATAGCTGCGTATGCCATGCTTAATTAGCTGAGAGTTTATAGTGGTCTATCTTGCGTGCCAACATGATATTAAAATGGTTGTGATGTGGTATGATGGGTGGTATCCTCCTCTGAACAATTTAAGTGACTTGACTTGGCACATGTTCACGCATGTAGTTGAAACAAATCAACATAGCCTTCACGATATTTATGTTCATGGTGATTTATATCCTACTCATGCTTGCGTTCATTGTTGATTAATTTTAATGCATGTTCATGACCGTTGTTGCTCTCTAGCTGGTCGCTTCCCAGTCTTATTCTAGCCTTCACATGTACTAAGCGGGAATACTGCTTGTGCATCCACTTCCATAAACCACAAAGTTATTCCACATGAGTCCACCATACCTTCCTATATGTGGTATTTACCTGCCGTTCCAAGTAAATTTGTATATGCCAAACTCTAAACCTTCAAATGAAATTATGTTTTGTATGCTCGAACAGCTCATGTATCAACTAGGGTTTTCTATATCTTCCATGCTAGGTGGGTTATTCTCACGATGAGTGGACTCCGCTCATCATTCGCGAGAAAATGGCTGGTAACCGGGATGCCCAGTCCCATGCCCAAAATCATAATAATTAAACAAAACTCCCTTAGGGTTGTTGCTTGTTTGGACGGTAACCCGTGGATTCGGCTGGCCATGGAGTGTGCTTTTTGGTGGTTGGGGGAGTATAAACTTTACCCTTCTGTTTGGGAACCGCCTATAATGTGCGTAGCATGGGAGATATCGAGATTCTTGGTTGTTATGTTGACAATGAAAGTATACCGCTCAAAATGTTATTCAATCTCTATTTAAAAATCGAGCTCTGGCACCTCTACAAATCCCTGCTTCCCTTTGCGAAGGGCCTATCTATTTACTTTTGTGCAGAGTCATCATCCTCTTATCAAAGAGCACCAGTAGGAGAGCACCTCTGTCGTTGCATGTATTACTATTAATTTGCATTGAGTATGATCATGACTGGATCTCTTTTACCATGAATTGCAATGTCTAGTCAGTCCTTGATCTTTAAAGGTGCTCTGCATTTATGTTTTGCGGTCTCAGAAAGGGCTAGCGAGATACCATCTTGTTATATCATATCATGATTGTTTTGAGAAGTGATGTCATCCGAGGTTTATTATTATTGCTAGCTAGTTGATTATGCCATTGATGTGAGTAGTCTTGAGACCTGAAAGTTATTGTGAATGTGGTTAGTTCATAATCTTGTTGAATACCTGAATGCTAGCTTACATATTTACAACAACAAGAGCAAACAGAGTTTGTCAAAGTTTTTCTTTATCACTTTCAGTTTATCAACTGAATTGCTTGAGGACAAGCAAAGGTTTAAGCTTGGGGGAGTTGATACGTCTCCAACGCATCTACTTTTCCAAACACGTTTGCCCTTGTTTTGGACTCTAGCTTGCATGGTTTGAATGGAACTAACCCGAACTGACGCTGTTTTCAGCAGAACTGCCATGGTGTTGTTTTTGTGCAGAAATAAAAAGTTCTCGGAATCGCCTGAAAATCAACGGAGATTTATTTCAGAAAATATAAAAATACATGCAAGAAGATCCACGCCTGGGGGCCCACGGGCTGTCCTCGAGGGTGGGGGCGGGCCCCCCTTCCCAGGGCGCGCCCCCTGCCTCGAGGGCACCCAATGCCCCACCAACGTATCCCTAGGTCCTATATATTCCGTTTCGTGGAGAAAAAATTCAAGGAGAAAGAATTATTGCGTTTTACGAGACGGAGCCGCCGCCAAGCCCTAATCTCTCTCAGGAGGGCTGATGTGGAGTCCGTTCGGGGCTCCGGAGAGTGGAGATCGTCGCCATCGTCATCATCAACCTTCCTCCATCACCAATTCCATGATGCTCACCGCCGTGTGTGAGTAATTCCATCGTAGGCTTGCTGGACGGTGATGGGTTGGATGGGATCTATCATGTAATCGAGTTAGTTTTGTTAGGGTTTGATCCCTAGTATCCACTATGTTCTGAGATTGATGTTGCTATCACTTTGCTATGCTTAATGCTTGTCACTAGGGACCGAGTGCCATGATTTTAGATCTGAACCTATTATGTTTTCATGAATATATGTGTGTTCTTGATCCTATCTTTCAAGTCTATAGTCACCTACTATGTGTTATGATCCGGCAACCCCGAAGTGACAACAATCGGGACCACTCCCGGTGATGACCATAGTTTGAGGAGTTCATGTATACACTATGTGTTAATGCTTTGGTCCAGTACTCTATTAAAAGGAGGCCTTAATTTCCCTTAGTTTCCAATAGGACCCCGCTGCCACGGGAGGGTAGGACAAAAGATGTCATGCAAGTTCTTTTCCATAAGCTCGTATGACTATATTCAGAATACATGCCTACATTGCATTGATGAACTGGAGCTAGTTCTGTGTCACCCTAGGTTATAACTTCTATGATGAATTGCATCCAGCGTAATTTCCCATCACCGATCCAATGCCTACGAGCTTTACCTATATTGCTTGTCGCTTATTTTTACGTTGCTATTATCACAAAAACTACAAAAACACTATCTTTACTTTTATTGCTGCTACCGCCAGTATCATATTACTTTGCTACTAAACTATCTTGCTGTAGATACTAAGTTTCTAGGTGTGGTTGAATTGACAACTCAGCTGCTAATACTTAAGAGTATTCTTTGGCTCCCCTTGTGTCGAATCAACAAATTTGGGTTTAATACTTTACCCTCGAAAACTGTTGCGATCCCCTACACTTATGGGTTATCACCCCCCACCCTCGTGGGCCCATCGTGGCTCTTCTGACGTGGTTCTCAAGTTCTCCATGCGTGATTTTCTCCGAAAATATCTCTTGCGAAGGTTACATTCTGTTTGGACTCCGTTTGATACTCTTTTTCTGCAAAACCCTGAAACAGGCAAAAAACAGCAATCTGGACTGGGCCTTTGGATTAGTAGGTTAGTCCAAAAATGATATCAAAGTGTAAGATAAAGCCCATTAAACATCCAAGACTTCATAAATAATAGCATGGAACAATAAAAAATTATAGATATGTTGGAGACGTATCAAGCATCCCCAAGCTTAATTCCTGCTCGTCCTCGAGTAGGTAAATGATTAAGAAAGAATTTTTGATGTGGAATGCTAACCAACATAGTTTCTCAATGTAATTCTTTTAATTGTGGCATGAATATTCATATCTGAAAGATTCAAGATAAAAGTCTATATTGACATAAGAAATAATAACACTTCAAGCATACTAACAAACCAATCATGTCTTCTCGGAATACTATGGCTAAAAAAAGTTATCCCTACAAAATCATATATTCTGGCTATGCTCCCTCTTCATCACACAAAATATTCATATCATGCGCAACCCCGATTTCGGCCAAGCACTTGTTTTCATACTCTATTCTTTCAAACCTTTCAACTTTCACGCAATACATGAGCGTGAGCCATGGACATAGCACTATGGGTGGAATAGAGGTGGTTGTGGAGAAGACAAAAAGGAGGGAGATAGTCTCACATCGACTAGGCGTATCAACGGGCTATGGAGATGCCCATCAATAAATATCAATGTGAGTGAGTAGGGATTGCCATGCAACGGATGCACTAGAGCTAAAAAAAATGAATGAAAGCTCAACAAAAGAAACTAGTGGGTGTGCATCCAACTTGCTTGCTCACAAAGACCTAGGGCATTTGAGGAAGCCCATCGTTGGAATATGCAAGCCAAGTTCTATAACGAAAATTTCCACTAGTATATAAAGTGACTAAACATGAGACTCTCTACAATGAAGAACATGGTGCTACTTTGAAGCACAAGTGTGGAAAAAATGATAGTAGCAATTGTCCATTTTTTTATTTTTATTTTTTTGGGCCTTTGTTTTTTCTTTGGCCTTTCTTTTTTTTGCGGAGGGGCTTTATAGATTTAGCCTTTCCTCCCATGGGACAATGCTCTTATAATGATGATCATCACACTTTATTACAACTCGATATTACAACTCGATACTACAACAAAGTAAGACTCTATATGAATGCCTTCGGCGGTGTACCGGTATGTGCAATGAAACAAGAGTGACATGTATGAAAATTTATGCATGGTGGCATTGCCACAAATACGATGTCAACTACATGATCATGCATGGCAATTTGACAGTATGAATCGTGTCATATGAACGGAACGGTGGAAAGTTGCATGGAAATATATCTTGGAATGGCTATGGAAATGCCATGATAGGTAGGTATGGTGGCTGTTTTGAGGAATAATATGGTGGCTGTTTTGAGGAAGGATATATAGTGGGTTTATGTACCGACGAAAGTTTTGCGGTACAAGAGAGGCTAGCAATGGTGGAAGGGTGAGAGTGCGTATAATCCATGGACTCAACATTAGTCATAAGAACTTATATACTTATTGTAAAAATCTACGAGTCATCAAAACAAAGTAATCAACGCATGCTCCTAGGGGGGAGGTTTGTAGGAGTTAACCATCACGCGCCCCCGACCTCCACACAAAGGTTGACACTTTACAAATACCTCATGCTCTAACTTCGTCACATAGCGGTTCACCATACGTGCATGCTACGGGAATCACTAACCTTAACACAAGTATTTCTAAATTTCATAATAACTCCACTAGCATGACTCTAATATCACTATCATCATATCTCAAAACAATTATCAAGCATCCAACATCTCATTCTATTCAATGCACTTAGTGTGATTTTTTTTTACTACATTGACATTGGATGTCTATCATGTGAAGACTAGTTTTTTTAGCCTAAACACATTACCATGATGTTTTAATAGACTCCCAAATGAATGTAAGTGAAGCATGAGAGTTTGAACAATTTCTTCAAAATATTACCACCACCGTGCTCTAAAAGATATAAGTGAAGCACTAGAGCAAAACTATTCAACTCAAAAGATATAAGTGAAGCACACAGAGTGTTCTAACAATTCCTAGGCCATATTTAACTCTCTCGAATAGGTGTGTCCAGCAAGGATGATTATGACAACTAACAAGCAAAGACTCAAATTATACAAGATGCTCCAAGCAAAACACATATCATGTGGTGAATAAAAATATAGCTCCAAGTATAGTTACCGATGGATGAAGACGAAAGAGGGGATGCCTTCCCGGGGCATCCCCAAGCTTAGGCTTTTGATTATCCTTGAATTTTACTTGGGGTGCCATGGGCATCCCCAAGCTTAGGCCTCTGCAACTCTTTGTTCCATAGTCCATCAAAGCAATACTCAGAACTTGAAAACTTCACAACACAAAACTTAGATAAAAATTCTCGTGAGCTCCGTTAGTATAAGAAAACAAACCACTACTCAAAGGTACTGCAATGAATTCATTCTTTGTTTATATAGTTGTTAAACCTACTGTATTCCAACTTCTCTATGGTTCATACTTGCCAATACTACTCATAGATGCATTGAAATAAGCAAACAACACACGAAAAACAGAATCTGTCAAAAACAGAATAGTCTATAGTAATCTACTGGTTTCGCATACTTCTGTAACTCCAAAAAACTCAAACTAAATTTGTAAATCTGAGGAATTTGTCTATTAATCGTCTGCAAAAAGAATCAACTAAATAGCATGCTCCAGTAAAATCTGACGACCATTCTAGTGAGCGCTAACGATTCTGTTTTTCACAGCAAGATCACATAAACTTCACACACATATTCCCAAAGGTTCTACTTGGCACCAACACTAAACAAAACATCAAACCACATCTAATGAGAGGCTATATGCAATATTTATTCCCTAACAGCAACAAAAACAAAAAATATAAAGTTGGGTTGCCTCCCAACAAGCGCTATCGTTTTACGCCCCTAGCTAGGCATGATACAAGATAAATCTAGGTATTGCCATCTTTGGAAGGCAATCCATAAGTGGCTCTCATGATAGGTTCATATGGTAATTTGATTTTATTTCTAGGAAAGTGTTCCATGCCTTTCCTTAATGGAAATTGGAATCTAATATTCCCTTCTTCATATCAATAATTGCACCAATCGTTCTAAGGAAAGGTCTACCAAGAATAATAGGACATGAAGGATTGTAATCTATATCAAGAACAATGAAATCTATGGGCACATAATTCCTATTGGGAACAATAAGAAAATCATTAATTCTTCCCATAGGGTTCTTAATAGTGGAATCCGCAAGATGCAAATTTAAAGAACAATCATCAAGTTCATGGAACCCTAGTAAATCACACAAAGTTTTTGGGATAGTGGAGACACTTGCACCCAAATCACACAAAGCATAGCATTCATGATCTTTTATTTTTATTTTTATAGTAGGTTCCCACTCATCATAAAGCTTTCTAGGTATAGAAACTTCCAACTCAAGTTTTTCTTCATAAGATTGCATCAAAGCATCAACTATGTGTTTGCTGAAAGCTTTATTTTGACTATAAGCATGCGGAGAATTTAGTACGGATTGCAACAAGGAAATACAATCAATCAAAGAGCAATTATCATAATTGAATCCCTTTAAATCCAAAGTAGTGGGTTCATCACTATGCAAAGTTTTAATCTCTTCACTCCCACTTTTAACAATTTTAGCATCAAGATCTAAAAACTCCGAATCATTGGGACACCTTAAAGCAAAATTATCTCCAATCCTATCTTCATATAGATTTATACTAGAAAACAAGGATCTAATAGGAGACACATCAATAACTTTCATATCTTCATCTTCATTTTCATGATAACTAGAAGAACACGCTTTAATATAATCCTCTCTTTTAGCACGCATCCTAGCGGTTCTTTCTTTCCATTCATCAATGGAAATTCTTCATGGCTTTGAGAGACTCATTGATATCATGCTTAGGTGGGATAGATCTAAGTTTCAAAGAATCAACATCAAGAGTAATTGCATCCAACACTTCTAGCCAATTCATCAACCTTAAGCAATTTCTCTTCAAGCATAGCATTGAAATTCTTTTGTGAGATCATAAAATCCTTAACACTAGTTTCAAATTCAGAAGGCATCATTCCATAAGTGTTGTTGTAGGAATTACCATAATTAGTAGAGGAATTACTAGGAAAAGGCCTAGGATTAAAATTACCTCTATAAGCATTGTTACCTAAATTATTCCTACCAACAAAATTCACATCCAAAGATTCATTGTTATTTTCAATCAAAGTGGACAAAGGCATATCATTAGGATCAGAAGAAGCACTCTTAGCAGCAAATAATTTCATAAGTTCATCCATCTTTCCAATCAAAACACTAATTTCTTCAATAGCATGCACTTTTTTACTAGTAGATCTTTCGGTGTGCCATTGAGAATAATTAACCATAATATTATCTAGGAGTTTGGTAGCTTCTCCTAAGGTAGTTTCCATGAAAGTGCCTCTTGTGGCTGAATCTAAAATATTTCTAGAAGCAAAATTCAAGCCAGCATAAAAGTTATGAATAATCATCCATAGATTCAAACCATGTGTAGGGCAATTACGTATCATTAATTTCATTCTCTCCCAAGCTTGTGCACCATGCTCATGATCTAGTTGCTTAAAATTCATAATATCGTTTCTAAGAGAGATGATCTTAGCAGGAGGGAAATACTTAGAGATAAAAGCATCTTTGCACTTATTCCACGAATCAATACTATTTCTAAGCAAAGAGGAAAACCAAGTTTTAGCACGATCTCTAAGTGAAAACGAAAATAACTTCAATTTAACAATATCCGTATCCCTTTTCTTTTGCATATCACACAAATCAACAAAGTTGTTTAGATGGGTAGCGACATCTTCACTAGGAAGGCCGGAGAATTGATCTTTCATGACAAGATTCAACAGAGCAACATTGATCTCACAAGATTCAGCATCGGTAATAGGAGCAATCAGAGTGCTAATAAAATCATTGTTGTTGATATTGGAGAAGTCACACAATTTGGTATTGTTCTGAGCCATAGTGACAAGCAAGCAATCCAACACACAAAAGCAAACAAGAAGCAAGCGAACGATAAACACACGGCAGAAGAAGGGCAAATAAAACGGCAAGGGTGAAGTGGGGGAGAGGAAAACGAGAGGCAAATAAATTTAATGCGAAGGATAATGGTTTGTGATAGGTACTTGGTATATGAGTTTTGTGAAAGCCTCCGCGGCAACGGCGCCAGAAATTCTTCTTGCTACTTCTGGAGCTTGCGTTGTATTCCCTCAAAGAGGAAAGGGAGATGCAGCACAGTAGCGTAAGTATTTCCCTCATTTTTTGAGAACCAAGGTATCAATCCAGTAGGAGACCACGCGCGAGTCCCTCGCACCTGCACAAACAAATAAGAACTTCGCAGCCAACGCGATAAAGGGTTGTCAATCCCTTTACTATCACTTACGAAAGTGAGATCTGATATATATGATAGCTTATATTTTTGGTATTTTTGTTTATAAGAACAGAAAATAAAAGCGGTAAAAGTAAAGTAGATGTAGATTGATATGTTGAGAATAGACCCGGGGGCCATAGTGTTCTCTAGTGGCTTCTCTCATGATAGCGATATTCTACGGCGGGTAAACAAATTAATGTCGAGCAATTGATAGAAAAGCGAATAATTATGAGACTATCTAGGCATGATCATTGTATATAGGCATCACGTCCGAGACAAGTAGACCGAATCATGCCTGCATCTACTACTATTACTCCACACATCGACCGCTATCCAGCATGCATCTAGTGTATTGAGTTCATCAAAACAGAGTAACGCCTTAAGCAAGATGACATGATGTAGAGGGTTAAACTTAAGCAATATGATATAAACCCCATCTTTTTATCCTCGATGGCAACAATACAATACATGCCCTGCTGCCCCTACTGTCACTGGGAAAGGACACCGCAAGATTGAACCCAAAGCCAAGCACTTCTCCCACTGCAAGAACTATAGATCTAGTAGGCCAAACCAAACCAATAATTCGAAGAGACTTGCAAGGATATTATGAGCACACATAAAAAGTTCAGAGAAGAACCAAATATTTCTCATAGATAATCTTGACCATAAACTCACAATTCATCGGAACTCGACAAACACACCGCAAAAAGAGATTACATCGAATAGATCTCCTCGAAGACCGAGGAGAACTTTGTATTGAGATCCAGAGAGAGAGAAGAAGCCATCTAGATACTAGCTATGGACCAAAAGGTCTGTGGTAAACTACTCACAACTCATGGTGAGGGCGATGATGATGAACTCCGTGATGGACCCCCCTCCGGTGGAGCTCCGGAACAGGCTCCAAGATGGGATCTCACGGGAACAGAAGGTTACGGCGGTGGAATTAGGGTTTTATCTCTGTTGTCAACGGTTTTGGGGTACGTAGACTTATATAGGAGGAAGGAGGACACCGGGGGAGTCACGAGGGCCCCACGAGGCTGGGGGGCGCGCCCCCCCACCCTCGTGGGCTCCTCGTGTCTCTTCTGATGTGGTTCTCAAGTTCTCCGTGCATGATTTTCTCCAAAAATATCTCTTGCGAAGGTTTCATTCCGTTTGGACTCCGTTTGATATTCTTTTTCTGCAAAACCCTGAAACAGGCAAAAAACAGCAATCTGGACTGGGCCTTTGGATTAGTAGGTTAGTCCCAAAAATGGTATAAAAGTGTAAGATAAAGCCCATTAAACATCCAAGACTTCATAAATAATAGCATGGAACAATAAAAAATTATAGATACGTTGGAGACGTATCACTAAATTCACGAAAAACGTCGGTATCCATAAAAGCTTTAACACAATCAAACTTAGGGGTCATACCTGACTCCTTACCTTCATCGAGATCCCAATCTTCAGAGTTGCGTTTAATTCTTTCCAAAAACTCCCATTTGAATTCAATAGTCTTCATCATAAAAGAACCAGTACCAGAATTATCGAGAATGGAGCGATTATTGAGAGAAAGCCGAGCATAAAAAAATTGAATGGTCATTTTTCTTGAGAGCTCATGATTGGAGCATGAATATAACATTGACTTAAGCCTCCCCCAAGCTTGAGCGATGCTTTATCCTTCGTCAGGCAAAAAATTATATATATAATTACGGTCACGATGAACTTGATGCATAGGGTAGAACTTATGATGAAATTCCAACTTCAGTCGATTATAGTTCCATGATCCAATATCATCGCATAGCCTAAACCATGTCAATGCATCTCCCTTCAAAGATAAAGGGAAGACCTTCTTCTTGATAACAACCTCGGGCATACCTGCAAGCTTAAATAATCCACAAACTTCATCCACATAGATTAGGTGCAAATCGGGATGCAGTGTTCCATCTCCTGTAAAGGGATTATCTAGCAGTTTCTCTATCATACCCAAAGGAATTATAAAGCAAACATTTTTAGTAGGTTCAGTAGGTTGAGGAGCAACTCTTTGCTCTACTGGTCGGGATGAAGATACCCCGAACAAGCCCCTCAAAGGATTATGAGCCATAGTAACAAGTGACAGTAAATTTCAGCACACTATATAAATTTTTCCTTACCAAATTCCACTTACCAAAGCGCTTCACTCCCCGGCAACGGCGCCAGAAATGAGTCTTGATGACCCACAAATGTAGGGGATCTATCGTAGTCCTTTTGATAAGTAAGGATGTCGAACCCAACGAGCAGCAGAAGGAAATGATAGTCAGATTTCAGTAAGGTATCTTCTGCAAGCACTGTAATTATCAATAACAGATAGTTTTGTGAGAAGGTAATTGGTAGCAAGTGACAAATAGTAAAAGTAAATAAGGTGCAGCAAGATGGCCCAATCCTTTTTGTAGCAAAGGACAAGCCTGGACAAACTCTTATATGAAGGAAAACGCTCCCGAGGACACATGGGAATTATTGTCAAGCTAGTTTTCATCACGATCATACGATTCGCGTTTGGTACTTTGATAATTTGGTATGTGGGTGGACCGGTGCTTGGGTCCTGCCCTTACTTGGACAAGCATCCCACTTATGATTAACCTCTATTGCAAGCATCCACAACTACAAAAGAAGTATTAAGGTAAACCTAACCATAGCATGAAACATATGGATCCAAATCAGCCCCTTTGTAGGATCGAAAGTATGTCTAGAGGGGGGGTGATTAGACTACTTGTAAAAATAAAAATTCTGCCTTTTGATCATGAACAGTTTTTGGCAGTTTCACAATTATGAGCAAGACAAGTATCACCCTACACATGCAATTCTAGAGTATAAGCAGCGGAAAGTAAATTGCACATGTAGTAAAGAGAGGTGGAGAAGATCAAACGCAATTTGGAGACGCGGAGATTTTTCTCGTGGTTCCGATAGGTGGTGCTATCGTACATCCACGTTGATGGAGACTTCAACCCACGGAGGGTAACGGCTGCGCGAGTCCACGGAGGGCTCCACCCACGAAGGGTCCACGAAGAAGCAACCTTGTCTATTCCATCATGGCCTACGCCCACGGAGGACTAGCCTTACTCGGGGTAGATCTTCACGAAGTAGGCGATCTCCTTGCCCTTACAAACTTCTTGGTTCAACTCCACATCTCGATGACGGAGGCTCCCAAGCGACACCTAACCAATCTAGGAGGCACCACCCTCCAAAAGGTAATAGATGTTGTAGATGATGATGAACTCCTTGCTCTTGTGCTTCAAATGATAATCTCCCCAACACTCAACTCTCCTCACTGATATGGCTGTGGTGGAAGAAAGGATTGAGTGGAAAGCAACTTGGGAAGGTTAGAGATCAAGTTTCATATGGTAGGAATGGAATGACTTGATCTCAACACAAGGGTAGGTAGTTCTCTTCTCAGAAAGTGTAAGGTAGGAGTGGTAGTTCTTTCTGATGGCTCTCTTCACGAATGAAGAGGGGGTGGAGGGGTATATATAGCCTCCACACAAAATCCAACTGTTACACACATAATTGAGCAATCTCGGTGGGACCGAAGTGGAAACTCGGTCAGACCGAAAGTTCAAATATAGTGAACGTTGGGGTTTTCGGTGGGACCGAAAATACCATCTCGGTTTGTCCGATATGAGTCAAAGGTAGGAACTTGCCAGTTTCGGTGGGACCGAAATCAACAACTCGGATATTCCGAAATGATGACAAACGGTTACAGAAGGTTGGCAGCCCGGTTTCGGTGAGACCGAACTCAAAATCGGATTGACCGAAATTTCTAGGGTTTGGAAAATAGCTGAGGTGGTTCATCTCGGTGGGACTGAGTTGGAAGAATCGGTTTGTCCGAGATTACTTATGAGTGTGTTTAGAAGTGAAAGTTGCTGATAGTTGAAGGAGATATATCACTAAGCACTTGAGCAACCAGATCATCAACACAACCTCATCCCCTTTTAATAGTATTGGCTTTTCCTATGGACTCAATGTGATCTTTGATCACTAAACCAAAAATGGAGTCTTGAGCTTTTGCCAATGCTTGCCTTAGCATTTTGAGGGGTCCACTTCTTCAGACATTTCCATACCCGTATCACTGAACTTCTCTGAAATGATTCTCAAGAACTATTAGTTCAATGATATATATGTTGTTATTAATTACCAAAACCAACCGGGGATTAGTTGCACTTTCAATCTCCCCCTTTTTGGTAATTGATGACAACATATAGATCAAAGCTTCGACAAAAGATATAATCAATGAATAATATCGTCGGTTTGAGAAGTATGTGATAAACAAGAGCTCCCCCTAAATTTGTGCATTATTTAAAATTTGCGTTTGAATGCAAATGCACAATCGATTAGGATTATGGGTCACTCTTCCATGTCACATACATCTTGGTGGAGCGCACAAAATGATAAGAATGAATAACATGCACCCAATCACCAAGACAAGAGTAAATAGCCATACAAGAAGGAATAGCATATGATAAGCATTAAGCACACATTAAAGCATAGTATGACTAAGCACTCATTAAGGTAGCATCAAACGTAGTAGCAAGCACACTTAAAGTATCAAGAACCAAATGTATCTCAAGGAAAACCGGCAAAAGAACGAAAGAGCACTCTCTCTCTCGAAGCCCTATGATCTATACAATTTCTCCCCCTTTGGCAACAAGTTACCAAAAAGTTCGAAAAAGCATAGAGCTAAACTTCACTGTGGGCTCTGCTGGCGGCTCCCGTCTGGGTAGATGTCGGAGTAGAAATGACGGCATCGGCGAAGACTTTTGCTGATGTCTGCGCTGGAGGAGTGGATGCTGGAGCTGTGGCTGGAGTAACTGCTGGAGCTGTAGGAGGTGCTGAAGTGGTAGCCCTGGAGTCAGTCACTGGGATAGCTGCTGATCGGGATCCTCTGGGAGCCTGAGCAGTCTGGCGATGAGAGTCCTGGACTAGATCATCCTGCATGAGCTCTGCTCTCTCCTGCCTTGCTTCCTCCATGTCTGCCTCAAGCTTGTTGACGGTCACCTGAATCTCAGTCAGCTTCACGTCCAGAGCATGGATCTTGTCGTCAACAATCCTCTCTAGGCTCTCCTGAGATTGTTCAATGCTGGCCAGGCGTTGTTCAATCCTCTGGGTAGCTTCAAGAATCTGCTCTCCGAAGCTCCTTGGTTTAGCTGCTGCTGCTGCTGCCTCTTTATCAGCTTTGGCTTTCTTAGCAGCTTCAATCTTGGCTTGACCTTCAACTGAAGTTGGATCCTCCTCATCCATCACAACAACATTATCTTCATGCTCTGGCTGCAGTGGCAAGTGCTTCCTATCCAACATGAATTTGCCCGTGCCAAACTTGGCATTGATAAGCATCTGAATCTGCGGGGCAAATCCACACGACCTCTTCTGGTCAGCTGCAGTCCTCTTAATGGTCTCTACCATTAAGTCCATCACCTTGAAAGGTGCCTTCTCATCAAGAATGTGCAGCATGTTGATAGAATAGCCTCGAATCATGCGGTGGTCTCCAGACTTGGGCATCAAGGTATGCCTCAGAATAGTGTTTGTGGTAGTCAGACCTGCCTGGAGATAGTACACTGAGCCAAGCTTCCACCCTTCCAAATCAGCTGCGGGGATCTCCTTGTACATGTTCTTCATGGAATCATGGTTCTTCTTGGGAATCCCATAGACATCAATGTCGTCCTCTCTCTGCACTGGAGCATTCAGAAGTTCTGCCCATTCTTCAACAGACGAAGAAAACCTTTGACCTTCAGTCATCCAGGTGATCTTGCCATCAGGATAAAAGTGGGATGTGGCGTAGAACTGCATGATCATCTCGTCATTCCAGTCTGTCAGTTTCTGACCCACAAAGTCATCAACTCCACATGCAGTAAAGCTCTCATGCACATGGGGAAAGAAGTCTCGGTGCTCTTCACTGTCAATGTACTCCCAGTCAACATACCTGGTGTCTGCAACAATAGGCTTCTTATCCATCAGCACGGTCTCATAGAAGTCCTGCTGCTCTCTGGTGTGGAATCTGGGGTCCACAGCAGTCCTTCTCCTCACGGCATATGGATCAGACTGTCTCCATAGCCTGAGACCTCTATCCTTCCTTGCCTTCATATCCTCGGCTTGAGGATGAGCATCGTTGTGGAGCGGCAATTTAGGACGGAGCTTCAGCAACACATGTTCTTCTTCAGACTCAGACGGTGGCATATCACCTTTGTTCTTCTCAGAGGCTGGGATGTTCCTGGTTGTCCTCTTGGGCTTTGCTGGAGCTGCCTTGGCTTGAGCAGGCTTCTTGGGCATAGAAGTGGCTTGAGCCCTAATTGCATCACCCATGAACTTAGCCTTCTGAGGAGGAGGCTGGGGTGCTTCTTCTTCTTCTTCATCCACTGCTGCATCAACATGAGGTTCAGCATACACAACTCTCTTCCTCTTGGAAGTTTTCTTCACTTTACTTTGGGCTGGCTCTTCCAGGTTTAGCTTCTTGGCAACAGCTGACTGCTTGACCTTGCTGGTGCCTTTCTTGAACTGCTGCCCTTGGTGCTCTTTGGCAACAACATTTCTCTTGGGCTTGGAGGTTACTTCCTCAGCAATGAAGTCAGAGTCCTCATCATCAGAATTTCTCTTCTTTCTGGTTCTGGTGGCTGCAGGAGGCAAACCACTAGGGGTACTCCTCTCACCATCATCACTAGGACTACTAGCCTCAGGACTAGTATCTGCCTCAGGGATCTCTGCAAAAGGTGACTCAGACCTGTTCTGGCTGTCACTGGCATCTGACATGGCTGACAACCGGTGAATAGATAAGGTATAGGCAGAGTAGAAGAGTTATCAAAACTGCAGAGGTTTTTGCAAAAAAAATGAGTTCAAATCTTAGTTTTGAGTTTTCACAGAATGCATTTCGGTCAAACCGATTTTCAGTTTCAGTGAATCCGAAGTGTATAACAGAAACTTACACACCACTTTCGGTTAGACCGAAATGGGTTTCGGTCCTGCCGATAAACTAGGGTTTCACTAAAACTGAGTTTCGGTCACACCGATTTGCACAACTCGGTTAGACCGAAAGTGCAGTGCAATGGCCAGAGGCCAAATCGGTCACACCGAGAATTTAAAATCGGCTTCACCGAGATGTGTTCCGTGGAAACCTAAACCTAAGAATTTTGCTCGAAACTAGAACGATCTGATCTGATGTTAAGGAATATCTCAAACGTGGCTAGATGCAGGGCAAACCAATCGTGCAAGAATCAGATGGGGAGCACGAGAGGGATCGAGACTCACCCTAACTTGGTGGAGTCCCTCTACGGCGGCAACGGCGCGGAGAAGAGAACCGTTGACGGCGGCGGAGACCTGCGGCGAGGGCGCACAGGCGACGACGGCGACGATCCGAAGACCAGGGCGACGGCAGCAGGGGACTTGGGGGCGAAATGGTTTGAAGAAGTAATCGCGTGCTGCCCTCAGTATATATATCCCCATGCTGTCGGTGGGACCGAGTTGAAAAACTCGGTGACACCGAAATGGATAACTGCTGTGCAGTTACACATATCGGTCACGCCGAGATTTATAACTCGGTTTCACCAAGATGAAACCTAGATCAGTCTAAGCGTTTCGGTTGGACCGAGTGGGAGAAGTTGGTCAGACCGAAATTGACTTAGAAGGTTTTGGAAGTCAGCCTTAGACGGATCGGTGGCTCCGAGTGCTCCTCACTCGGAGGGTCCGAAAATTACTTGTTCAAAGTTGTGATATGAGCATGAACATAATTTGAGACAAGAAAGCATAGATAGCTAGGGGAGGTACTTAGGCATTCTTGTCCATCCATTTGGCCAGAAAAATCAAAACAACCAAAACAACAAATGGATGTCCTTGAATGGATAAAATCATGCATTCAACATGCTCACACAATAAGATAGCAAATGAAATATGTGTCAAACATGCACAACCAAAACTCTAGCTACTAGCACACAATTTGTCGATGACTAGGTCATCTTTATATGAGTATTTTGACTTAGGAGTCAAATGAGAGCATTTGATCATAGGTCATACTCATCGTTTAAGCACAAGTGGGGTTACCACTTTTACATAAAGCATTGGTGTGTTCACATCATTTGGAGATGCTTTAGCTCAATTTTTAGAGCAAAGCTCCCCCTAGATGTGAGAACCCCTTTTAAAGGGTCAAACTAACCTTGGGTTGTCGTAGAAGACTTCATGTAGATGTTGAAGATGTGGATGCTCAATGTTGATGTAGATCATCAAGAGTTGGGAGCTATCCTTTGGATTAGGGCACTTTCAATACCTACATGGGTTAGTCCCACAAGGAACAAACAAGGATATCCATAGACATAGATTGAAGTTCACAAAAGATGATGTCCATGAAAGCAATGATTACCTTGTCCCTTGACTTACCAACAAGAGGGTTTGTGACTCCATGAACTAGTGCATGATGTGGAAGTTGTTTGCACAAGTTGCCAAAATGAATATGAGTGAAGTATGTTGGCGGAGTCACCCTCAAGAACCTTCTAGTTCTTCTTCTTTGGGATCCACATCATCTTGATGGGAATCCTTGGGGTTGTAGTTGAGCTTGACGAAGTAGAACTTGACGTGTCCTTGGGAACCCACTTGACCATGGCTTGAGGTGCTTCAATGAATGCATCAATCTCCTCTTGAAGCTTGTCCTTGGCCTTTAGCTTGTGGTCTTGTGGTGGAAGGTCATTTTGAGTTTGTTCCACATTGGAAGAAGTAGGATCATACTTCTCCTTTTGAGAAACAAACTGTGGAGTAGGGTATTGACCTTCTTCCCACTCAACACCTTCGGCGTTGAACTTTCGCTCAAAACCAATCCCTTGATTCTTCCGGTGCCTTCCTTGTTTGCGAACAATTTCCTCAAAGTTCTTGCTTCCGGCAAGACTCTTGTAGACACCTTTCTCTATGATTTCCTTCAATAAGCTATTTTCTTGCTCAAGTGTAACTTGGCTTGAAACATTGTTAGTGGAATCAAGAGAACTACTAGAAGTAACAACATTAGATTTAACATGGTTATTGTTACTACTAGAGGAAGAATTTTTTTTATGCTTGTCATGCTTAGTCTTAATAGGTGGCAAGAAATTAGACAAGAGAAGTCGTTTGGCAAGATATGAAGAACTCTTCTTTCGAATATCGTCATTGATCGCTTTTAGAAACTCATGTTCTTGCTCTAGAGTGAGCTTCTCGAAGCGTAGCTTCTCATGAGATCTTAGGAGCTCTCTATGATCTTCTTGAGTTGTTTCATGAGCTAACTTAAGAGTGTTTAGTTCTTTAGTTAGACGCTCAATCTCCTTCATAGCATTGTCATTCGACTCTTCTCGACTATAAAGACTACTAGCATTTTCATCGTTACTAAGCTCACTAGATTTATCATGCAAGAGCTCATCTTCACCAAGCAAGTCATCCTCATCACTATCAAAGTCAATGAATTCAGGGTGTGTTACCTTGGGGCCTTTAGCCATGAAGCATCTTCCAATTCCCTCATTTGGTGAATCAAATAAGTCATAGGAGTTGGAGTTGGAGGATACGAGTGCAAGTCCGGCAACACCTTCATCTTGACTGTAGTCGGAGTCGGAGTGATAGCTTCCATCGGATTGATTGTCGGAGTCGGAGCTGGAGACCCATTCACCTACATGAGCTTGATGTCTTCTTCTTGTGTAGCTCCTTGATGACTTGTCTTTCCTCTCCGAATCCTTGCTTCTCCGAGAGGGTCTTCGTTCATAACGATCATCTCTACTCCTTCTCTCCCTCCGAGGTGACTCATCTCTTGCTCTTCTTCTTGGAGATTCTTCTCTTCTCTTGTGGGGAGCCGTACACTCATTTGAGAAGTGTCCGGGTCTTCCACAATTGTAGCAGTTTCGATCACGACTAGAAGATCTCTTTTCATCATATGATCTAGACTTTGAGCTTCTTTCTTTGCCTCTATTCTTGTAGAACTTGTTGAAGTTCTTAACCATTAGGCTTATCTCTTCATTGGAAATTAACTTGTCACTTGAGGTTGTGGGAGCATCACTTGTAGCTTTGTAAGCACCACTTGACTTGTTGTGAAGCTCTTCCTTATCCTTAAGTGTCATCTCATGAGCAACAATTCTTCCAATGACTTCAGTTGGCTTGAGAGTCTTGTAGTTTGGCATCATTTGGATCAAAGTGCACACGGTGTCATATTTTCCATCCAAAGCTCTTAGAATCTTCTTGATGATGAATCGGTCGGTCATTCTTCGCTTCCTAAGCCGGCAATCTCATTTGTGATGAGAGCAAGCCTAGAGTACATTTCAGCGACTCCTTCACCATCCTTCATCTTGAACTTGTCAAGTTGTCCTTGAAGAATATCTAGCTTTGATTCCTTCACAGATTCAGTACCTTCGTGCATTTCAACCAAAGTATCCCAAATCTCTTTAGCATTCTCAAGACGACTGATTTTGTTGAACTCCTCGGGACACAAAGCATTGAAGAGAATGTCACAAGCTTGAGCATTGTTTTGCAACATCCGCAACTCTTCCGGTGTAGCTTCGCGATCCGGAACTTTTCCTTCCTCGAAGAATTCACCTTGCATACCAACACAAATAATGCCCCATGCGGCTGGGTTATGACCAAGAATATGCATTTTCATTTTATGCTTCCAACTAGCAAAATTTGTACCATCAAAGTAAGGACCTCTACGATAATTACCCTCACTAGACGCCATACTCTCCTAGGTTGTGAAACCAAGCTTATGGAGTCCAATGCAATGGAAACCAAAACAACGGAGACCAAAGCTCTGATACCACTTGTAGGATCGAAAGTATGTCTAGAGGGGGGGTGATTAGACTACTTGTAAAAATAAAAATTCTGCCTTTTGATCATGAACAGTTTTTGGCAGTTTCACAATTATGAGCAAGACAAGTATCACCCTACACATGCAATTCTAGAGTATAAGCAGCGGAAAGTAAATTGCACATGTAGTAAAGAGAGGTGGAGAAGATCAAACGCAATTTGGAGACGCGGAGATTTTTCTCGTGGTTCCGATAGGTGGTGCTATCGTACATCCACGTTGATGGAGACTTCAACCCACGGAGGGTAACGGCTGCGCGAGTCCACGGAGGGCTCCACCCACGAAGGGTCCACGAAGAAGCAACCTTGTCTATTCCATCATGGCCTACGCCCACGGAGGACTAGCCTTACTCGGGGTAGATCTTCACGAAGTAGGCGATCTCCTTGCCCTTACAAACTTCTTGGTTCAACTCCACATCTCGATGACGGAGGCTCCCAAGCGACACCTAACCAATCTAGGAGGCACCACCCTCCAAAAGGTAATAGATGTTGTAGATGATGATGAACTCCTTGCTCTTGTGCTTCAAATGATAATCTCCCCAACACTCAACTCTCCTCACTGATATGGCTGTGGTGGAAGAAAGGATTGAGTGGAAAGCAACTTGGGAAGGTTAGAGATCAAGTTTCATATGGTAGGAATGGAATGACTTGATCTCAACACAAGGGTAGGTAGTTCTCTTCTCAGAAAGTGTAAGGTAGGAGTGGTAGTTCTTTCTGATGGCTCTCTTCACGAATGAAGAGGGGGTGGAGGGGTATATATAGCCTCCACACAAAATCCAACCGTTACACACATAATTGAGCAATCTCGGTGGGACCGAAGTGGAAACTCGGTCAGACCGAAAGTTCAAATATAGTGAACGTTGGGGTTTTCGGTGGGACCAAAAATACCATCTCGGTTTGTCCGATATGAGTCAAAGGTAGGAACTTGCCAGTTTCGGTGGGACCGAAATCAACAACTCGGATATTCCGAAATGATGACAAACGGTTACAGAAGGTTGGCAGCCCGGTTTCGGTGAGACCGAACTCAAAATCGGATTGACCAAAATTTCTAGGGTTTGGAAAATAGCTGAGGTGGTTCATCTCGGTGGGACTGAGTTGGAAGAATCGGTTTGTCCGAGATTACTTATGAGTGTGTTTAGAAGTGAAAGTTGCTGATAGTTGAAGGAGATATATCACTAAGCACTTGAGCAACCAGATCATCAACACAACCTCATCCCCTTTTAATAGTATTGGCTTTTCCTATGGACTCAATGTGATCTTTGATCACTAAACCAAAAATGGAGTCTTGAGCTTTTGCCAATGCTTGCCTTAGCATTTTGAGGGGTCCACTTCTTCAGACATTTCCATACCCGTATCACTGAACTTCTCTGAAATGATTCTCAAGAACTATTAGTTCAATGATATATATGTTGTTATTAATTACCAAAACCACCCGGGGATTAGTTGCACTTTCACCCTTACAAAGCAACACATAAACTAGGGTTTAAGCTTCTGTCACTCTAGCAACCCATCATATACTTATTACTTCCCAATGCCTTCCTCTAGGCCCAAACAACGGTGAAGTGTCATGTAGTCGACGTTCACATGACACCACTAGAGGAGAGACGACATACATCTCATCAAAATATCGAACGAATACCAAATTTGCATGACTACTTATAACAAGACTTCTCCTATGTCCTCAGGAATAAAAGTAACTACTCACAAGACATAATATTGTTCATGATCAGAGGGGTATTAATATGCATAATGGATCTGAACATATGATCTTCCACCAAGTAAACCAACTAGCATCAACTACAAGGAGTAATCAACACCACTAGCAACCCACAGGTAACAATCTGAGGTTTTGGTACAAAGATTGGATACAAGAGATGAACTAGGGTTTGAGAGGAGATGGTGCTGGTGAAGATGTTGATGAAGATAACCCTCCCCGAGATGGGAGAGTTGTTGGTGATGACGGCGGTGACGATTTCCCCCTCCCGGAGGGAAGTATCCCCGGCAGAACAGCTCCGCCGGAGCCCTAGATTGGTTTCAGCCAAGGTTCCGCCTCGAGACGGCGGCGTCTAGTCCCGAAAGCTCGCTTCTGATTTTTTCCAGGTCAAAACACCTCATATAGGAGAAGATGGGCATCGGGGGGTCACCGGCTAGCCCACGAGGCAGGGGGGAGCGCCCAGGGGGAGGGGGCGCGCCCCCCACCCTCGTGGACAGGTGGTGGCCCCCATGGCAGATCTCTTTAGCCAGATATTTTTTATATTTTCTGAAACGGTGTTTCGTGGAGTTTCGGAGCTTTTTGAGTTGTTCAGAATAGGTCTCCAATGGTTGCTCCTTTTCCAGCCTAGAATTCCCGCTGCCGGCATTCTCCCTCTTTATGTAAACCTTGTAAAATAAGAGAGAAAAGGCATAAGTATTGTGACATAACGTGTAATAACAGCCCATAGTGCAATAAATATCAACATAAAAGCATGATGCAAAATGGACGCATCAGCCGCCGCCGTCTGCTCTTTTGTGTGAGGTGTTTTGTGCAAGAAAAATGCAAAAAATCCAATAAATCATAAATGTACTCGGTAATCTTCTCGGGAAAATTCAGCTCAATTGATGAAAAGGATTGTGAGATATTGACAATTCTAGTTGGCTGATGATGTGGCCGGTTTTTCTTTTTTGCCACCGGTGCACTTCGACGCACCTAACTTTTTTGATAAAAGCGTCAGCACACCTAAATGATGGATTATACCTAGCTGCAACGAATTATGTTTTATACCACAAATCTGTAACACTGCGTTTGGATGTCTTTATTGGAGGCCTCTGTATTGTATTGGTTTTAGTTCCAATTCAGCAAGGAAACTGTAATGGACATATATACGAATTCAGTTGTTTGGATGTATATTGAATTGGCTCAAGGAATCGTCCTGAGGTTTCAATACATAATTGTGTTTGGATGTCAAACACTGGAATTGCATAGCAACATTAGTATATGCATTAAAACAGTAGTTGTATGATTATAATTGGATGATTATATAGTAAAAATTATCATCAAATATTCTAGAAATTGAGGATGACATCATATAATATTGACACAAAAACAAACAAAACTAATTTTACACCAACAAAGTGCAATAAAATAGGCGTCCCAAATTCTCAACAATACATATATAGTTCCAAATCCAACCTGCAACAAGAGGATACATCAGTGGTCAGGAAATCATTGTCAAAAGGACTGGGAAGAAGAAGAAAAAGAGATGGTTGCCTAGAGCTAGGGAAGAAGGGTGGAGGAAGAAGGGGCTGGCTGGAGCCAGAGAAGAAGGGGCGGCTCAGGAGGTGGCCCGAGGGAGAGGAGATGTGCACCGACAGTGGGCCACCGCATGGCTGGGAAGGAAAGGAAGGCCCGGCGCCGGAGGGGACTGCCTCCGTTCGCATCAGATGCAATCTGGCCGTGGCGAGCAGGGGCGGAGAGAACGGGAAGGGTCGGCACCGGGGGAGGGGAAGGGACGACGGTAGAGGAAATAGGGAATGGAAGGTGGACGCCATACCTACGCCGCCGTGGTGGATCTGGCAGGTCGCCATCATCGATCTGCCAGGGCGCCGCTCTGCTCCCTCGAACCCTTCTGTCTCGTGGTGGAGGGAGAAAGAAAGCCCGAAGCGTTTTGTTTTGCGGGAGCGAGGCAATTCAGGCGAAATCGGAGGTCCATGCCTCTGTATAGGTGGCATGGGTGAGCGCGTGCGAGAGAAAATGCTCGCGTATTCGTCTCCGTTTTAGAGTGTTGTTAAAGAGTACATCCAAACGTCTGTATTGGGCCTAGACCAATACCAAATCCAATTCGACGGCCCAATACGGACATCCAAACGCAGCGTAAAGGTATTTTGTGTAACGGTAGCACCAAAAGTCGGTAGGTGGTTTACGCAATTTACTCCCTGTAAATTCATGGTTGTGTTCTAGAAAGGACTGAAACTTCACACGCTCCCCAGGTCGCTCCCGCGGGCGGCCGGGGGCGAATCCCAGCCGCCGCCAGCGTAGCTCCACCGCCCCCTCCTCCCCTCGCCGCCGGGCAAAGCCCGCGCGGCCCGGCGGCGGCGGGGCGCTTTCCTCCTCCCCTCTGAGATCCAGCAGCGCGGGCTGCTCGTCTCGGTGGGATCTCCAGCGCTGCTCCCGAGCCAGTGCGCGCACTTGCTGGGGTGCCCGCGTTTGGGCGCGGGAAGGCGCGTGCAGGGCGGCGCAGCTTGGCTGCATCGGGGCGACGAGGGTGGCTTCGGGCCAGCGGCTTGACCCGTGACGTCGGGTCCGGTTTCGTGGGATCTGGTGCTTGGTGCTGGGGAGGGCGAGGCTGAACGAGGTGGCCGCATCGGGCGGCCAGGCGTGGCCGAGCAAGGTGGAGCTGCAGGCGCGTGCTGGGCGCAACGGGACTCCGTGCTGCGCGGATCTGGAGCTTCGAGGTGCGCGGCGTGGTGGTCTTGGTTGCCGCGTCGCGTGGCGTGTGCATATCGGTGGGGGCAGATTTGGCCTGTCGGCGCTAGTGGGTTCTGCTGCTCCGGCGGCGGCGGCTTCGTTTGGTGCTAGGGGGCCTGCCTCGTCCGTGGGGCTTGATGGATGTCGGGGCGGCGGCCCCGGGCCTGACGCCGCCGGATCTTGCCGGCGGGTTGCGATGGTGATTCTACCGACGAAGCTGGAGGTGCTGCGGCTGGCAGGTCCTAGAGTCCCTGTGGACGTCGACCATGTGGATGGTGTGCTGTGCAGTGCTTCGGATCTGCTCGGATCCGGATGTGTGATGGAGCTCCGGGCGAAAGTCTAGCCCCGACTTTGGGTCGGTGCCGGCAACGGTGGCACCATGGTGTCGCTCCCCTTCTTGAAGGCGTTGCCGTGGAACTCCATTTCACGACTCTCCGGGAGAAATCCCTAGCTTCGGTGGTCGAAGCGGGCGTTGACGGCGGCTACGTCGTATCCTTCTTTGAGGCATCGCCTTGGAGAGTCTGCATTTTTGCAATTTGCACGGATCTCTTCGTCGTCGGGGACAGTGGACGTCGGTGCGGCGGCCCCGGGTGGTTTCTGATGGTGCGTCGAGATGGCGATCTCGGGAACAATGCGAGTGGCAGCTCTATGAGGTGGGGCTCTGGCTCGACATTGGTTGGGTGACATTCTTGTTCAGCTTGGGCGATAGGGATGTCGGCTCGGTCGAAGCGCCTCAAAGGAAGCGGTCTGACTTAACGTCGGGGCGGCGGCCCCAGATGTGGTGCGACGTTCGTGGTCTGCGAGCGGTTGCCCTGAGCAACGTGGGCTGGGGGCAGCTGGGTTGTGCGGCGTTGCTGCTCGTGGGTAGCGGTGGTATGTCGGGGCGGCGGCCCCGGAAGGCGGTGCCGGTTGATTGCGCTGGGTGCGAGAGAGCGGTGGATGTCGGGGCGGTGGCCCCGAGAGAATCACTGTGGCGACCAGACTTTTGTGGCAACGATGATGGTGGGAGCGATGCCGGCGACGCGGCAATGGTTGCGGTAGTCGGCTCTTCTTGGGCGTGTCCATGGTTTTGCCTCAGTTTTCTTGTTGCTGTGAAGTCGAAACTGCGGCGGCGAGGCCCTATGGTGTACGATGACTGGTTGTAGGTGGTCCGTTCGGCCATCTTCCGTGGCGTCAGCCGTATCTGGTTTTGTTCTTCTGAGTTCTCCGTCGGAGTCTGAGCTGTGTTGTGTGGCCGTAGGTCGACTTGTCGTCGATTAGGGTGGGCTTTGCCCTGTGTGTTTCAGTCTATGAGAGTGGGCTTGGCCCTTGTTGTTCCGGTTTTTACCCGGTTTTCCGTAATTAACTAGGCAATTCTATTCTGCTTAATTAATAGATGAGGTAATCTTTGGCTTGTTTCGGGAAAAAAAAAATCCTCGCTGTTGATGATACGACCGCACTTATCCACAGGAGAACCATAGTCAGAATATGTATTCAGACAGATGGGCATGGGTCCCCATATGGAGGCTCGAGCTAATGTTTATCCTAGTGAGATTCTGTCCAGCACAACATGGCGCAGCTTACAGTTGAAGCCGAATAGTAGTACTCCTACTACTATTTTCGTTGTCGTGTGATCTTAGTTTATTACTCACTGTAGTTGACTGTAGGAGACTGCGAGAATCGCAAAAGCGACCCCTTCTCACTGCACAGAGCACACGATGCGGACAAGCTGTTGAGGCAAGCAAACATTGGCATTTCTTCTGTTGCCTTTTATGACATTCGCAATTTCTGGCTAGCTGCAAACCTTGACCTGCACGCACGTGGATCGCTGGGGGGGTTCGAGTGTTGGAGTCTCGCCATGACGCCGCCCGTATCCACGATGGCTGCGGGCTGCGGCCACCACCAACTGCATTGGCCCGCGGAGTCCACGCTGCGCGACCTGGAGAGCGCACGAAAAGCTAAACCCTGCGAGTGGCAACATGTGGCATCCTACTAGTTACTACTACTTCCCTCTAGTTAGGGTTTCTCTTCTCCCGGAGGCGATCTTCGCCGCCGTCGAGTTTCTTGGCTTCCCTCCCGCCGATCTTGTTCCGAACACGCCTGGGGAGCGACCAAGGGGCGATCCTTGGGATCGTTGCCCGCTCCCAAGGCGGTGGTTTCTGGGAGCGACGGGGTTTTAGGGTTTCCTTCGAAAGCCCGATCTACGTCGGGTTAGTAATCTCCATGGATTCGACCGGGGCTTCTGCTTCCTCGGTGACTAGCGATGTTGAAGCAATGATGAAGGAGCTAGGACTGCGCGAGGAGGACCTGGATGATGTGGTGTTCGACGAGGAGGAGGCACCACAGGAGGCGGCCAGATGGGTTGCCCTAGTTCGGGTAAACACCATGAAGAACTACAGCAAAACTTGGTTCTACCGCAATATGAGAGCAGCATGGGACATCGTTCAGGAATCGAAATTCAGACCATTGGGGGATAATCTATATACGGTGCAGTTCTCATGCTTGGGCGACTGGGAGAGGGTTATGAACGAGGGACCCTGGAACTTCAGAGGAGATGCAGTGATCATGGTGCCCTATGATGGAATCACCAAACCTTCGCTAATCAAGCTTGATTACATAGACATATGGGCTCAGATCCATGACCTGCCGGACCTATATGCACACCTCGCTGGCCCCCTAGCAGCTAAAATAGGAGAGGTGCGGCATGTTGAACAGCCGTCTCAGGATTTTACAGGGAACTTCTACCGCGTGTGGATTCGCATCAAAGTGGATAAACCTCTGAAGAACGCGGTATCGATGATAAGAGATGGCAAGCGGCAAATCTACAGAGTAAAGTACGAGCGGTTGCCGGACTGGTGTGCTGTCTGCGGGATGATGGGGCACCTATATAAGGAGCATGGTAATGGGATTCACCCTCCCTCGGCTTTGGTTTTTAAGGATCTACGGGCTACTTGGTTCATGCGGTCTGGGAAGGGGCCAGGAGATGGACGTGGACGTAGGGGAGGCCGACGCGGTGGCCGGTCAGGTGGTCGAGCTCGGAACAGTTGGAGGGAAGATGAGTACAGCGGCGAGGAGCATTCTGATGAGGAAGATGCGGAAGATGCACAGGGTGATGCGATCATGGAGGAGAACAATAGAAAGCGGGCGATCATGATTGATAACTCGCCCAAGGGAGCTGCTAGTGGCATGATAGGGGAGGCGACCACATCAGATGGAACCCAAATGGCGATTATACCGCATGGAGCTGCTGCCCCCAGTCCTCCCCCAAAGAGAGACTCCAAGCGCAATAAGAGCTCAGAAGTTAAAGATGGTATTCCTACAGCAAAGATCCCTTTGGCGGGCTCCCTTGAGGGGCGCCGCCGGGGACAATGAGTGCCCTAGTCTGGAACTGTCGTGGAGCGGGTAATGCCGCGACAGTTCATGAAATTCGCAAACTTGCGAAGAAGTTTATCCCTACCCTCCTTTGTATCATTGAAACACAAATAAATAGAGGTAGGGTAGAAGCCTTAGCAGAAACTTTGGGCTATGAGTGTGCTTATGCAGTAGACAGTCAGGGAAGGAGTGGAGGAATAGGTTTGTTCTGGAACAAAGAAATAAAGATTGATGTTTTGGGTTACTCGGTGTATCATTTAGATGTGTCTGTTGTGGAACCAGGGAAGGATATGTGGCGCATGACTTGTATTTATGGCGAAGCTCAGACTCATCTCCGACATCAGACGTGGGATTTGATGAAGAATATTAGCACTTTGAATGATCTGCCGTGGCTATGCATTGGAGACTTTAATGAAGTCCTGCGCCAAGAGGAGCACGAAGGAGTCGGGAGGCGAAGTAATGCCCAGATGCAAGCATTTCGAGAAGCCACGGATGTATGTGGACTGCTTGACATTGGCTACAGAGGCCGGTTTTGGACCTTTGAAAAGAAAGTAGCTGGGGGTTCTTTTACCAGATGCAGGTTGGATAGAGCTTTGTCTACAGCCCAATGGACAGCCATGTTTCCGTTAGCGAATGTGGAGCATTTGGAAGCAGCGGCTTCTGATCATAGCCCCATCTTATTGCACTGGGATGAATCGCAACGGCCAATGTTGAAGAGGGGCTTTCGGTATGAGATGATGTGGGAAACGCATGAGAATCTAAAGGACACTATCATCAATGGCTGGTCAGGATCACCATGCACTTCTGTCGAAGACATGAAACAGAAGTTGGCTGCAATGTCCAAGAACCTAGAGGGATGGAGCCGCGATACGTTTGGGAGTGTGCGCAAAGAAATAAAGAATTTGCAGCAAGAACTAAAAAGGTTGAGGGATGATCCGGCGAGATTGGGTCCGAACCATATGGAACTCAAGATAAACGAGAAGCTTATTGAATTATACCATCGGGAGGAGATCATGTGGAGGCAAAGGGCAAGAGTGCAATGGCTTGCTGCAGGGGACAAGAACACAAGATTTTTTCACTTGCGGGCCAGTCTGAGGCGGAAGAAAAACATGATCAAGGCATTACAGAATTCTTTGGGGGTTCTTGTTGAGGACCCGGCTGAACTGAAAGTGTTGGCTACAGAATTTTACCAACAGTTATACACTTCTGAAGGAGTACAGGATATGGAGGCTGTTCTACAACATGTTCCGAGAAAGGTAACAGCTGGTATGAATGCTAATCTTTGTGCACCATACACTAATGAGGAGGTAAAAACAGCATTGTTTCAGATGTTCCCTACCAAGGCACCTGGGCCTGATGGATTCCCAGCTCATTTTTATCAGCGTCACTGGGATATATGTGGAGAAGAGGTCACACAAGTGGTGCTGAGGATAGTTAGGGGAGAAGATAGCCCTGAAAGTATAAATGATACAGTGTTGGTTCTTATTCCAAAAGTTACTAACCCATCTCTTTTGTCTCAGTTCAGGCCTATAAGCCTATGCAACGTGTTATATAAGATTGCCTCCAAAGTTGTAGCCAACAGGTTGAAGCTCATATTACCAGATATCATTTCAAAGGAGCAGTCTGCTTTTGTTCCTGGGAGATTAATCACAGATAATATAATCTGTGCGTATGAGTGCTTACACTTCATGAAGAGGACCAAGTCCAAGAGCAATAGCTTCTGTGCAGTAAAACTGGATATGATGAAAGCTTATGATAGATTGGAATGGTCCTACTTGCAAGCCATCATGGTCAAGCTAGGATTTGAACAACGATGGATTGACACAGTAATGGGTATGGTGTCCACGGTTTCATTTTCAGTTCTGTTCAATGGAGAGAAACTTGAAAGTTTTAAGCCTACTAGGGGAATCAGGCAGGGAGATCCTATCTCCCCCTACCTCTTCTTGATTGCAGCAGAGGGCCTTTCGTGCCTCCTGAAATCCAGTTCTCAGTCATCCGAGTTGGTTGGTGTGAAGGTGGCTCCTACGGCGCCACCGATTAATCACCTTCTTTTTGCAGATGATAGCCTGTTGCTTTTCAAGACTAGTGTGGAGGGAGCTAATGTGGTGTCAAACCTACTGGGTTCTTATTGTGGTGCTTCGGGCCAAAGAATCAACAGGGATAAATCTTCAATCTTCTTCAGTAAAGGATGCAGCCAGCCACTTCGAGACAGCATAAAGAACATTTTGCAAGTTCATAATGAGTCACTAACAGACCGCTATTTGGGCATGCCTACTGAGGTGGGACACTCAAAAAATGGTACTTTCAAATATCTGGTGGACAGAGTTTGGGACAAGGTGAAAGGATGGATGGAGAAATTGCTATCTGTGGGTGGTAAAGAGGTATTAATCAAATCAGTGGCACAGGCCATTCCAGTTTACTCAATGTCTTGCTTCAGACTACCTAGAGGATTATGTGACAAAATTACATCAATAATACGCCAGTTTTGGTGGGGCAGCAAGAGAGGAAGAAGGAAGCCGTGTTGGGTGGCATGGGATATCATGGTCAAGCCAAAGCATGTTAAAGGGTTGGGTTTCAGAGACATGGAGATTTTCAACCTATCACTTCTGGCTAGGCAGGCATGGAGAGTGTTAACTGAACCGAACTCCTTAAGTGCCCAAATACTTAAAGCTATATACTTCCCAACCACGGATATTTTGGAAGCTGAACTGGGATCACACCCCTCTCAAATATGGCGAGCAATACTAGATGGACGTGATGTTATGGCTCAGGGGATTATCAAACGGATTGGAGATGGGGAGTCAACGAGGATATGGGATCATAACTGGATTCCGCGTGATGGCGTCAAGCGCCCGATCGCTTCTCTGATGCAGCACCCCCCGGAGCTAGTGGCGGAGCTCATTGATAGAAACACGGCAAGCTGGAAGGAAGACTTGGTTCGGAACATGGTTACGCAGTTTGATGCAGAAGCTATCCTCAAAATACCAATTTGTCATAGAAGAGTTCAGGACTTTTGGGCTTGGAATGAGGAGAAGCGAGGAATCTTCACGGTCCGCTCTGCCTACCGCATGCTGGTGAGGATAAAGAATGAGAGGGAGGCATGGCTAGACGGAAGAGAAAGTACTTCACATGCGATCACGAGCAAGGGTAACTGGAAGGACATATGGAGTCTGCAAGTTCCAGGGAAGTTGAAACTATTCCTTTGGAGGTTAGCCCACCACTCTATACCATCAAGGGAACTGCTCCATCACAGGAACATGGCGACGTCGCCGGGATGCTTGCTATGTGGCTCGCAGGATAATTGGCGCCACGCCCTCTTGAGCTGTCCTATGTCCAGGTGTACATGGGCTCTTTCATCAGAGGCTATTCTTGATCAAATTAGCGATAACCAGGACGAAGATGCCAGGAGATGGATTTTCACGATGAGCGAAAAACTTGATAGTGCTGAGTTCCTGCGCCTTGCAGTGTCCCTATGGGCGATTTGGAGTGCCAGAAGAAAAGCCCTCCACGAAGGTATTTTCCAAAGCCCCAATGCAATCAGTGGGTTCATAAACTCTTACATAACAGAACTTCATGCACTGGATACAAACACAAGATCTGGGCAGATGCGGGTTCCTCCTGTTGGTAGATCTTGGGTGCCACCCCCAGTAAACATGGCAAAGGTTAATGTAGATGCAGCAGTCAGCCGCACGAGCAGATATGGAGCTGTGGCTGCTATCAGCCGAAAACAAGATGGAAGTTTTGAAGGGGCTTCCCTCGTTGTGATCCCAAATGTCAACGATCCTGCTACGTTAGAGGCTATGGCGATTAGAGAAGGTCTGGCTCTCTCTCTGGACCTGCACAACCAGAGAGTCTACATAGCTTCAGACTGCAAGAATGTGGTGGCTGAACTTAAGGAGGGTAGCAATGCAAGTTATGGAGCTATCATCCAGGAGGTGAAGTTAGGAATGGGTGCTTTTCTTTCTTGTAATATAGTTTATGAAAGTAGGAGCTCGAATTTCGAGGCTCACAACCTAGCAAAGCATGCTTTACGTCTGGGACCGGGCCGTCATGTCTGGCTAGGTCATCCGGGGGATCTT
>LR738711.1:744604462-744621484 GCA_902687465.1 Secale cereale | reverse complement strand
AAAAAAGCTAAACCCTGCGACTCCAGTGTAGAGTGCAGGGGTTAGTCAGTCCGCAGCAGCGGAAACCTTGGACCCAACCTTGACCTGCAAGACTACAAAAGGTACGAGGCACGTATATATAAGTACAAACGGACGGTAGCGGCTAGCCTGGTTTGTGGGTGGAGTGAGAGGTTCAACTTGAGAACGTATTTCGTGTGTGCACGGGAAAAGCAGAGCAGATGGTGGCGCCGGCCGCGGAGGCGGTGCCGGGCCGCAAGACCTTGCCGGACGAGTGCAAGACCCTGTGGCAGATTGCTGGGCCGGTGATCCTCACCGGCGTCTTCCAGTTCCTCATCGGCTTCGTCACCGTCGCCTTCGTCGGCCACATCGGCAAGGTCGAGCTCGCCGCCGTCTCCATTGTCGTCGGCGTCATCGAAGGCCTCGGCTTCGGGCTGCTGGTAGGCAGCTACCCAACCAATCGCCTTCTTCATATTTTGATTCATCCATTAAACTAGCTACAATCATGTGGTTTGTCTGCTGTGGCGTCGCGTCGCAGCTTGGCATGGGGAGCGCCCTGGAGACGCTGTGCGGGCAGGCGGTGGGGGCCGGGCAGCTCCACACGCTGGGCGTGTACATGCAGCGGTCCTGGATCATCTGCCTCGCCACGGCCGTCGCCCTGCTCCCGGTCTACATCTTCACGGACCCGATCCTCCGCCTGCTCCGGCAGTCCCCGGAGATCTCGGCCGTGGCGGGGCGGTACGCGCGCTGGTGCGTGCCGCAGCTCTTCGCCTACGCCGTCAACTTCCCCATGCAGAAGTTCTACCAGGCGCAGAGCCGGGTGTGGGTCATGACGGTCATCTCCGGCGCCGCCGTCGGCCTGCACGCGCTGCTCAACTGGGTCGTCGTGGCCAGGCTCGGCCGCGGCCTCCTGGGCGCCGCCATGGTCGGCAACGCCTCCTGGTGGCTCATCAACGCCGCGCAGTTCGTCTACGTCGTCGGCGGCTCCTTCCCGGAGGCGTGGACGGGGTTCTCGCGCAAGGCCTTCGCCAGCCTCGGCGGCTTCGTCAGGCTCTCCCTCGCGTCCGCAGTTATGCTCTGGTTCGTACTACTTCCGTTGCTTCCTGCTCTAATTAGTATCTATACATACAGACGAAATTCTTTCTTCTGAATAGGAGTCATTTTTGTGCTGCAGCTTAGAGATGTGGTACTACACGGCAGTGATCATTCTAGTGGGTTGCCTGAAGAACCCTGAGATTCAAGTCGGGGCTGTTTCCATATGGTAAGTGCACCAGTAAT
The DNA here is from genome assembly GCA_902687465.1 of Secale cereale. Classification (NCBI taxonomy): domain Eukaryota; kingdom Viridiplantae; phylum Streptophyta; class Magnoliopsida; order Poales; family Poaceae; genus Secale; species Secale cereale. The sequence goes on along the minus strand of LR738711.1, from coordinate 744,620,209 downwards.
CTCTGACTGACACTGCTTGTTCTGAGACTTCTCCTATAGTTGCCTAAAATGTCGAATTCTGTTGTAACAGCATGAATTACAACATCTGGACACTGATGGTATCCGTCGGTTTCAATGCCGCAGTGAGGTACGCGCGCAATTGCTCTGTCAACTCTCAAGGCATTCCAAGAAATGATGACCCATGACCCATCCTGTCTCTCGCTTTTGGTATGGCCAGCGTTCGCGTGGCCAACGAACTTGGCGCCAAGCACCCGAAAGCGGCTAAGTTCTCGGTCGTCGTGGCGGTGACCACGTCGGCCGCCGTCGGGCTCGTCTTCACGCTCGTCACCCTCGTGGCCAGGAAGCAGCTGCCGAGGCTTTTCACCGACGACGAGCTAGTCGTCAAGGAGGCCGCAAAGCTGGGGTACCTTCTGGCTGCCACCATAGGCCTCAACAGCATCCAGCCGGTGCTATCAGGTAGGTATATATACTCATCAGTCATCAATCAAGAACGTTATCTGGAAAGTAAATCTGTTGAGAGCAAATTGATGATGTGATGTGACTTGTGTGTGATTATCGTTGGTGATTCCAGGGGTGGCCATTGGAGCTGGGTGGCAGTCCTTGGTTGCTTGGGTCAACATCGGCTGCTACTATCTCATCGGCCTGCCCCTTGCAGCTGTCTTCGGCTTCAAGCTGAAGCTTAACGCAACGGTGAGGCGAAGACGGACAGTAGTAGTCCAGACTCCAGACCATACTCCAGGAGATTCTCTGCTCTTCTGATATTCACCGGGAGAAATGCTGTTTTTTTGTATGTGCAGGGGATTTGGGTGGGGATGCTGATCGGCACGGTTCTGCAGACCATCATCCTGTTTGTGATCCTCTTCAGAACCAAATGGCAGAAGGAGGTAATAGCAATTCAATACGTACATGAACCAAACGGATCTTGGATTTCTGGTGCACTAAGCTTGGGTGGTGATGATGCAGGCTATGCTGGCAGAGGAGCGGGTGCGGAACTGGGGAGGAAACGTCGAGCTGCCGACCGTGCAAGATGCAAGATGAAACGGGAACGGACAAAGCTGGTTGCGCACACATCACACAAGTTTGACAGGACAGGAGGCCACAAAGAATAAACACAAGATATATAGAAATAGTACATGAATCATCTCTTTTTTTACCGAGAGAGACTACAGTAATCACTCGGTGTAGCTGTATTCAGCAAGGGTCGTCAATTTTGTTCTATAATCTCTTGAAAGCAGAAGGTTAGAAATTAGTCTTCTGATCCGCGGTGGGCGCGATGCTAATAGGCTGATGTCTAGGGTGGACTTTTTTTTTTTGTTCTTGCATTCTACAGGAGTTTGATCTTGTTATTTTGAGACTATTTTCTGTAACTAACAAGAATACATCGAATCGAAAAAAACTGAAGTACACTTGATAAAACAAAAATCACTGATAAAACAAAGAGCTTCCTATATAACGTACCTTGCGCCATGCAGAAGGACTGTTGAACGGGCCCTATTATGGGCTGGTGACCCAGTCAGCCGTTTCTCGCTGTTTATGTTCCAGATGTTGTACTCTTTTGGGTTTAACAAAAATCATTATTATGTTTCTTTCGGTTTACTCCGATTCTTAGTCGGATTTCGTATTAAAATATTAAGTAAATGGAAAGTCATTAGAATTTTTTTATACAAATGTGTGAACCTTTTTTGAAGGTTTTCGGAACAAAATGTAAAATTAGAGAAATGTTTTAAGATTTTGTGAACATTTTTTAATGAAAGCTGAATAATTTTTAATTTTTATTAATGTTTATTAAAAAAATAAGAAAACACGAACTTTTTAAAAAATTGAACATTTTAGAAAAAGAAATCCCTAAAAATAAATAAGAAACAGAAAGAAAAGAAAAAAGAAAAACACAATAAATAGGTGGGGAAAACTAGAAGAAAACCAGCCGACATAGAGAGCCGAAACAAAACAACTAAAATTCACTACCAAACCTCGAGGAGGATTTTTCAAAAGAACGTGGATAACAACCAAACTAGTTTATCTTCGCTTTTTATGACAATGAAAACTTCACATAATTCTCTCGTAGCTCGACGTCACTTTAACCTAACCCCTACCAATGTTTTTTCCCAAAATCATGTTCTAAACACCAATTTCAAAGGTTGTATGCAGAATATTCCCATTATTGACTTGGACAATGCAATAGCCCAAGAAGAGATGTAATTCCATCAACCCCTACTTGGATCTCACTTGGCCCGTGTGAGTGTGCAATATATCTTCCAAAAGGATAATCTTGCCAGTGCCCTCAGTTGTTAAACAATTTCCACGACCATTTAGGCAACCAAGCAATGGTCATTCTTCCAGATTCAAGAACACCTAAAACACGTTGCTCTTTTATGCATATAAACTTGAGAACATTTCACTAGGTGATATTCATATTCGTTCTTGTATCCACTTCACAAAACCTAACCCCAGATGTGCTGGCTCTTTGTTTGAATCCCATAAGAGTTTCATTGAAATAAAGCAAATAAAGATGTATGCTCGTCGTAACTCCATCCCACTTCTTTGGGACGGAGAGACCCTCCTGCGGTGGCCGGAGGACATCCGGGCCCATGTAGACGGCTTTTACACAGACCTATTCTCGGCCTCCCCTCGGGGAGGGCTTGCCCTCGTGCAAGACATTTGGCCAGACCACAATTCTATCTCGCATGCGGACAACGTGGCCCTTACGACCCCGTTCTCCGAGGCTGAAGTGTGGGCGACAATTAAGAGCGTGAACCCCTCTTAGGCCCCTAGTCCGGATGGCCTCCTGGTGAAGTTCTTCCAGACCTTCTGAGAGGTAATTAAGCCGGAGATGATGGCCCTGTTTGAGGAGTTCTTTGTAGGGTCCATCAACCTCACCAGGCTGACCTTTGGGATAATCACCCTCATCCCCAAAGTAACTGGGGCTTCGGATATCCGCCAATTCCGCCCAATTACGGTGAATAATGTCATCTTCCGCATCCTCGCGAAGGGGTGCGCCATTAGGGTGGGCTCCATTGCCCACCGGATCACTCATCCTGATCAGTCGGCATTTATCCAAGGCCGATATATCCTTGACGGAGTCCTGGTATTTCACGAAGCACTCCATGAGGTACATACCAAACGCCTCAAGGCAGTCTTTCTGAAACTGGATTTCCTCAAGGCTTATGACACAGTCAGTTGGTCCTTCCTTCGGGAATGCTTGCTCCTGAAGGGCTTCGACGACAGATCGGTAACCCGTGTGATGCAAATGGTCTCCTTGGGCCGGACCGCGGTGAACATTAATGGCGAGGTTGGCCCATACTTCCCCACATTCTGTGGGGTGCACCAAGGCGATCCCTTCTCACCGTTCCTCTTCAACATGGTTGTCGATGCTCTGGCAGCCATTTTGGATAAAGCCAAGGCTGTGGGCCACATTAAGGGCATTGTCCCGCATCTAGCTGGGGGGAACGAGATCTCCCTCCTCCAATATGCGAATGACACCATTATCATGGTGGAAGGCTCAGTGAGCGACATCACGAACTTGAAGTTCCTCCTGCTATGCTTCCAGCAGATGTCTGGCCTCAGGATCAACTTCGATAAGAGTGCGATGATGGTCTTGGTATACTCCCAAGACGAACAACAGAGCATCGCGGGTCAACTTAATTGCCAGCTCGGGTGTTTCCTCACGACTTATCTGGGGATCCCCATTAGTGACTCGAGGCTCACGATGGCAGAGCTACGCCCCACGGCGGGGAAGCTACAACACCGCATTGAGCCCTCGCAGGGCCGGTGGTTGTCGAAGGCAGCCCGGACGATGCTCATTAACTCGTCCCTCTCCAGCCTGCTCTTATTCATCATGAGCTTCTGCAGCCTTCCTGAGACTCTACATCATGAGATTGCCACAGTTCAGGGATGCTTCTTCTGGGCCGGCGAGGGCGACAAGTAGAAGTACCACATGGTTCGGTGGTCGGAGATTTGTAAACCGTGCGACCAGGGCGGTCTCGGGATCATGTCCTCCAAACACATGAACATAGCCCTCCTAACTAGGTGGCTGTGGCGGATTGCGAACATAGATGGTGGCCTGTGGCTTCACCTCATTCAGCAGAAATACCTCCGTGGCCAGCCTCTCGCCTTCTGCCAGCGGTCTGGGGGCTCCTAGTTCTGGCAATCCATCATTCAGCTCCTTCCAGTCCTCCGCATCAGGACCTCAATGGTGGTTGGATCTGACACCGCCACACTGTTTTGGTTCGATAGATGGGCTTGGTAGATGCCCCTCATGGCTCGCTTTCCTGACATGTTCTCCATCGCGATTTATCCGCGGATTTCTGTCGCGACGGCCGTTATTGACTTAGGGCAACTCGCGTTCCGGAGACCATTTGGCCCGGCTGAGAACGATTATTGGCAAGAATTGCTAGACTGCATCGCTTTACACGAGCATGATCTTGAGATAGGAGATGACCGCTCCAGGTGGCGTCTAGAGCCCTCTTGGCAATTCTCGACTAAATCTCTCTACCAGGCCATCGCCCATCGCTGGGCCATGAGGCGTGATACGTCTCTAACGTATCTATAATTTTTTATTGTTCCATGCTATTATTTATGATGTTTTGGATGTTTAATGGGCTTTGCCATACACTTTTATATCATTTTGGTACTAACCTACTAACCCAAAGGCCCGGTCGAGATTGCTGTTTTTTGCCTATTTCAGGGTTTTGCAGAAAAAGAATATCAAACGGAGTCCAAACGGAATGAAACATTCGCGAGAGATATTTTTGGAGAAAATCACGCACAGGGGGCTTGAGAATCGTGTTAGGGGAGCCTCGGGGTGTCCACGAGCGTGGGGGCGCCCCCCCCCCCTTCCCAAGGCACGCCCCCTGCCTCGTGGGCCCCTCGAGCGTCCCCCGGTGTCCTCCTTCCTCCTATATAAGTCTACGTACCCCGAAACCATCAACAACAGAGAGAAAACCCTAATTCCACCGTCGTAACCTTATGTTCCCGTGAGATCCCATCTTGGAGCCTGTTCCAGAGCTCCGCCGAAAGGGGGATCCATCACGGAGTGCTTCTACATCATCATCATCGCCCTCACCATGAGTTGTGAGTAGTTTACCACAGACCTTCAAGTCCATAGCTAGTATCTAGATGGCTTCTTCTCTCTCTCAGGATCTCAATACAAAGTTCTCCTCGTTCTTCGAGGAGATCTATACGATGTAATCTCTTTTTGCGGTGTGTTTGTCGAGATCTGATGAATTGTGAGTTTATGATCAAGATTATCTATGAGAAATATTTGGTTCTTCTCTGAACTCTTTATGTGTGCTCATAATATCCTTGCAAGTCTCTTCGAATTATTGGTTTGGTTTGGCCTACTAGATCTATAGTTCTTGCAATGGGAGAAGTGCTTGGCTTTGGGTTCAATCTTGCGGTGTCCTTTCCCAGTGACAGTAGGGGCAACAAGGCACGTATTGTATTGTTGCCATCCAGGATAAAAAGATGGGGTTTATATCATATTGCTTGAGTTTATCCCTCTACATCATGTCATCTTGCTAAGGCGTTACTCTGTTCTTATGAACTCAATACACTAGATGCATGCTGGACAGCAGTCGATGTGTGGAGTAATAGTAGTAGATGCAGAATCATTTCGGTCTACTTGAATCGGACGTGATGCCTATATACAATGATCATGCCTAGATAGTCTCATAATTATTCACTTTTCTATCAATTGCTCGACAGTAATTTGTTTACCCGCCGTAGAATATCGCTATCATGAGAGAAGCCACTAGAGAAAACTATGGCCCCCGGGTCTATTCTCAACATATCAATCTACATCTACTTTACGTTTACCGCTTTTACTTTATGTTTTTATAAACAAAAATACCAAAAATATAAACTATCATCTCTATCAGATCTCACTTTCGTAAGTGACCGTAAAGGGATTGACAACCCCTTATCGCGTTGGCTGCGAAGTTCTTATTTGTTTGTGCAGGTGCGAGGGACTCGCGCGTGGTCTCCTATTGGATTGATACCTTTGCTCTCAAAAACTGAGGGAAATACTTACGCTACTGTGCTGCATCCCCCTTTCCTCTTCGAGGGAATGCAACGCAAGCTCGAGAAGTAGAAAGAAGAATTTCTAGCGCCGTTGCCGGGGAGGCTTACGCAAAAGTCATATACCAAGTACCTATCACATACCCTTATCCTTCGCATTACATTTTTTGCCTCTCGTTTTCCTCTGCCCCACTTCACCCTCGCCGTTTTATTGGCCCTTCTTCTGTCGTGTGTTTTCCGTTCGCCTTTCTGTTTGCTTGGGTGCTATGTGCCCTCAATTAGCTTGCATCTTCGCTTGCTAAAGTATGGATCCTCATCCACTTGCTAATCTCTTTAAGAGATCCAATTATGTTGAACCTATTGCTAGTGAGTTGCGTGCACTAGATTATCTTTATGGGGTTTTGCTTGAAATTAGTGAATCTGAAAATTGTGAGGAATTGCTAAAAGAAAAACTGATTCATGATAGCTTGTTAAATAAAAAGCATGATTGCAATGATTTCATTGTAAATTCTATTAATGTCAATTGTGCTAATGATATGCAAAACCCTAAGCTTGGCGATGCTTATTTTGCTATGCCCACTACTTGTTGCAATGATCATGATTGGGTTGATGATTCTTACGATCTTGAAAATTTATTTAAACCCCATGATGAATATGAGATTGATAATAATGTTTGCAATAATATTGAAAGTGGGTTTGGAAGAGTGTCAACTTTAGATCCCACATATTTGGAGAATGTTCAATCTTATGAAATTTTTGATAAAAGTGGGTTTGGAGAGGTGATGACTTTAGTTAATGTTGCTCCCACTATTTTGGAAGAGTGTCAACTTCGTATGCATGTGGATTGTGTTGAGAATATGTTATGTGATAGCTATTTTCTTGAATTTGCTTGTGATCCTACATGCAATTATTATGAGAGAGGAAAATATGGTTGTAGAAATCTTCATGTTACTAAATTACATCTCTTCATGTTGAGATTGATCGTGTTTCTATCTTCTTCCTTGCATATGCTAGATCTTGCTTGTCTTGCCAATTTGATTTCCTATAAGATGCCTATGCATAGGAAGTATGTTAGACTTAGATGTGATTTTCACATGCTATATGATGCTCTCTTTGTGCTTCAATTCTTATCTTTCATGTGAGCATCATTGAATTCTCAAGCCTATCTTAATGGCTATAAAGAAAGAGCTTGTTGGGAGTCAACCCAATTTTTTTTGCTGCTGTTAGGGAATAAATATTGCATCTAACTGCTGTTTAGATGTGGTTTTGTGTTTTGTTTAGTGTTTGTGCCAAGTAGAACCTTTGGGAAGACTTGTGTGAAGTTTATGTGATCTTGCTGTGAAAAACAGAATCTCTAGCGCTCGCTAGAATGGTCGTCAGATTTTACTGGAGCATGCTATTTAGTTGATTCTTTTTGCAGATGATTAATAGACAAATTACTCACGTTTACCAATTTAGTTTGATTTTTTTGGTGTTACAGAAGTATGTGAAACCTGCAGATTAGTACGGACTGTTCTGTTTTTGACAGATTCTGTTTTTTGTGTGTTGTTTGCTTATTCAATGCATCTATGAGTAGTATTGGCAAGTATGAACCATAGAGAAGTTGGAATACAGTAGGTTTAACACCAATATAAACAAAGAATGAATTAATTGCAGTACCTTTGAGTAGTGGTTTGCTTTCTTATACTAACGGAGCTCACGAGAATTTTTGTCTAAGTTTTGTGTTGTGAAGTTTTCAAGTTTTGAGTATTGCTTTGATGGACTATGGAACAAAGATTAGAAAGGGCCTAAGCTTGGGGATGCCCATGGAACCTCAAGTAAAATTCAATGACAATCAAAAGCCTAAGCTTGGGGATGCCCCGAGAAGGCATCCCCTCTTTCGTCTTCATCCATCGGTAACTATACTTGGAGCTATATTTTTATTAACCACATGATATGTGTTTTGGTTGGAGCGTCTTGTATAATTTGAGTCTTTGCTTGTTAGTTTTCCACAATTATCCTTGCTGGACACACCTATTTGAGAGAGTTAAATATGGCCTAGGAATTGCTAGAATACTCTATGTGCTTCACTTATATCTTTTGAGTTGAATAATTTTTGCTCTAGTGCTTCACTTATATCTTTTAGAGCACGGTGGTGATAATATTGTGAAGAAATTTTTGAAATCTCATGCTTCACTTAGATCCTTTTGAGAGTCTATTAAAACAGCATGGTAATGTGTTTAGGTTATTAAACTAGTCTTCACATGATAGACATCCAATATCAATGTAGTAAGAAATTTCACACTAAGTGCATTGAATATGATGAGATGTTGGATGTTTGATAATTTTTTTGAGATATGAGGATAGTGATGTTAGAGTCATGCTAGTGGAGTTACTATGAAATTGAGAAATACTTGTGTTAAGGTTAGTGATTCCCGTAGCATGCACGTATGGTGAACCGCTATGTGACGAAGTTAGAGCATGATGTATTTGTAAAGTGTCAACCTTTGTGTGGAGGTCGGGGGCGCGCGATGGTTAACTCCTACCAACCTACCCCCTAGGAGCATGCGTTGATTGCTTTCTTTTGATGACTCGTAGATTTTTGCAATAAGTATATGAGTTATTTATGACTAATGTTGAGTCCATGGATTATACGCACTCTCGCCCTTCCACCATTGCTAGCCTCTCTTGTACCGTGGAACTTTCGCCGGTACCATACACCCACTATATATCCCTCCTCAAAACAGCCACCATATTGTTCCTCAAAACAGCCACCATACCTACCTATCATGGCATTTCCATAGCCATTCCGAGATATATTGCCATGCAACTTTCCACCGTTCCATTCATATGGCACGCATCATATTGTCATATTGCCATGCATGATCATGTAGTTGACATCGTAGTTGTGGCAAAGCCACCATGCTTAATTTTTCATATATGTCACTCTTGATTCATTGCACATCCCGGTACACCGCCGGAGGCATTCATGTAGAGTCATACTTGTTGTAGTATCGAGTTGTAATATCGAGTTGTAAATCAATAAAAGTGTGATGATCATCATTATTAGAGCATTGTCCCATGTGAGGAAAGGACAATAAAAAAAGATGTCCCAAAAAAATAATAGAGAGGGGCTAATAAAAAACGAGAAAGCTCCTCCAAAAAAATGAGAGAAAAGAGAGAAGGGAAAATTGCTACTATCTTTTTCCACACTTGTGCTTCAAAGTAGCACCATGTTCTTCATGATAGAGAGTCTCATGTTTAGTCACTCTCATATGCTAGTGGGAATTTTTATTATAGAACTTGGCTTGTATATTCCAACGATGGGCTTCCTCAAATGTCCTAGGTCTTCGTGATCAAGCAAGTTGGATGCACACCCGCTAGTTTCTTGTTGAGCTTTCATACATATTTAGCTCTAGTGCATCCGTTGCATGGCAATCCCTACTCACTCACATTGATATCTATTGATGGGCATCTCCATAGCCCGTTGATACGCCTAGTTGATGTGAGAGAATCTCCCTCCTTTTGTCTTTTCCACAACCACCTCTCTATTCCACCCATAGTGATATGTCCATGGCCCACTCTCATGTATTCCGTGAAAGTTGAAAGGTTTGAAAGAATAGAGTATGAAAACAAGTGCTTGGCTGAAATCGGGGTTGTGCATGATATGAATATTTTGTGTGATGAAGAGGGAGCATAGCCAGACCATATGATTTTGTAGGGATAACTTTCTTTAGCCATAGTATTTTGAGAAGACATGATTGCTTTGTTAGTATGCTTGAAGTATTATTATTTCTTATGTCAATATGGACTTTTATCTTGAATCTTTCAGATCTGAACATTCATGTCACAATTAAGAGAATTACATTGAAAAACTATGTTGGTTAGCATTCCACATCAAAAAAATCTGTTTTTATCATTTACCTACTCGAGGACGAGCAGGAATTAAGCTTGGGGATGCTTGATACGTCTCCAACGTATCTATAATTTTTTATTGTTCCATGCTATTATTTATGATGTTTTTGATGTTTAATGGGATTTGCCATACACTTTTATATCATTTTGGGACTACCCTACTAACCCAAAGGCCCAGTCCAGATTGCTGGTTTTTGCCTGTTTCAGGGTTTTGCAGAAAAAGAATATCAAACGGAGTCCAAACGGAATGAAACCTTCGCAAGAGATATTTTTGGAAAAAATCACGCACAAGGGACTTGAGAACCATGTCAGGGGAGCCTCGGGGTGTCCACGAGGGTGGGGGCGCGCCCCCTGCCTCGTGGGCCCCTCGAGCGTCCCCCGGTATCCTCCTTCCTCCTATATAAGTCTACGTACCCCGAAACCATCAGCAACAGAGAGAAAACCCTAATTCCACCGCCGTAACCTTCTGTTCGCGTGAGATCCCATCTTGGAGCCTGTTCCGGAGCTCCGCCAGAAGGGGGATCCATCACGGAGTGCTTCTACATCATCATCATCGCCCTCACCATGAGTTGTGAGTAGTTTACCACAGACCTTTGGGTCCTTAGCTAGTATCTAGATGGCTTCTTCTCTCTCTCTCTCTGGATCTCAATACAAAGTTATCCTCGGTCTTCGAGGAGATCTATTCGATGTAATCTCTTTTTGCGGTGTGTTTGCCGAGATCCGATGAATTATGAGTTTATGATCAAGATTATCTATGAGAAATATTTGGTTCTTCTCAGAACTCTTTATGTGTGCTCATAATATCCTTGCAAGTCTCTTCGAATTATTGGTTTGGTTTGGCCTACTAGATCTATAGTTCTTGCAATGGGAGAAGTGCTTGGCTTTGAGTTCAATCTTGTGGTGTCCTTTCCCAGTAACATTAGGGGAAGCAAGGCACGTATTGTATTGTTGCCACGAGGATAAAAAGATGGGGTTTATATCATATTGCTTGAGCTTATCCCTGTACATCATGTCATCTTGCTTAAGGCGTTACTCTGTTCTTATGAACTCAATACACTAGATGCATGCTGGATAGCAGTCGATGTGTGGAGTAATAGTAGTAGATGCAGAATCGTTTCGGTCTACTTGTCTCGAACATGATGCCTATATACAATGATCATGCCTAGATAGTCTCATAATTATTCGCTTTTCTATCAATTGCTCGACAGTAATTTGTTTACCCGCCATAGAATATCGATATCATGAGAGAAGCCACTAGAGAAAACTTTGGCCCCCGGGTCTATTCTCAACATATCAATCTACATTTACTTTACTTTTACCGCTTTTACTTTCTGTTCTTATAAACAAAAATGCCAAAAATATAAACTATCATCTCTATCAGATCTCACTTTCGTAAGTGACCGTAAAGGGATTGACAACCCCTTATCGTGTTGGCTGCGAAGTTCTTATTTGTTTGTGCAGGTGCGAGGGACTCGCGCGTGGTCTCCTACTGGATTGATACCTTGGTTCTCAAAAACTGAGGGAAATACTTACGCTACTATGTTGCATCTCCCTTTCCTCTTCGAGGGAATACAACGCAAGCTCGAGAAGTAGCAAGGCGCTCACCATCATCTAGGAGATCCGGCTCCCCCTGAAGATTAGGATCTTCTTGTGGCAATGGATTCTCGACCGCCTCCCGTCCGGCGTGGAGGTCTTGAAATGAAACGGCCCCGGTGATGGGCGTTGCCTGCTCTGCGGGCCTGAAGAGGATTCGAACTATATCTTCTTCACTTGCGTGTCCGCGCAATTCCTCTAGAGTTGTTTCCGCGAAATAGTGGGTGGAAGCTGGGATCACAACAACCTCCCTGCTCTCTTCGCTGATCTCTAGGCATTAGCACTCTCGGCTCGCCACATTAGGTGGCTGGTCATCGGGGTGCTTGTCTTGATGTTGTGGACTGTTAGGAATAAGCTTGTGATTCAGCGTATCCCTCTTCGTCGCACTACTGACGGTTTGTTCAAATGGTCTGGTTACTTGCAGCTTTGGTGGCCGCTTGGCGATCCCAGGGAGAGAGACGCCATCACCTCCATCATCACCCAACTTCGTGCGATGGCTCTCCGGATGGCTCCACCGCTTCCCCCACCACCACCGGAGCCGGATTAGATCTTCTCTACCTCGCCACCACTGTTTATGTGTTGTGCGTGTTGTGCGTCTGTGTTGGGTTTGTTGTGTTGTGCCCACAAATAAACCCGTGTAATGTTTGTTTGCGTGTGCATCGGACCTTGCCTGCGGTGGCGTTGTGTGTGTGTATGTGTTGGTATCTTGTTAACTTTGTGCTCGGTGGTTGCTTTATTTATAAAGCGGGGCGAAAGCCTTTTTCGGTAAAGAGGAGTTGGTCAACATGATTCTTCCATCAATATAAAGACTTCTACCTTGTCAACAACTTGTTCTCTTATCATCAATATAATCCCAAGTACTTCAAAGGTAATTTCCCAGTTTTGTATGTGAAAAGGTCCTCAAAGTAAGTGATTCTTTTTCTTTAGTAGTGCCCAGACAATAGATATTATGAAAGTTAATTTTAATTCCTAACATTTGCACAAATAGAGACAAGGGAAATTTGATATTTTTAGCATGCTCCAAGTCATCTTGCAAAATAAGGATAGTATTATCTGCATATAGCAGGATTGAATACCTTCTGTTGCAAGAGTATCGGTGGAAAGCCTATTGATCGGATTATTCTCTACAACTTCATCAATTAAAATTTATAAGGCGTCATTTGCAAGGTCAAACAATAATGAAAATAGTGTATTTTCCCATATTAATCCCGCAAAAGTAGCGGAGTAAGGTCATATCTCACCATCAACCCCAACTTTAACTTTAGCACTAGAGATAATGTTCATAATCCAGTTGTTTGATATTTTTGAAAAGGCACTGCCCCCAACTTTATACATGCTTTTTGATGCCCCCAATTTGATCGTACACTAATCATACATGCAAATGTGTACGACCAAGATCAGGGACTCACGGGAAGATATCACAACACAACTTTAGCCACAAATTAAAGTCATACAAGCTTCATATTACAAGACAGGGGCCTCGAGGGCTCGAATACATAAGCTCGATCATAAACAAGTCAGCGAAAGCAACAATATCTAAGTACAGACATAAGTTAAAAAAGTTCGCCTTAAGAAGGCTAGCACAAAAGTAGCAACGACCGAAAAGGCAAGGCCTCCTGCCTGGGAACCTCCTAACTACTCCTCGGCGGTGGCGGCGGCCTCCACATAGTAGTAAGCTCCGTCGGGGTTGTAGTAGTCGTCGGCGGTGGCATCTGGCTCCTGGGATCCAACATCTTATCGCAACATCCGGAAAGAAGAGAGAAGTGGGGAAAGTAAGCAAAGCATCCGTGAGTACTCATCCAGAGTACTCGCAAGACTTGCATTAGATCTATACTACATATGCATCAGTACCTGTAAAAAGGGGTAATATATATGGTATAAATTGTAGAATGCGAGAATAAGAGAGGGAAAGCTAGTCCTATCAAAGACTACGCTTCTAACAGCCTCCGTCTTGCAGCAGTAGAAGAGAGTAGCTGGTAAGTAAGTATCATCGTATAGCATAATCCTACAAGGCGATCCTCTCCTCGCCACCCTATGAGAGAGCGATTGCAGAGTTGTATCTGGAACTCATCTGGGTATGTTTTACTAAGTATCCGATTCTAGTTGTCAAAGGTCGGAATACAACTCCAAGTCATCCTATTACCGTGGACATGGCTTTCGAATAGATTACTTCCCTGCAGGGGTGCGCCACATTGCCAAACACGCTCGATCATTTCTAGACAGGCACACTTTCCTGAGTCATGCCCGGCCTCGGAAGATTAACTTGTTGTAGCCCTACCTAGAATCAATGGAGAGGTCAGCACGCCGGTCTACATCCTAAGCATGCAGGGGTCTTGGGCCCGTTGGCCTTTGCACTCCTACACGTTGTGTGGGCGGCCGGGATCAGTCCTGGCGACCTCCTTTATAAGGAAAGTGCTTAGGTGGACCACTCGGGCGCGCGCCGCTAAGTCGCTAACATCTGGAAAGCTTCGACTGATACATACGACGCCGGTTGCCCATATCTTGTCCCACATGGCGGTTAGTGCGTATAGGCCAATGACCCAACTCAGATCAAATATCCAAACGGAGTAATACATGAATCATTCTCTCTCTTTTTTACTGAGAGAGACTACAACAATCATTCAGAGTAGCTGTATCCAGCAAGGGTCGTCAATTTTGTTCTATAATCTCTTGAAAGCAGAATGTTAGAAATTAGTCACATGTTCTGCGGTGGGCGCGATGCTAATAGGCTGATGTCTAGGGTGAACTTTGTTGTTTGTTCTTGCATTCTAGAGGAGTTTGATCTTGTTATTTTGAGACTATTTTTTTAACTAATAAGAGTACATCGAATCAAAAAACCTGAAAGACACTTGATAAAACAAAAATCACTGATAAACCAAAGAACCTCCTATATAATGCTCCTTGCGACATTATAGGAGGACTCTCGCACGGGGACCTGCTATGGGCTGCTGGCCCAGTCAGCCGTTTCTCGTTGTTTATGTACCAGATGTTGTACTCTTTTGGGTTTAACAAAAATCATTCTTATGTTTCTTTCGGTTTACTCCGGTTCTTAGTCAGATTTTGTTTTGAAACATTAAAAAAACTGGAAAGTTGTTGGAATATTTTTATACAAATGTGTGAACCTTTCTTGAAGGATCTGGAAACAACTTTTAAAATTAATGTTTTCAATTTGTTTGAACATTTGTAATGATAAGGTGGATAATTTTTCAAATCTGTGAATGTTTATTAAAAAAACTAGTAAGCGTGCACGTGCAGCACACGTATCATAATTTATAATGAAAATATATATTTCGAGGTTTTTAGGGGTCTACCCAGAATCATACAATCGCATTTGTGTTGTTTCCATCATCTTCCAAGTATTGACTTTTTATATGTGCACCGCTAGGCGCCGGCGCGTAGGTCGAAAATTTCGGCCGGTCCAGCCCTAGCCATTGGATGTGAGCCGCGCGGCCGTTGGATCTGGAGCAAAAAAACTCGCCCCAACTTCTTCTTCCTCAGGCTCGATCCCCCACTCGGGCCGCGTAGCGCCACACCTCCTATCCCTTCCGGTTGCCGTCCTCGTCGCCGGTCCACACCCTCGCCGGCCATCCCCGTCGTCGGTCCCCACCCCTGCCACCCGCACCGTCGCCGCGTCCAACCCACGCCGGCCGTCCTCATTGTTGACGCGACGCATGAAACGACCGCTTCTGCGTTTGTAGCTCGCAGATCCATTGGCAACGCACGCCGGTTGAAGCTTTTCACACATACGATTGAAGCTTTCTCTGCAACGGGTGTAACTTTTCTGATTATCAAGTGTATGGTTGTAGCTTTCTCTTTCAATGTTCGTAACTTTTTTTCATCTACGGACGAAACTTTTCCATCAACGGTTGCAGCTATTTTTCTCTGCACGTAGCAGCATGGTTAATGCTTTCTCTACCATTTTGGTTGAAGCTTTTAGCATTTTATGTCAACGGTTGTATCATTCCGCCATGGCAATGACTGCTTGCAGCTTTTTATATCTCTGGTTTAAGCTTTTTCATCTCGGTTTGAAGCTTTTTGGTAAGTGGTTGTAGCATGAGGGCGTGTAGTAGGTTCTACAATGCCTCCGCCACCATCCAATCGAGGGTCACCGGAGTTGCAAGGCATGGGAGATTTAATTTAAGTCGGGGGACGCCGAAGTTGCAACAGGTGGGCTCAAAAAATCTATTCCCTGTGGAAGCCTCGCCGAAGAAGCCGCGATGCTCGCCAGCAGGGCCTGAGGTCGCC
>LR738711.1:744591826-744604357 GCA_902687465.1 Secale cereale | reverse complement strand
AAGGAGGATCTGGGGAGGGAGGTCGAGTGGTGGAAGGAAGAAGAAGATAAGGCAAAAGAAAAAACTGAGAGTAGGACGCGCGGCACACGACGCTGGATCCGGTGGATCGAACGCGAGCACTGATACGTCTCCAACGTATCTATAATTTTTTATTGTTCCATGCTATTATTTATGATGTTTTGGATGTTAAATGGGCTTTGCCATACACTTTTATATCATTTTTGGGACTAACCTACTAACCCAAAGGCCCAGTCCAGATTGCTATTTTCTGCCTGTTTCAGGGTTTTGTAGAAAAAGAATATCAAACGGAGTCCAAACGGGATAAAACCTTCGCGAGAGATATTTTTGGAGAAAATCACACACAGGGGACTTGAGAACCACGTCAGGGGAGCCTTGGGGTGTCCACGAGGGTGGGGGCGCGCCCCCCTTCCCAAGGCGCGCCCCCCTGCCTCGTGGGCCCCTCGAGAGTTCCTCGGTGTCCTCCTTCCTCCTATATAAGTGTATGTACCCCGAAACCATCAGCAACAGAGAGAAAACCCTAATTCCACCGCCGTAACCTTCTGTTCCCGTGAGATCCCATCTTGGAGCCTGTTCCGGAGCTCCGCCGGAGGGGGGATCCATCACGGAGTGCTTCTACATCATCATCATCGCCCTCACCATGAGTTGTGAGTAGTTTACCACAGACCTTCGGGTCCATATCTAGTATCTAGATGGCTTATTCTCTCTCTCAGGATCTCAATACAAAGTTCTCCTCGGTCTTCGAGGAGATCTATTCGATGTAATCTATTTCTGCGGTGTGTTTGTCGAGATCCGATGAATTGTGAGTTTATGATCAAGATTGTCTATGAGAAATATTTGGTTCTTCTCTGAACTCTCTATGTGTGCCCATAATATCCTTGCAAGTCTCTTCGAATTATTGGTTTGGTTTGGCCTACTAGATCTATAGTTCTTGCAATGGGAGAAGTGCTTGGCTTTGGGTTCAATCTTGCGGTGTCCTTTCCCGGTGACAGTAGGGGCAGCAAGGCACATATTATATTGTTGCCATCGAGGATAAAAGAATGGGGTTTATATCATATTGCTTGAGTTTATCCCTCTACATCATGTCATCTTGCTTAAGGCGTTACTCTGTTCTTATGAACTCAATACACTAGATGCATGTTGGATAGCGGTCGATGTGTGGAGTAATAGTAGTAGATGCAAAATCGTTTCGGCCTACTTGTCTCGGACGTGATGCCTATATACAATGATCATGCCTAGATAGTCTAATAATTATTCGCTTTTCTATCAATTGCTTGATAGTAATTTGTTTATCCGCCGTAGAATATCGCTATCATGAGAGAAGCCACTAGACAAAACTATGGCCCCCGGGTCTATTCTCAACATATCAATCTACATATATTTTACTTTTACCGCTTTTACTTTCTGTTCTTATAAACAAAAATAGCAAAAATATAAAATATCATCTCTATCAGATCTCACTTTCGTAAGTGACCGTAAAGGGATTGACAACCCCTTATCGCGTTGGCTGCTAAGTTCTTATTTGTTTGTGCAGGTGCGAGGGACTCGCGCGTGGTCTCCTACTGGATTGATACCTTTGTTCTAAAAAACTGAGGGAAATACTTATGCTACTGTGCTGCATCTCCCTTTCCTCTTCGAGGGAATACAACGCAAGCTTGAGAAGTAGCAAGAAGAATTTCTGGCGCCGTTGCCGGGGAGGCTTACGCAAAATTCATATACCAAGTACCTATCACAAACCCTTATCCTTCGCATTACATTTTTTGCCTCTCGTTTTCCTCTCCCCCACTTCACCCTTGCCATTTTATTTGCCCTTCTTCTGCCGTGTGTTTATCGTCCGCTTGCTTCTTGTTTGCTTGTGTGTGTTGGATTGCTTTCTTGTCACTATTGAAAGATCGTGCATGTCGCCTAGAGGGGGGGGGGTGAATAGGCGCTTTAAAATATTTACGGTTTCGGCTTGAACAAATGCGGAATAAACCTAGCGGTTAATTTGTCAAGCATGAAACCTACAACAACTAGGCTCACCTATGTGCACCAACAACTTATGCTAAGCAAGATAAACAACTAGGTGATAGCAAGATATATGACAAGAAACAATATGGCTATCAGAAAGTAAAGTGCATAAGTAAAGGGCTCGGGTAAGAGATAACCGAGGCACGCGGAGACGACGATGTATCCCGAAGTTCACACCCTTTCGGATGTGATGTCTACACACACTTCTATTCTTGTAGACAGTGTTGGGCCTCCAAGAGCAGAGGTTTGTAGGACAGCAGCAAATTTCCCTTAAGTGAGTAACCCAAGGTTTATCAAACTCAGGGAAGTGGAGGTTGAACGTACCCCTTTCAAGCAAACCTTCAATCAAGATACAAGAAGTCTCTTGTGTCCCCAACACACCTAATACACTTGTCAGATGTATAGGTGCACTAGTTCGGCGAAGAGATGTTAAATGGCAAGCGATATGGATGGCAAAACAAAGTAATATAAATCTGTAATAAAAAGTGCAGCAAGCAAACAAGTGGTAAACGTGAGCACAAATGGTATTGCAATGGTGGAAACAAGGACTAGGATTCATACTTTCACTAGTGGCAACTCCCAACAACATTAACATAATCGAATCACATGATATTTCCCATAAAACATGCAATGGAGACGCACCCGGAGGTCATTCCTTTGTGGTCAAGAGAGGACGAGAATTATGTAGGGCTACAAAAGCACACCTCAAAGTTCGTAGTTCTCAATCTATGGATTTCCCAATGTCACCGCGGCCATCCAAAGAGAGTACCACAATCACCGCAACATATCTAAAGGATAGTCAAAGACAAGCACCAAGAGACTCTCAATCTTCAATCAACACACAAAAGAGGAAGTCACTCATGAAAATATTCTTCTAATCCATGTCCAATAGACCGCTGTCACCTTGGTCTCGGGGATTATACTAGATAAAGACAAGTGAGTACATCAATCCAATACATAGAGGAAGGGGAAGTATCATGGGATCACCCTAGATTAACATAGCCTATGATCACAATGAAGATCACATCATGGGAGAGAGAATTGACCACATAGCTACTGGTAGAAACCTCAGCCCCGAGGAGGAACTACTCCCGCATCATGGAGGGAGGAAGCAACGTCGATGGAGATGAATCCGGGGGCGCTTCCCCGTCCCGGCAGGGTGCCGGCACAGGAATTCTGGTCCCCCGAAACTTGATGGCGATGTCGGTGGAGATCGGAATTGCGTCTGGAGAAAAGGGGTCTGGAATCGAGGGTTTCGGGACGCGGTGTAAATATATGCCAAAGGGGGTCGCCAGAGGAGCTAAGGGGGGCCCAGGCGGCCTGGCGCGGCGGCCAGGAGGGGGGCCGCCCCCTCTGGGCGCCTGGAGCCCCTCTGGCCCCCCTATGGCCCTACTTCGGCCGCATGGAAGCTTCTGGAGCGCTGATTTTTTATATATTTTTCCCGGAATTTTTCTGGCAATTTACGTAATGGGAAAACCTGAAATACAAAAACAGCAGAAAGCAGAAACTGGCACTGGGGTGCACTGAGTTAATAGGTTAGTCCAAATATGATCAAAAGTGTATGGAAGTGCATAAATATCATAGCAATATCACACAAAAGAGGCATGGAGCAAGCAGAAATTATAGATACGTTTTGGACGTATCAACATCCCCAAGCTTAATTCATGCTCGTCCTCGAGTAGGTAAATGATAACAAGCATAATTTCTGTGGTGACATGCTATCAACCATATAAGAACTTTTGACAGTCACATGACAAATGCTTACTGAGATAATGAATCTGTAGTAATTAAGTTGCCTCATGAGAATATCACAAAGAACTGAGAGTTTTACAATATGATACAGAAACACTCAATAGATTTGTAGTGAGCATGGTGTGCAAACATGACAAAGTGATACCTCGCTTGCCCCCTTTTGTGAAGCAAAACATAAATGCAGGAGCACCTCCGAAGTTTAAGTGACGACTAGATACAATGATTTCAGAATAAGCGATATCATAATCATGCAGAAGACAATGGTACTTTGGGACAATGCACATTACACTCAGAATGACAATCATGCTCTCAATAGTTGGTGCTTTGAAGAAAGAAGGTGGAGACTCTCGAACCGTGACTTTTGATGGCAAGGTTGAAAACTCGTGGTTGGAAGCAAAGACTAAACATGTACCAGAGCTCTTGGTTTTTAAAAACAGAGGTAAAAATTATTTTTGGGATATGCATATTTCGTCAACGAATGCTAGTAGATAACTCAATTACTTCTCGAGCTGGACAAGTTTCGAGGAACGGCTCCCGCACGGGGACGATCACATCCCCTTAATCTCCTTTGTTTATCACTGCCAAAGTTTTCTGATTTCTCATGAACAAAGCGTGAAGGAGGGTTTGTTTGTTGTATATTTTTTAATGAGCCGGGCGCACTCTTTGCCAGTTCCTTCTCGTATTAGGGGTTTGCATATTAGACATGCAATCCCGGGGTGAAACTTGTCCAACTTAAAAAGATCATGAATTAACTACTACTTCCTCATGAGCTAAAACAGAGGCACAAAAGAGAAATGCTTTGAATAATTTCGAGATGGTACATGAAAGCCTTCGTTAGGAATGGCAAGTAAATACCATGTATAGGAAGGTATGGTGGACTCATATGGCATAACTGGTTTAAAATATTTTGGATGCACAAGCAGTCAGTCCGCTTAGTACAGGTGAAGGTTAGCAAAAGACTGGGAGTGACCAACTAAGAGAGCAATGACGGTCATAATCATGCAGAGCGACAAAGCAACATTGAACCGGGCATGGAAGTTATATCGCTACTCAGAAATTAAAGATCATCAAGGCTTGATAGACTTTCTTTACAGTCTTAAATATGCGTGAGCATATGCCAAGTCAATAAAAATAAATTCTTGGAGGAAGATACCACTAAACCATACCACATCATAGGCAAACAAATCATGCTGGTACTTCAATAACACATTAAGAACCCCCAGCTATTTGAGACTAACCATAAGAAAACATGAACTACTAAGCACCAGCAGGTAGTAAATAATTTTTTCGGGGCACTTCTACAACTCAAATCAAAAAACTCAGAACAGACGCCCGAAAGCCAATTGTGTAGAGCACGCTGTCGAAAAAATTCAGAGCAAAAAGATGATCTGGTGATTTTATACGAATTTTTCTGTCCAAGGACAGAATCTGTTTCCTGGACAGCACGTCACAACTTTTGAACTTTCTTGCAATCAGAGGCTAAACTTGGCACAAAGCTGAAAAGTGAAGATACAATGATGTTGATACAGTAGTAACAAACATAAAGACCACTAAAAACTGAAAGAACAAGCTGAAAGCAAAGATAACAAGGGTTGTCTCCCTAGAGCTCTTTCTTTATAGCCATAAAGATAGGCTTAAGACTTTAATGATGCTCTCGTAGGAATAAGAGTTGAAGAACTAAAGAGAGCATCGAGAAGCAAATACCAAACACATTTAAGCCTAACATGCTTCCTATGCATAGGAATATTGCAATAGAATAATTCATTGAAGCACAAAGCAATAAGCATAGGAAGACAAAACAAGTGCAGCTTCAAAACCTTCAACATAAAGAGAGGGAACTTGATATTATTGAAATATCTATAAGCATATGTTCCCTTCTCATAATAATTTTCAGTGGGATCACGAATAAACTCAACAATATAAGCATCACATAAAGCATTGTTACCATGATCCTCATGCAAAAAGGTACTCTTACTCTCCACATAAGCATAATCTTTCTCATTGGTAATAGTGGGAGTAGGACTATCATAAACAACTTGAACACTATAGATTAATTGTGTATTAGGAAGATGGTGTTCAACAAGGGAGTAATTCCCTCCATGATTATGACAAGTTTCATAAGGATAATTTCTCCTTATGTCATAGATACCTTTATAATCACTATAGATTGGAGTTATAACATCATCATGGTAGAGAAGAGCATTACCATTGCTAGCAACTATATTTGTAAACATGTTGTCTTTATTCTTACTAGCAAAAGAATTATCAATTATCACATCACTAGTGGGTAAAGGATTTGCAATCCTATCATCCCCAAGCTTAGAGCTTTCCATATCATCACTTTCAGAGTTGGTACCAAAAAGATTTTCAAGATCATAAGTAGCATTATCATCATTTTCCCAATCACAATAAGTAACATGCATATCATAATCAAAATCATCTTCAGTAGTACCTACGGACGTATCATCAAGATGATAATTAAGGCAATAAACTTCACCTTCTTCTTTAAACTTACAACCGTTAGGATAAAAGTTGATGGGAGGAATATGCTCGGGCCAGGTTGATACCCATTCTTCTTCCTTCTTGCTCCTCTTCCTCCTCTTTTTCTTCTTCTTCACCTTAGGAGGGAGTGGTTGGAGATGAAGCTTCTCCACATATCCTGGTTTATCATTAGAAACAATAGGGGAAACTTGGGAGAAACTCTCCTTTTTATTAGCAGAAATATAAGAGACATTTTTATACTTTGGTAAAGTTCCCTCCTTTCTAATCTTACTTATGTAATCATTTTCATGGCAATTAACAACACAATAAAGATGGCAATTTTGCAAAGTGTTTTTTATTCCTATGGCATTAACATCTAGCCAAGAAGTCTTTTCTGATAACTCTTCACACATAAAAAATAACATAAGCTCATCATAAAGATCAGAGGTGATCATGTTATCACACAACTGGTTAACAGTTATGTTTTGAAAGTGCATGCATTGAAAATTAAAGTGACCCTCTATACAGCAAAGTTCACAAGTAAAAGGATAAAGGTCACACAATTCTCTAGCAATTTCATTTAAATCTCTGACCCAAGTGATTGTTCTTTCATGCTTATGTTGCTTACAATACTTCTCTTCTTCAATCATAGGCCTTTCACAAGGTCTATCCACTCCACAAAAATTAACATGCTTATATAAAACTTCATTTTTAGGAATTGGATCATGCATGTGGCCATCATCATGAACAATTTCATTTTCTTTGCAAATCTCTTTAAAAGGTTCATGATGCTTGATCCAATCCTCCTTAGGCATATTAAGATGTGAAGCAAAAGATTTGAGGAAATCAACAAGGAGTTGAGAATCAAGCCCAAACTTAGCACTAAACTTATTAAAACTTGTAGTTTCAACAAAGGACTTAATGCAATCATACTCATAAACTATACCTGACTCTTTACCTTTGTTGATCTCCCAATCTTCAGTGTTGCGTTGAATTCTTTCAAGGAGTTCTCATTTAGCATCAATCTTTTTGTTTGTGAAAGAACCCATAGAGGAAGCATCGAGCAAATCTTTATCCTGTCGAGAGAGCCTCGCATAGAAATTAGTAATAATCATATCTTTGGGGAGCCCATGGTTAGGACATTTTAGCATTAACGTTTTCAGTCTCCCCCAAGCTTGAGCTATGCTCTCTCCGTCATGAGGATAGAAATTATAAACATAATTCCTATTCTCATGGACTTCATGAAGAGGATAAAACTTGGAGTAAAAGAGAGACTGGATCTCTTCCCAATCCAGCAGGTGAGAGTCATCTAGTAGCCTATACCATTCCAATGCTTTTCCTTTCAGTGACAAGGCAAATAATTTCCTCATGACTCCATCTCTTGTCAAACCTGAAATCTTAAACAACTCACAAAGTTCTGTAAGTTTCAACAAATGAATACTAGGATTGACTGTCCCATCATAACAATCATTCCTAATTATTTCAATTATCCCAAGTGGTATTTTGAACGGGATACATTCAGTAGGTGGAGGAGACTTCTCTACCACGGGTGTGGTAAAGCGGCCTTCCCCAAGCAGCGAACTAAGATTGCGGTTTTCCATAAATATAACTAGTGAAATAAAAACAATTAACAAAAAGATTTAATTGCAAGATCTAGAGAAGGTACCTTCACTTACCTCACTTCCCCGGCAACGGCGCCAGAAATAGCTTGATGTCTACACACGCTTCTATTCTTGTAGACAGTGTTGGGCCTCCAAGAGCAGAGGTTTGTAGGACAGCAGCAAATTTCCCTTAAGTGAGTAACCCAAGGTTTATCGAACTCAGGGAAATGGAGGTTGAACGTACCCCTTTCAAGCAACCCTGCAATCAAGATACAAGAAGTCTCTTGTGTCCCCAACACACCTAATACACTTGTCAGATGTATAGGTGCACTAGTTCAGCGAAGAGATGTTAAATGGCAAGTGATATGGATGGCAAAACAAAGTAATATAAATCTGTAATAAAAAGTGCAGCAAGCAAACAAGTGGTAAACGTGAGCACAAATGGTATTGCAATGGTGGAAACAAGGCCTAGGCTTCATACTTTCACTGGTGGCAACTCCCAACAACATTAACATAATCGAATCACATGATATTTCCCATAAAACATGCAATGGAGACGCACCCGGAGGTCATTCCTTTGTGGTCAAGAGAGGACGAGAATTATGTAGGGCTACAAAAGCACACCTCAAAGTTCGTAGTTCTCAATCTATGGATTTCCCAATGTCACCGCGGCCATCCAAAGAGAGTACCACAATCACCACAACATATCTAAAGGATAGTCAAAGACAAGCACCAAGAGACTCTCAATCTTCAATCAACACACAAAAGAGGAAATCACTCATGAAAATATTCTTCTAATCCATGTCCAATAGACCGCTGTCACCTTGGTCTCGGGGATTATACTAGATAAAGACAAGTGAGTACATCAATCCAATACATAGAGGAAGGGAAGTATCATGGGATCACCCTAGATTAACATAGCCTATGATCACAACGAAGATCACATCATGGGAGAGAGAATTGACCACATAGCTACTGGTAGAAACCTCAGCCCCGAGGAGGAACTACTCCCGCATCATGGAGGGAGGAAGCAACGTCGATGGAGATGAATCCGGGGGCACTTCCCCGTCCCGGCAGGGTGCCGGCACAGGAATTCTGGTCCCCCGAAACTTGATGGCGATGGCGGCGGAGATCAGAATTGTGTCTGGAGAAAAGGGGTCTGGAATCGAGGGTTTCGGGACGCGGTGTAAATATATGCCAAAGGGGGGGTCGCCAGAGGAGCTAAGGGGGGCCCAGGCGGCCTGGCGCGGCGGCCAGGAGGGGGGCCGCCCCCTCTGGGCGCCTGGAGCCCCTCTGCCCCCCCTCTGGCCCTACTTCGGTCGCATGGAAGCTTCTGGAGCGCTGATTTTTTATATATTTTTCCCAGAATTTTTCTGGCAATTTACGTAATGGGAAAACCTGAAATACAAAAACAGCAGAAAACAGAAACTGGCACTGGGGTGCACTGAGTTAATAGGTTAGTCCAAATATGATCAAAAGTGTATGGAAGTGCATACATATCATAGCAATATCACACAAAAGAGGCATGGAGCAAGCAGAAATTATAGATACGTTTTGGACGTATCAGGATCCTAATCTCCGTTTGGAGCGGTGTGGAGGCACAATGCTCCCCAAGAAGCCACTAGGGCCACTGTAATCTCCTCACGCCCTCGCACAATGCAAGATGCCGTGATTCCACTAAGGGACCCTTGAGGGCGGTCACCGAACCCGTACAAATGGCAACCCTTGGGGGCGGTCACCGAACCCGTACACTTTGGCAACCCTTGGGGGCGGTCACCGGAACCAGTCAAATTGCTCGAGGCGATCTCCACAACCTAATTGGAGACCCCGACGCTTGCCCGGAGCTTTACACCACAATGATTGAGCTCCGAACACCAAGGTTGGGGCTATCTCCCCAACGACACCACGAAGCTTCACCACAATGGAATATGGCTCCGAGGTGACCACAACCGTCTAGGGCGCCCAAGCACCCAAGAGGAACAAGCTCAAGGGTACCAAGCACCCAAGAGTAATAAGCTTCTCAACTTCACTTCCACGTATCACCGTGGAGAACTCAAACCGATGCACCAAATGCAATGGGAAGGGCACACGGAGTGCCCATGTCCTTCTCTCCCAAATCCCACCAAAGCAACTAATGCCAGGGAGGGAAATGAGAGGAAGAACAAGAAGGAGAACACCAAGAACTCCAAGATCAAGATCCAAGGGGTTCCCCTCACCTAGAGGAGAAAGTGATTGGTGGAAATGTGGATCTAGCTCTCCTCTCTCTTTTCCCCCAAAAACTAGCAAGAATCCATGGAGGGATTGAGAGATAGCAAGCTCGAAGAAGGTCAACAATGGGGGAAGAACACGAGCTCAAAGGATAAAGTTCATTGGGGAAGAAGACCCCCTTTTATAGGTGGGGAAAAATCCAACCGTTATGCTCACGAGCTCAAAGAACATGAGAAGCATTACCATGAGTCTTCTTGGGAAGCGGCCTTTCTCCAACTTGCGGTTGAGCACGAGAATGAACTTGTGGCCTCTTTCCTTGTTGCTTGTCACTAATGGCCTTCTTCTTCAATGGGAAAGATCTAACATGATGCCCTTCAATTTTGCACTTGAAGCAAATAATCTTGGCCGAATTCTTGAGTTGTTCTTGGCCCTTATTGTTGTTAATGATCTTGGACCTTTTCTTCTTGTTGGAGTTGAATCCAAGTCCACCTTTGTCATTGGGGGATTTTTGCACACTCAAGATATTGTTGAGTGTGGACTTCCCTTCATGACACTTTTCCAAGTCTTTCTTCAAAGAAGTGACTTGGGCCTTGAGCTCTTTGATTTCCTCTACATGGTTAGTATCAACAAAAGTACTAGAGGAAGTATAAGCTTCATTGTTAGAGCAACAAGGCAAGGAGAGCAATTCATCACAAGATGTACTAACATTGTGAGTAGATGAATTATGAGGACTAGCACATGGCAAGATAGCATTTTGACTTGAAGTAGTGATAGTATCCACATGAGGCTCACTAGATGTTACCTTGATACTCATAGCCTCATGAGCTATCTTTAGCACATTATGGGATACTAGAAGATCATCATGAGAGCTTGTGAGCTTTACATGACTTTCTTCCAATTTCCCATAATTGCCAGATAGCAACTCAAGTTGAGCCCTTAGCTCAACATTCTCCTTCAAAATGGATGCTTCACTAGAAATAGAGTTAGTAGCACAAGCATCATCAATAATAGCAAGAGGAGAAGGCAACTTGGAAAGCTCCTTAGAATATGAAGCTTTAAGTTGAGCATGAGACTCGGTGAGTTTTATGAGCTCACCCTTAATGACCCTTGAGCCATTTTTGAGGTGCTCAAAATCCTCAAGGAGTTTAGCATGTGCAACTTCAAGCTTCTCATTTTTAGTTTCAAAATCATTAACCACCTCGAGAGCTCTATCACGGGATTCCTTTATTCTAGATAGTTCTAGAGAAAAAGTCTCCTCAAGAGATTCCTTGGTGGTTTGTTCAAGTTCAAGAGCTTGCGAGAGGTCGGCGATCTCATTAGCGTAATCACGCTCATGACCTTCCATTTTCTCAATGGTGACCTCATGCTCCTCTAGATGAGATTCCAACTCCTCTATATATTTCTTTCCCTCAATGGCAATAGACATGATTTCCATGAAGTTGGAACGAGCAATTTTATTCTTATGAAGAGCTTTAAAAATCATTTCCCCCTTAATTTTTAAGGAGGCAACATTATCATTTTCTTCATCATTTTCTACATCATCATCATTGTCATCATCACTATCATGACAAGATATATTGGGGTTCAAAGTGGGAGATACCTTTGAAGCCTTAGCCATAAGGCAAAACGCAATAGATGATGATGTAGGATCCCTTGAAGCACCATTCAAGACTACATCTTGTTCCATGGGGTGTTGGGTTTCCTCTACATTGTTAGTACAACAATTCGAGGAAACAGATGCATTTTTATCATGGCAACAAGACATAGCAAGCATATCATCATGAGTTTTAGTCAAGCAATTTCTACATGATATGCAAGGACTATCAACACAAGCATGTGAAACATGTAGGGTGCTCGAAGTGTTAAAGTCGAAAGAAGATGCATTGCAGTAAGATAGTGATGAAGGATCATCCACAATAAGCATACTATCATCATTGCAATGACCAACACTACTCACCATATCATTACCTTGTGGCAAACCACATGTAGGTGAAGTAGAAGAAGTTGAGAAGACAACACGGCCGGAGGTGGAGGGAGAACAATCATTCCTACAATTCTTGGACACACCATATTTATCTTGAAGCTTTGTCCACAACTCATGAGCATCCCGGAACGGCATGAGTTGAAATATAACTACATTGCTCAAAGCATCAAAAAGCACATTAGAAGCTTGAGCATTGAGATAAGAGTTTTTCTCATCCTCTAAAGATAATCTTTGTGCATCCTTTGGAGGAGAAAAACCCATATCTACAATTCGCTCTAAATTTGGGTCCATGACCCTAAAGAGATTAAGCATGCGAATTACCCAAACATCAAAATTTGTGCCATTGAAACTAAGAGTGTCAGAGAATTCTAAACCCCTAGTCAACATCCTTACTCTCTAGGCGGTTAAGCCCTATGAAGAGAGACGAGGCTCTGATACCAATTGAAAGATCGTGGATGTCACCTAGAGGGGGGGGGG
>LR738711.1:744516124-744583944 GCA_902687465.1 Secale cereale | reverse complement strand
CCCCCCGTGGGCCGTGCCGGGGGGGGGGGCGCCTGGGCCCCCCGAAGCTCCCCCGATGCCCTCCTTTGGCATATATTTAAAGGGTCCTCCGAAACCCTCAGAACAGGAACTCTTTTTGTGATCCCATCTCTGTTCCGCCGCCGCCGCCGCTTCCAAGATCGGGAGCACCAGGAGAACCCTTCCCGGCACCCTGCCGGAGGGGAGGATCACCACCGGGAGCTTCTCCACCACCATGGACGCCTCCCGGATGACTCGTGAGTAGTCTTCCTTGGACCATGAGTCCATTACCAGTAGCTATGTGATGTTCTCCTCCCATTCTTGTGCTTCACTAATTAGTCCTCGTGAGCTGCCCTACATGATCGAGGCACCTATGTAATCCTTATGCTTTTGCTATGTTGAGTTTGCTGGGATCCGATGGATTATGAGATTATGTTCAGATTGATCTTGAGTAATATATTTGATTCACCTCTTTTATATTTTTGTTCATAAGCAATTCTTGCATGTTCTCCGTTGTTATTTATTGCTTTGGCCAAGTAGTAGGTAGTGACTCCAAGAGGGAACGTTATGCTCGATTGTGGGTTCATGCCCCTCGATGACTAGCTTGAGTGACAGAAACATGAGTCTAGGGGATGTGCTGTTGCCACAAGGGGGAAAACAATGGTGCTTGTGCCCGCGGGTGCAAGGATTGTTTACTTTACGCAAAGTTCTTTTAATGCAGTTGTATGTTGCATTGAGTTTACACTATGGGTGGGACTCGCAACTTAATACCAGCGAGATGTTCTGGATAGATATCTCAAGGTGGATGATTAGTAGTAGATATTGATGGATTTCGGTCTACTTACTTTGGCGTACCGCCCATGCTTTGAACCTCAACCTTTCTTGCAATGTAGTCAGCATTGGTTTGTGTTCGTGGTCCTGTCAATTGCCCAGCTGTAATTTGTTTACCTCACATAGATGTTTTATCGTCTTTTGGGAGAGAGACATCACTAGTGAACATCATGAGACTCCGGTCCATATTACCATCATTGATCACATCCACTATTTACTTTTTGTTATTATTTACTATTGCAAAACACTATCTATCACTACTATCATTGCTTTTAATCCTTTGTGAACTACAAGGCCGGAGGGATTGACAACCTCTCTGTACTCACTGGGAGCAAATTATTTGTATCTGTGTGCAGGTCCACGTTGATTGCTACTAATCTGGCGCCGTAGCAGTTGACACCTACTTGTTGAACCTAGGAGTCTCTGGGGATTCGATCCTTGGCATCTTTGCTAAGGGAAAACACTTCTACAATACTGCATCTTACACCTTCCACTTGGGGTAACCAACGAGGGGTTCGAGGCCCATCAGATGCTCCACTTGAACTTGCACACCGCAACCTAACCCCACAAAGAACTCTCACGAAGACCATGGGTTAGTACACAAAGCGTGATTGACAATGCTTACCATACCATAGGATTGCTTGATCCCTTTCGGTACATCTTCTACACTTTGTGTGTTGATCAAGTTGATTCATTATTTGACTTAGTTTTGATCAACCTTGAATCTTTCCAACTCTCTTCATTTGGATGATGTCTTGAAGGTAAACATGAATGATCACAAACTCTTCTTCTTCAAGACATGCTTGCAATAAGCTCAACACCCACAAGACCAATCTTTTGGATAATTCCTTAATAGCACCTTGGTCATCACAAACTCTCCTTGAAACCAACAAATGAACTCCAAGAAAAGCCTATGGACAAACCCTTCAAATATAACTCAAAGCAACCATTAGTCCATAGAGATTGTCATCAATTACCAAAACCAAACATGGGGGCACTGCATGTTCTTTCAACTATGGCTCAGAACAATACCAAATTGTGTGACTTCTCCAATACCAACAATGATGATTTTATTAGCACTCTGATTGCTCCTATTACCGATGCTGAATCTTTTGAGATAAATGCTGCTTTGTTGAATCTTGTCATGAAAGATCAATTCTCCGGCCTTCCTAGTGAAGATGCCGCTACCCATCCGAACAACTTTGTTGATTTGTGTGATATGCAAAAGAAAAGGGATACGGATAACGATATTGTTAAATTGAAGTTATTTCCGTTTTCACTTAGAGATCGTGCTAAAACTTGGTTTTCCTCTTTGCCTAGAAATAGTATTGATTCATGGAATAAGTGCAAAGATGCTTTTATCTCTAAGTATTTCCCTCCTGCTAAGATCATCTCTCTTAGAAACGATATTATGAATTTTAAGCAACTAGATCATGAGCATGTTGCACAAGCTTGGGAGAGAATAAAATTAATGATACGTAATTGCCCTACACATGGTTTGAATCTATGGATTTAGAACTTTTATGCTGCCTTGAATTTTTCTTCTAGAAATCTTTTAGACTCGGCCGCAGGAGGCACTTTCATGGAAACTACCTTAGGAGAAGCTACCAAACTCCTAGACAATATTATGGTTAATTATTCTCAATGGCACACCAAAAGATCTACTAGTAAAAAAGTGCACGCTATTGCAGAAGTTAGTGTTTTGAGTGGAAAGATGGATGAACTTATGAAATTATTTGCTGCTAAGAGTGCTTCTTCTGATCCTAATGATATGCCTTTGTCCACTTTGATTGAAAATAATAATGAATCTTTGGATGTGAATTTTGTTGGTAGGAATAATTTTGGTAACAATGCTTATAGAGGGAATTTTAATCCTAGGCCTTTTCCTAGTAATTCCTCTAATAATTATGGTAATTCCTACAACAACTCTTATGGAAAGATGCCTTCTGAATTTGAAACTAGTGTTAAGGAGTTTATGATTTCGCAAAAGAATTTCAATGCTATGCTTGAAAAGAAATTGCTTAAGATTGATGAATTGGCTAGAAGTGTGGATAGAATTACTCTTGATGATGATTCTTTGAAACTTAGATCTATCCCACCTAAGCATGATATCAATGAGTCTCTCAAAGCCATGAGAATTTCCATTGATGAATGCACATAACAAACCGCTAGGATGCTGTCAGGCCCAAGATGCGATTCTATCCCGATCACGTGACACTTACGTGATTGGGGCGCAACCCCATTTCGGGCGCTTAGCAAGATGGATATCATTACATCGTACCATTACATACATACATGGGGGATACAACAATACATACAAGTCACATGAATACAGCAACATCAATACAAGGCATCCGACTATGGATGCAAACATGAAAAGAACAACGACATCCATCTGCTATCCCAGGCTGCCGACCCGGAACCTAACCCAAGACTGAAGAAGAAGAACTCCAAACAACGAACAACGCTCTCACGTCAAGACATCGGAAACCTGCACCTGCAACTGTTGTTGTAGTATCTGTGAGCCACGAGGACTCAGCAATCCCATAACCATGGGTAACAAGACTATCAAAGCTTAATAGGCAGGAAGAGGTAAAGTGGTGAGGTTGCAGCAGCGGCTAAGCAATATGTATAGTGGCTAACTTACGAGTACAAGAATAAGATGAGCATCTACGCAAACGGTCGAAAACTAGTAGTGATCGCTAAAGATCCTGAACTACCTACGAGTCAAACATAACCCCATCGTGTTCTCTTCTCAAAGTGAAAAGAGACAGTCACGGTTACTCACACAGTTGTGTGTTTTACTTCGGATCCTCTATCAAGTTTTCTACAACCGGACATTAACAAATTCCAATCTGCCACATAACCGCGGGCACGGCTTTCGAAAGATCATAACCCTGCAGGGGTGTCCCAACTTAGCCCATCACAAGCTCTCATGATTAGCTGAAGTGATAAATATAATATCATCACCCCTTATCTTAGGGAAATCCGATCAGGCTCGGCATCCCGGTGCACAAGACATTTCGACAATGGTAAAACAAGTCCAGCATGACCTCCCGGCGTGCCGACACCCTGATAGTAGCCGCGCGTATCTCGTCTCAGGCCACGACCGGATGGGCGATTCTATAGGTTATACCAGATACCTCGAGTTTCCCCGTGGCGGCCCCGCAGAACCCCCGTTTGGGACCAACACCATCAGCACTGGCCCCCCCTGCTATGTAGAAAGAATCCCCGAGGGTGCGACCCCCTATGCAATTTTAATTAATTAATTAAGTTGTTATTATGAGGCAAATTAAAACCAATGTTGGGCCTTGCTGGAGGAGTTTTATTCAAAGTCGAAGTGTCAAGGGGTCCCCATATACCCATCGTGTAAGGAATGCAAAATCAAGGAACATAATGCCGGTTTATCGGCGCCTAAGGTGGCATGAGTGGAACAAAACACCGAGCAAAAGGCCAAGCCTTCCACCCATGCCCAGTATATAGGTGTGTTAATGATAAAAAATAGATATTGTGATATTCCAACAACAAGTTCACACCTGGAACGATCTTCATCTTCACCTGCAACTAACAACGCTATAAGAGGGGCTGAGCAAGCGGGTAACATAGCCAAACAATGGTTTTGCTAGGAAGGTGTCAAAGGTTAGAGGTTTCATGGCAACAAGGAGAGGCTAACATAAATGATGGGTAGCGCGACATATAACGATAGCATCGAGACAACTAAGCAAAGGCAATGATAGTAAGGGTATCCAAGGATATGATCAACTTGCCTGAGATCCCGCAAGGAAGAAGAACGGTTCCACGAAGAAGACGAAGAAGAAGCCTTGAAGAAGAACCACGGGTAGACGAACGAATCCTCACGAACGCAACGGAACAAGCACTAACGAGAAGAGGCAAGCAACACGGTAAACAAACCACTCAAGAACATGACAATATGCACTACCAATTAGGATGCACGACAAGTCTACATATGATGCACAGAAAGTCTACACAGGAAGCATAACATGACAAGGTAGGAAGCACAGAAAAACACACAGCCTATATATATGATGCAATACATGGCAAGGTATGATGCATGACAAGTCTACACAGGAAGCAACACATGGCAAGGTAGGAAGCACAGAAAACAACACAAGTTTATATGATGCAATACATGGCAAGGTATGATGCATGACAAATCTATACAGAAAGCACAGCAAGTCTATACAGGAAGCATTACATGGCAATGTAGGAAACACAGAAAACAACACAACTTCATATGATGCAATACATGGCAAGGTATGATGCATGGCAAATCTATGCAGGAAGCACAACAAGTCTATACAGGAAGCATTACATGGCAACGTAGGAAGCACAACATGACAAGGTAGGAAGCACAACATGGCAACGGTGCAAGATGCACCCAAACATCAACCAAACTCACTCCAAACATGTTAACAAGATGATATTATGATTCTACATGCAAAATCACACAAGTTTCATATAAGGAACACTCCAAATGGAGCAACGGGCTAAAAGATACACATGAAACAATATATAACAACAAGCTGAAGTTAATAGCCACATAGCAACTTTGGAGCATGATAAATATAAGCTACAACACTCAAACATGGTGATAAGAAGCATGAACATGAAGTAGACATATTCTACAGCAAACAACTCCATTGGAGCATCTCCATAGGAGCATGGATCAATAGCAACAAGCTACAACATTTTGATCATGACATTAAAAACCTGACAACAGTATTTTATAGCAACTTGGGAGCAAGAAATAAATAAGCTAAAGCAAGTCAAATGAGCAAGTGAAGGCATGAATGGATAGCCAACAACATATACAACAAGGAATCATCAATAGTCACCCCAAAACTAACATGGATTTGCCTAGGACAACAAGCAAACATAGCATCCGGATATTACAGATTCCAGACTTAGTAAAATTTCACTAAGTGTTAAAACAACAATATTATCATGGCATGTTTGTGAGCAAGTTTAAGTTACCTCAAAGCATAACATGGCAAGTGGTTTGCACCACAGCAAAGTACACATGATGGGGAGTCCGAAACACATAAGCATGCAACATGGGGACAACCACATCAATAGCAACGAGCTCCTCAACTAGGCATCTTGTAACAAGTTTAACAACCTAACAGCCACAAGCACTTTTGCAAAGGAGATAAATATGGCAATATGAATTCTATCATGCAAGCTAAAGCAACCAACATGTAGAGCATCTCATGATGAACATGTGGACATATCATTTGCTTCATTTGGATAAACATGCATCAAGTTATCACATATCAAACATGGCATGAAAACAACTAATAGCAGCAGTTTAAAACAAGTAGCACTCCTCTCATGAATATTAAGACATCTAGATGGACTCAAACATGCATGACACAATGGATCAAAACATAGTACATGTCACCACGATCATTTTGACATATTATATGCACAAAACGGACATGCAAAGTAAAAGTTATCCTCATCACAAAAATGCATCAGACACTGAAAAACTAAAGACTTAGGCAAAAAACGAGGTCAACCTGCGGGTCAACGGGGCGGATCTGGATCGGGTCGCGGGCGGTCAACGGGCGGCCGGGTCGGGAAGTGGGTCCGCAGGCAGATCCGCTAGGGTTTGCCCCAGCGCCCAGATCGGATCCCGATCGAGGCTCCTCCTCGATCCCGTCCCTTCGAGTGGCGGCGGCTGCTGCCTCGCGGGGGTCGCCGGGAGGCCGGGGCGGGGCGGCCTCGGCCGGCGAGAGGGGCGCCGGAGCGGCGAGGGCTTGAGGCGGTGGCGACCAGTGACGAGGGGCCGGCGGCGAGGGGCGGAGTAGGCGGCGGCGGGCGAGGTCCGAAGGGGCGGCGGCGGCGCCGACCGGAGGCGGGGACGAGGCGGGGCACGGCGAGGGTTGGACTCGGCCCAGATCTGCGCGACGGCGGGCCGGCGCTGGGCCCCGCGGGCCCACGCGGTGGGAGCGGCAGTAGTGGAAGCACGGCTTGGCGGCGGAGGAAGCACGGCTCGGCGGCGGTGGAAGCACAGGGCGACGGTGGTGGAAGCACGGTACGGCGGCGATGGAAGCACTAGGGTTTTTGGACGCAAAATTGGAGGGGGTGGACGTTATATAGGCACAAGGAGCTAGGGGAGTCCAAATGAGGAGCGGTTTTCGGCCACGAGATCACAATTGAACGGCCTAGATGATGGGAAGGGTTTGAGCTGGGTTGGTGGGCTGTGTAGATTAGTTGGGCTGAGGTGAGAGGAGAGGGAGAGAAGCCCGCGGGGTTTTCGGAGACCGAAAACGTCCGACGATTAAACCAGCGACTAGTGCCGCTATATATATCTGTTGGGCTATCAAACGAGCTTCGAATGCTATGAAGTTTGGCAGGCGGCCTGTCTACACTATAAAAAGACCACACGCCAAGTTTCAACTCATTCCGAGAATGTTTTTCGGCCACTTATAAAATAAATATTCGGAGGCACCGCGGGCGCGTGCAAGTGTGTCTGGGCTCATAACGGATAACGGAAAGGACGAGGGGACTCAGACGGATGCAAGTTTTGAAAACATGCTGATGCAACACACATGATGACATGGCAAGATGCAACACGCAAGCAGAATGACATGGCACTGACAACGAATAACTGGCTGACACCTGGCGCACCGGTCTCGGGGTGTCACAACACTCCCCTAATAACAAGAGATCTCGTCCTGAGATCTTAGGAACGAGACGGGAGGAAAAGGAAGAACAAAGTTCTTCGAAGACAAAAGAGTGAAAGCAAGGAACCTTGAGAGGTTGAGCCACTTGAAAAGAAGAATGCAACGAAGAAGAACGAAGTTGCATGGACTTCGTTAGACAAGAGGAAGAAGGAATTCGACGAGAATCCAAAAGGTTGAAGGAATGAGAATGAATTCGAACCCACTCCGGTTAAAAAGCGATAGAAAAAGGAGTCTGAACAAAGTAATTCGGGTAGCACTCCGGCTGAAACTGAAAGAAATAGCACACCGGTTGAATATGAATGGAATGGACAAGA
Source organism: Secale cereale (assembly GCA_902687465.1). Classification (NCBI taxonomy): domain Eukaryota; kingdom Viridiplantae; phylum Streptophyta; class Magnoliopsida; order Poales; family Poaceae; genus Secale; species Secale cereale. The sequence continues at coordinate 744,576,092 of LR738711.1, read as the reverse complement.
ATTCGAAAAGATGAGATGATACTCGACGAGAGCAACAACTCAATGCCCCCGGAAGAATGGAAAGAATGGAATGAGAAGAAGGGGAAGAAGATGACAACTTCCATCACGAATGGATTGAAAGAACATCTTCAAGAGAGAGACTTGAACGGAGTTGTTGAGAAAATCAACAACAAAAGAATAAGCTTGTTGTGGACTTATGAAAACATCTCAAAACTTGAGGTGAATTACCGCCGCAACGAAAAGAAGGAAAGATGAGAATGAAGAAAGAATGCAAAACTCCATTTCGAAAGAATACAGAGAATTATTTGCACTCGAGAGGCAAAAGAATAAGAATGCTTGAGCTGCTCCAGAAGAATTATATGAACGTTGAAGAATGAATTACTCATGATGAACCCCATGAAGAACTCCGGTAACAAGAGGATGATGAAGTATGAAAAAGAATAAGAATAAAGCCTTGCGATGATTTAGACGAGAGTCCGACGAGATAGTCGAGGAAACTATGAACTCCGGGGAAAAAGAATAACACACATGGGACTAGAATTTATTCATCAAGAATAAACTCCGAAGGAAGGAATAAATCAACTCGATGAAAACGAATAAGAATTATGTTATGCTCAACCTCCACCAATTAAATTGATGAACAATGGATTTGCACACCACTTATTCACGATGAAATTGATTAAAGAAGGATATATCGCGAACTTGCGAAAATCTTCATGACACACCGGTAGTATTGGAATAAAGTGAATGGATTGATATGAAGACATCGGAAAGAATTCTTGAGCAACCACCATAAGGATTGAAACCACGTGAAGAAAAAGAACAAACCACTGGGAAGAATTAAAGCCGAGTGAATAAAATGAATGAACCACCGGTAAGAATTAATCGAATGATGAAAAGAACAAACCACCGTAAGGAATGAAATTGAACGATGCAAGAGGACAAGCCATCGTGAAGAATTGAGATTGAGTGAATACGATGAATCGCCGGAAAGAATAAAGCACTTGGGGAATTTAGATGACGAGCACGAAGAGATCGCGAACTGATTAAAGAATAATAGAACAAAGCACCGGAAAAAATGTGAGATGAACGAAGAGGCATCGATGAAGAATATTTGGAGGACGAAGTTGAAAACTGAGAACGAAGAAATCTTCTGAAATGATGGCCTTCGGAAGAACACAAAGAAAAATAATTGATGAAATACTCCGGATGAATGAAAATGAGTAAATGTTGAACCAACATGAACGAATTGAAAGCGATCTTGGAGAAGGCACATGACTGATGGAACCCATACTTACGTCATACTTGAAAAGAATTTGGAACACTCCGGGAAATTAGAGGAGTCAGGTAAGATCCTGGGAAAAGACCTGTGGGTTATGAGCCCATCGAAGAGAAAACCACCGTTGAGAATTGATTACAAGAGGAGACGATGCACCGGAAAATGATTGAAAAACTTGAATGAGGTGACGACCTCAAATTAATTGGAACATAGACAAATCTGCTGAGATTTCTTCGGAACTACGGAATAATTAAATGACAAAAGACGAACGAGGAAGAGGAAACATCTGAGCCGAGGGAAAAGAATATTAACAACACCGAATACTAATAGAATTGGAACCACCGGAAAGAAGAAGAGGTGAAGAATATCAAACGAGAGAAGAACTCATCAGAGAAGAAAAGAGAAGAATGATGACGAGCTAGACGAGAATTCACCGGTTGAAATAACTGAGGAAAGAATGCAAAGGATTCACACGAGTAGGATGGATACCCGATTAAGGAATCCGGCTCCGAGAAGCAAAAGGGTGGGCGGGTGGGAAAAGGAAAGGACACAACGGACGAGGAAAATACCGTCGATTGAAAAGAATTGAGGGTTGAACTTGCAAGAAGAAGAGGGTTGAATCCACTTGACGAGAGATGCACCAGATGAAAGAACTAATAACGCAATGAACGACAACTAACCACGCGATCCTAAAAAAATTTGAAGGGGAAGAGGAGTAATTCAAAACACCTACGTCAAGATTCCTCACCAGAGCGACGAAGGGGCTGAGGAGTAAAAAGAATTCCTACTCTCCGATATAACTAGACTCCGAAAAAGTTTTCTTCTAGACTCAACAACGGCCAAACTACGATCAATCAAGGGGGCTCCTATGGTCGGTCGAGGCTCTGATACCAACTTGTCAGGCCCAAGATGCGATTCTATCCCGATCACGTGACACTTACGTGATTGGGGCACAACCGCATTTCGGGCGCTTAGCAAGATGGATATCATTACATCGTACCATTACATACATACATGGGGGATACAACAATACATACAAGTCACATGAATACAACAACATCAATACAAGGCATCTGACTACGGATGCAAACATGAAAAGAACAACGACATCCATCTGCCATCCCAGGCTGCCGACCCGGAACCTAACCCAAGACCGAAGAAGAAGAACTCCAAACAACGAACAACGCTCTCACGTCAAGACATCGGAAACCTGCACCTGCAACTGTTGTTGTAGTATCGGTGAGCCACGAGGACTCAGCAATCCCATAACCATGGGTAACAAGACTATCAAAGCTTAATAGGAAGGAAGAGGTAAAGTGGTGAGGTTGCAGCAGCGGCTAAGCAATATGTATAGTGGCTAACTTACGAGTACAAGAATAAGATGAGCATCTACACAAACGGTCGCAAACTAGTAGTGATCGCTAAAGATCATGAACTACCTACGAGTCAAACATAACCCCACCGTGTTCTTTTCTCAAAGTGAAAAGAGACAGTCACGGTTACTCACACAGTTGTGTGTTTTACTTCGGATCCTCTGTCAAGTTTTCTACAACCGGACATTAACAAATTCCAATCTGCCACATAACCACGGGCACGGCTTTCGAAAGATCATAACCCTGCAGGGGTGTCCCAACTTAGCCCATCACAAGCTCTCACGATTAGCTGAAGTGATAAATATAATATCATCACCCCTTATCTTAGGGAAATCCGATCAGGCTCGGCATCCCGATGCACAAGAAATTTCGGCAATGGTAAAACAAGTCCAGCAAGACCTCCCGGCGTGCCGACACCCTGATAGTAGCCGCGCGTATCTCGTCTCAGGCCACGACCGGATGGGCGATTCTACAGGTTATACCAGATACCTCGAGTTTCCCCGTGGCGGCCCCGCAGAACCCCTGTTTGGGACCAACACCATCAGCACTGGCCCCCCCTGCTATGTATAAAGAATCCCCGAGGGTGCGACCCCCTATGCAATTTTAATTAATTAATTAAGTTGTTATTATGAGGCAAATTAAAACCAATGTTGGGCCTTGCTGGAGGAGTTTTATTCAAAGTCGAAGTGTCAAGGGGTCCCCATATACCCATCGTGTAATGAACGCAAAATCAAGGAACATAATGCCGGTTTATCGGCGCCTAAGGTGGCATGAGTGGAACAAAACACCGAGCAAAAGGCCAAGCCTTCCACCCATGCCCAGTATATAGGTGTGTTAATGATAAAAAAAATAGATATTGTGATATTCCTGAAGGAAATATGCCCTAGAGGCAATAATAAAGATGTTATTTGTATTTCCTTATATCATGATAAATGTCTTTTATTCATGCTAGAATTGTATTAACCGGAAACTTAGTACATGTGTGGATACATAGACAAAACAGTATGTCCCTAGTATGCCTCTACTGGACTAGCTCATTGATCAAAGATGGTTATGTTTCCTAGCCATAGACATGAGTTGTCATTTGATCAACGGGATCACATCATTAGGAGAATGATGTGATGGACAAGACCCATCCGTTAGCATAGCACTATGATCGTTTAGTTTAACTGCTATTGCTTTCTTCATGACTTATACATGTTCCTATGACTATGAGATTATGCAACTCCCGAATACCGTAGGAACACCTTGTGTGCTATCAAACATCACAACGTAACTGGGTGATCATAAAGATGCTCTACAGATGTCTCCGAAAGTATTCGTGGTGTTGGCATAGATCAAGATTAGGATTTGTCACTCCGAGTGTCGGAGAGGTATCTCTGGGCCCTCTCGGTAACACACATCACAATAAGCCTTGCAAGCAAAAGACTAATGAGTTAGTCACGAGACGATGAGTTACGGAACGAGTAAAGAGACTTGCCGGTAACGAGATTGAACTAGGTATAGAGATACCGACGATCGAATCTCGGGCAAGTAACATACCGTTTGACAAAAGGAACAACGTATGTAGTTATGCGGTTCTGACCGATAAAAGATCTTCGTAGAATATGTAGGAGCCAATATGAACATCCAGGTTCCGCTATTGGTTATTGACCGGAGATGAGTCTCGGTCATGTCTACATAGTTCTCGAACCCGTAGGGTCCGCACGCTTAACGTTTGATGACGATCGGTATTATGAGTTTATGAGTATTGATGTACCGAAGGTAGTTCGGAGTCCCGGATGAGATCACGGACATGACGAGGAGTCTCAGAATGTCCGAGACATAAAGATTGATATATTGGACGGATATATTCGGACACCGGAAGTATACCGGAAAAGTTTCGGATTTATCGGGAATGCCGGAGGGGGTTACCGGAACCCCCTACGAGAGGGGATGGTCCATAGTGGGCCTAAAGGGAAAGAGAGAGGCAGCCCATAGGGCTATCCGGTGCCCCCACCTAGGGTTCCTAGTTGGACTAGGATTGGGGGGGCGCCACCTCTCCTATTCCTTCCCCCTTCTTCCTTTCGGTGAATCCTACTAGGAATAGGATTGCAATCCTATTCCTAGTAGGACTCCTTCCCTAGCCGCACCAGGAAGGGCCGGCCGGCCTCCCTCCCCTGCTCCTTTATATACGGGGGCAGGGGGGCACCCAAAGACACACAAGTTGAATTGTTTTAGCCGTGTGCGGTGCCCCCCTCCACAGAATCACACCTCGATCATACCGTCGCGGAGCTTAGGCGAAGCCGTGCGCCGGTGAACACATCATATCCGTCACCACGCCGTCGTGCTGACGAAACTCTCCCGTGAAGCTCAACTGGATCAAGAGCTCGTGGGACGTCATCAAGCTGAACGTGTGCTGAATGCGGAGGTGCCGTACGTTCGGTGCTTGATCGGTTGGATCGCGAAGAAGTTCGACAACATCAACCGCGTCACTTGACGCTTCCGCTCCCGGTCTACGAGGGTACGTAGACACACTCTTCCCTCTCGTTGCTATGCATCTGGTAGATAGATCTTGCGTGATCGTAGGAAAATTTTAAAATACTACGTTCCCCAACAGTGGCATCATGAGCCAGATCTATGCGTAGATGATATGCACGAGTAGAACACAATGAGTTGTGGGCGATACTAGTCATACTGCTTACCAGCATGTCATACTTTGCTTCGGTGGTATTGTGAGATGAAGCGGCCCGGACCGACATTACGCGTACGCTTACGCGAGACTGGTTTCACCGTTACGAGCACTCGTTGCTTAAAGGTGACTGGCGGGTGTCTGTCTCTCTCACTTTAGCTGAATCAAGTGTGGCTACGCCCGGTCCTTGTGAAGGTTAAAACAGCACATACTTGACGAAACATCGTTGTGGTTTTGTATGCGTAGGTAAAGAACGGTTCTTGCTAAGCCCGTAGCAGCCAAGTAAAACTTGCAACAAACAAAGTAGAGGACGTCTAACTTGTTTTTGCAGGGCATGTTGTGATGTGATATGGTCAAGACATGATGGTTTATACGGTTTTGTATGAGATGATCATGTTTTGTAAAGTTATCGGCAACTGGCAGGAGCCATATGGTTGTCGCTTTATTGTATGAAATGCAATCGCCATGTAATTGCTTTACTTTATCACTAAGCGGTAGCGATAGTCGTGGAAGCAATAGTTGGCGAGACGACAACGATGCTACGATGAAGATCAAGGTGTCAAGCCGTTGACGAAGGTGCTCATGACGGTGCTTTGAAGATGGAGATCAAAAGCACAAGATGATGATGGCCATATCATGTCACATATTTTGATTGCATGTGATGTTTATCTTATTATGCTTCTTATTTTGCTTAGAACGACGGTAGCATTATAAGATGATCCCTTACTAAATTTCAAGGTATAAGTGTTCTCCCTGAGTATGCACCGTTGCGAAAGTTCGTCGTGCCGAGACACCACGTGATGATCGGGTGTGATAAGCTCTACGTTCAAATACAACGGGTGTAAGCCAGTTTTGCACACGCAGAATACTCGGGTTAAACTTGACGAGCCTAGCATATACAGATATGGCCTCGGAACACCGGAGACCGAAAGGTCGAGCGTAAATCATATAGTAGATATGATCAACATAAGATGTTCACCATTGAAAACTACTCCATCTCACGTGATGATCGGACATGGTTTAGTTGATTTGGATCACGTGATCATTTAGATGACCAGAGGGATGTCTATCTAAGTGGGAGTTCTTTAAATTAATATGATTAAATTGAACTTTAATTTATCATGAACTTAGTCCTGATAGTTTTTGCATATCTATGTCATTGTAGATCAATGGCCCGTGCTACCGTTCCTTTGAATTTTAATGCATTCCTAGAGAAAGCTAAGTTGAAAGATGATGGTAGCAATTACACGGACTGGGTCCGTAACCTGAGGATTATCCTCATTGCTGCACAGAAGAATTATGTCCTTGAAGCACCGCTAGGTGACAAGCCCCCTTCCGCTAATGCAGACGCTTTGAACGTCTGGCAGTCGCGGTCTGATGACTACACGATAGTTCAGTGTGCCATGCTTTACGGCTTACAACCGGGACTTCAACGACGTTTTGAACGTCATGGACCATATGAGATGTTCCAGGAGTTGAAGTTAATATTTCAAGCAAATGCCCGAATTGAGAAATATGAGATTTCCAATAAGTTCTACAGCTGCAAAATGGAGGAGAATAGTTCTATCAGTGAACACTTGCTCAGAATGTCTGGGTACTACAATCATATGACTCAACTTGGTTGCAAAGTTGACGAGGATAGTGTTATTGATAGAGATCTTCAATCACTGCCACCAAGCTATAAAGGCTTCGTGATGAACTATAACATGCAAGGGATGCAAAAGACAATTCCCGAGCTCTTCGCTATGCTCAAAGCTGCGGAGGTAGAAATAAAAAAGGAGCATCAAGTGTTGATGGTTAACAAGACCACTAGTTTCAAGAAAAAGGGCAAGGGAAAGAAAGGGAACTTCAAAAAGAATAGCAAGTCAGTTGCTACTTCCACGAAGAAACCCAAATCTGGAGCCAAGCCTGAAACTGAGTGCTTCTACTGCAAGGGAACTGGACACTGGAAGCGGAACTGCCCCAAGTATTTGGCGGATAAGAAGGATGGCAAGATGAACAAAGGTATATGTGATATACATGTTATTGATGTGTACCTTACTAATGCTCGTAGTAGTACCTGGGTATTTGATACCGGTTCGGTTGCTAATATTTGTAACTCGAAACAGGGACTACGGATTAAACAAAGATTAGCTAAGGACGAGGTGACGATGCGCGTGGGAAATGGTTCCAAAGTCGATGTGATCGCCGTCGGCACGCTACCTCTACATCTACCTTCGGGATTAGTTTTAGACCTAAATAATTATTATTTGGTGCCAACGTTAAGCATGAACATTATATCTGGATCTTGTTTATTGCGAGACGGTTATTCATTTAAATCAGAGAATAATGGTTGTTCCATTTTAATGAATAATATCTTTTATGGTCATGCACCCTTGAAGAGTGGTCTATTCTTATTGGATCTCGATTGTAGTGATACACATATTCATAGTATTGAAACCAAAAGATGCAAGGTTAATAATGATAGTGCAACTTATTTGTGGCACTGCCGTTTAGGTCATATTGGTGTAAAACGCATGAAGAAACTCCATAAAGATGGACTTTTGGAATCACTTGATTATGAATCACTTGGTGCTTGCGAACCATGCCTCATGGGCAAGATGACTAAAACTCCGTTCTCCGGAACCATGGAGCGAGCAACAGATTTGTTGGAAATCATACATACTGATGTATGTGGACCAATGAGTGTTGATGCTCGCGGCGGGTATCGTTATTTTCTGACCTTCACTGATGATTTGAGCAGATATGGGTATATCTACTTAATGAAGCACAAGTCTGAAACATTTGAAAAGTTCAAAGAATTTCAGAGTGAAGTAGAGAATCATCGTAACAAGAAAATAAAGTTCCTACGATCTGATCGTGGAGGAGAATATTTGAGTTACGAGTTTGGTCTTCATTTGAAACAATGTGGAATAGTTTCACAACTCACGCCACCTGGAACACCACAGCGTAATGGTGTGTCCGAACGTCGTAACCGTACTTTATTAGATATGGTGCGATCTATGATGTCTCTTACCGATTTGCCACTATCGTTTTGGGGTTATGCTTTAGAGACAGCTGCATTCACGTTAAATAGGGCACCATCTAAATCTGTTGATACGACACCTTATGAACTATGGTTTGGCAAGAAACCAAAGTTGTCGTTTCTTAAAGTTTGGGGCTGCGATGCTTATGTAAAAACACTTCAACCTGATAAGCTCGAACCCAAGTCGGAAAAATGTGTCTTCATAGGATACCCAAAAGAGACTGTTGGGTACACCTTCTATCACAGATCCGAAGGCAAAATATTCGTTGCTAAGAACGGATCCTTTCTAGAAAAAGAGTTTCTCTCGAAAGAAGTGAGTGGGAGGAAAGTAGAACTTGATGAGGTAATTGTACCTTCTCCCGGATTAGAAAGTAGTACATCACAGGAAATTGTTCCAGTGATTCCTACACCAATTAGTGAGGAAGTTAATGATAATGATCATGAAACTTCGGATCAAGTTTCTACGGAACGTCGTAGATCAACCAGAGTACGTTCCGCACCAGAGTGGTACGGCAACCCAGTTCTGGAAATCATGTTACTAGACCATGATGAACCTACGAACTATGAGGAAGCGATGATGAGCCCAGATTCCGCAAAATGGCTTGAAGCCATGAAATCTGAGATGGGATCCATGTATGAGAACAAAGTATGGACTTTGGTTGACTTGCCCGATGATCGGCAAGCCATCGAAAATAAATGGATCTTCAAGAGGAAGACCGACGCAGACGGTAATATTACTGTTTACAAAGCTCGACTTGTTGCGAAAGGTTTTCGGCAAGTTCAAGGAGTTGACTACGATGAGACTTTCTCACCTGTAGCAATGCTTAAGTCTGTCCGAATCATGTTAGCAATTGCCGCATTTTATGATTATGAAATCTGGCAAATGGATGTCAAAACTGCATTCCTAAATGGATATCTCAAAGAAGAGTTGTATATGATGCAACCGGAAGGTTTTGTCGATCCAAAAGGTGCTAACAAAGTATGCAAGCTCCAGCGATCCATCTATGGACTGGTGCAAGCATCTCGGAGTTGGAATATACGCTTTGATGAGGTGATCAAAGCATATGGTTTTATACAGACTTTTGGAGAAGCCTGTATTTACAAAAAGGTGAGTGGGAGCTCTGTAGCATTTCTAATATTATATGTAGATGACATATTGTTGATTGGAAATGATATAGAATTTCTGGATAGCATAAAAGGATACTTGAATAAAAGTTTTTCAATGAAAGACCTCGGTGAAGCTGCTTACATATTAGGTATCAAGATTTATAGAGATAGATCAAGACGCTTAATTGGACTTTCACAAAGCACATACCTTGATAAGATTTTGAAGAAGTTCAAAATGGATCAGTCAAAGAAAGGGTTCTTGCCTGTTTTACAAGGTATGAAATTGAGTAAGACTCAATGCCCGACCACTGCAGAAGATAGAGAGAAAATGAAAGTCATTCCCTATGCCTCAGCCATAGGATCTATCATGTATGCAATGCTGTGTACCAGACCTGATGTGTGCCTTGCTATAAGTCTAGCAGGGAGGTACCAAAGTAATCCAGGAGTGGATCACTGGACAGCGGTCAAAAACATCCTAAAGTATCTGAAAAGAACTAAGGATATGTTTCTCGTATATGGAGGTGACAAAGAGCTCGTCGTAAATGGTTACATCGATTCTAGCTTTGACACTGATCCGGATGACTCAAAGTCACAAACCGGATATGTATTTTTATTGAACGGTGGAGCTGTCAGTTGGTGCAGTTCCAAGCAGAGCGTCGTGGCGGGATCTACGTGTGAAGCGGAATACATAGCTGCTTCAGAAGCAGCAAATGAAGGAGTCTGGATGAAGGAGTTCATATTCGATCTAGGTGTAGTACCTAGTGCATCGGGTCCAATGAAAATCTTTTGTGACAACACTGGAGCCATAGCCTTGGCGAAGGAATCCAGGTTTCACAAGAGAACAAAGCACATCAAAAGACGCTTCAATTCCATCCGCGATCTAGTCAAGGAGGGAGACATAGAGATTTGCAAAATACATACGGATCTGAATGTTGCAGACCCGTTGACTAAGCCTCTTCCACGGGCAAAACATGATCAGCACCAAGACTCCATGGGTGTGAGGATCATCACTTTGTAATCTAGATTATTGACTCTAGTTCAAGTGGGAGACTGAAGGAAATATGCCCTAGAGGCAATAATAAAGATGTTATTTGTATTTCCTTATATCATGATAAATGTCTTTTATTCATGCTAGAATTGTATTAACCGGAAACTTAGTACATGTGTGGATACATAGACAAAACAGTATGTCCCTAGTATGCCTCTACTGGACTAGCTCATTGATCAAAGATGGTTATGTTTCCTAGCCATAGACATGAGTTGTCATTTGATCAACGGGATCACATCATTAGGAGAATGATGTGATGGACAAGACCCATCCGTTAGCATAGCACTATGATCGTTTAGTTTTACTGCTATTGCTTTCTTCATGACTTATACATGTTCCTATGACTATGAGATTATGCAACTCCCGAATACCGTAGGAACACCTTGTGTGCTATCAAACGTCACAACGTAACTGGGTGATCACAAAGATGCTCTACAGGTGTCTCCGAAAGTATTCGTGGTGTTGGCATAGATCAAGATTAGGATTTGTCACTCCGAGTGTCGGAGAGGTATCTCTGGGCCCTCTCGGTAACACACATCACAATAAGCCTTGCAAGCAAAAGACTAATGAGTTAGTCACGAGATGATGTGTTACGGAACGAGTAAAGAGACTTGCCGGTAACGAGATTGAACTAGGTATAGAGATACCGACGATCGAATCTCGGGCAAGTAACATACCGTTGACAAAAGGAACAACGTATGTTGTTATGCGGTTTTGACCGATAAAAGATCTTCGTAGAATATGTAGGAGCCAATATGAACATCCAGGTTCCGCTATTGGTTATTGACCGGAGATGAGTCTCGGTCATGTCTACATTGTTCTCGAACCCGTAGGGTCCGCACGCTTAACGTTTGATGACGATCGGTATTATGAGTTTATGAGTTTTGATGTACCGAAGGTAGTTCGGAGTCCCGGATGAGATCACGGACATGACGAGGAGTCTCGGAATGTCCGAGACATAAAGATTGATATATTGGACGACTATATTCGGACACCGGGAGTGTTCCGGAAAAGTTTCGGATTTATCGGGATTGCCGGAGGGGGTTACCGGAACCCCCTACGAGAGGGGATGGTCCATAGTGGGCCTAAAGGGAAAGAGAGAGCCAGCCCATAGGGCTGGCCGGTGCCCCCACCTAGGGTTCCTAGTTGGACTAGGATTGGGGGGGGGGCGCCACCTCTCCTATTCCTTTCCCTCTTCTTTCTTTTGGTGAATCCTACTAGGAATAGGATTGCAATCCTATTCCTAGTAGGACTCCTTCCCTAGCCGCACCAGGAGAAGTTGGCCGGCCTCCCTCCCTTGCTCCTTTATATACGGGGGCAGGGGGGCACCCAAAGACACACAAGTTGAATTGTTTTAGCCGTGTGCGGTGCCCCCCTCCACAGAATCACACCTCGATCATACTGTCGCGGAGCTTAGGCGAAGCCCTGCGCCGGTGAACACATCATATCCGTCACCACGCCGTCGTGCTGACGAAACTCTCCTGTGAAGCTCAACTGGATCAAGAGCTCGTGGGACGTCATCAAGCTGAACGTGTGCTGAACGCGGAGGCGCCGTACGTTCGGTGCTTGATCGGTTGGATCGCGAAGAAGTTCGACAACATCAACCGCGTCACTTGACGCTTCCGCTCCCGGTCTACGAGGGTACGTAGACACACTCTTCCCTCTCGTTGCTATGCATCTGATAGATAGATCTTGCGTGATCGTAGGAAAATTTTAAAATACTACGTTCCCCAACATATATTATCTTTAATTTATAACTATTTGTTTTAGTGCTTATGATAGTTATGCCGACCAACCTGACATGCATAGATGTTTTATTATGTCTAGGAGGTAGTTGAACCGGAAATTCCAACCGACCCTCTTGTGGAGAGGTTAAATTTAGTTGAAGAGGAAAACATTTCGTTAAAGAAAAAATTGGAAAAAATGGAGGAGGAGAAGATGGAATTGGAGTTGCATGTTGCGGAAGTTATCGATGATCACAAGATCAAGATGGACCCTATTGTCGAGACGTTAAATTTAGTTGAAGAAGAAAACAAATTCTTGAAGGAAAAAATAAAAAAAATTGTGGACGAGAAGATGATATTGGAGTTGCATGTTGCGGATGTCGTCGATGATCACAAGATCAAGATGGATGCAATGCGGTTGAAGATTAAAAAGATTAGAAAATATGCCATTCATACCGAGGCTTGGTATCATTATGCCGTTGGATCAATTGTTACCTTGGTTGCGATTATGATAGCATTTGTTTTCGCATTGAAATGTTTTACATAGTTTCGATGTGTATGGAGAGCTATATGTTGTTAGATGAGAACTATATATGTATGTACTTTGGTTTTAATGTGATGATGAACTTTTATCCATTTGGTCACTTAATTATCTATTTATGATGTTCTGTAATGGTTTTTGACACACTTAATTATATATAAATGCACGCAGATGAACCGCCAATGGATGTACGGTGACAGACACACCTCCGAGTACATTAAGGGCGTGCGTGAGTTTCTAAATGCGGCAGAGGCAAACAAGCAGAATGGTTTTATGTGTTGTCCATGCACTAAATGTGTGAATACGATGTCTTACTCTAACCGGAAAATCCTTCACTCCCACCTGCTTTACAAGGGTTTCATGCCACACTGTAATGTTTGGACGAGGCACGGAGAAATAGGGGTTATGATGGAAGACGGCGAAGAAGAAGAGTACGATGACAACTATGTGCCCCCTGAATACGGTGATGCTGCAATGGGGGGAGCTGGTGAAGATCAAGAGGAACCAGACGATGTGCCCAATGATGCTGCAACGGGTGAAGCTGCTGAAGATCAAGAGGAACCAAATGATGATCTTCGCCGGGTCATTGTCGATGCAAGGACACAATGCGAAAGTCAAAAGGAGAAGCTGAAGTTCGATCGCATGTTAGAGGATCACAAAAAAGGGTTGTACCCCAATTGCGAAGATGGCAACACAAAGCTCGGTACCGTACTAGAATTGCTGCAGTGGAAGGCAGAGAATGCTGTGGCTGACAAAGGATTTGAGAAGCTACTAAAAATATTGAAGAAGAAGCTTCCGAAGGATAACGAATTGCCCGACAGTACATACGCAGCAAAGAAGGTCGTATGCCCTCTAGGATTGGAGGTGCGGAAGATACATGCTGAAGGAAATATGCCCTAGAGGCAATAATAAAGTTATTATTTATTTCCTTATATCATGATAAATGTTTATTATTCATGCTAGAATTGTATTAACCGGAAACTTAATACATGTGTGAATACATAGACAAAACAGTATGTCCCTAGTATGCCTCTACTAGACTAGCTCATTGATCAAAGATGGTTATGTTTCCTAGCCATAGACATGAGTTGTCATTTGATCAACGGGATCACATCATTAGGAGAATGATGTGATGGACAAGACCCATCCGTTAGCATAGCACTATGATCGTTTAGTTTAACTGCTATTGCTTTCTTCATGACTTATACATGTTCCTATGACTATGAGATTATGCAACTCCCGAATACCGTAGGAACACCTTGTGTGCTATCAAACGTCACAACGTAACTGGGTGATCATAAAGATGCTCTACAGATGTCTCCGAAAGTATTCGTGGTGTTGGCATAGATCAAGATTAGGATTTGTCACTCCGAGTGTCGGAGAGGTATCTCTGGGCCCTCTCGGTAACACACATCACAATAAGCCTTGCAAGCAAAAGACTAATGAGTTAGTCACGAGACGATGAGTTCCGGAACGAGTAAAGAGACTTGCCGGTAACGAGATTGAACTAGGTATAGAGATACCGACGATCGAATCTCGGGAAAGTAACATACCGTTTGACAAAAGGAACAACGTATGTAGTTATGCGGTTCTGACCGATAAAAGATCTTCGTAGAATATGTAGGAGCCAATATGAACATCCAGGTTCCGCTATTGGTTATTGACCGGAGATGAGTCTCGGTCATGTCTACATAGTTCTCGAACCCGTAGGGTCCGCACGCTTAACGTTTGATGACGATCGGTATTATGAGTTTATGAGTATTGATGTACCGAAGGTAGTTCGGAGTCCCGGATGAGATCACGGACATGACGAGGAGTCTCGGAATGTCCGAGACATAAAGATTGATATATTGGACGGATATATTCGGACACCGGAAGTATACCGGAAAAGTTTCGGATTTATCGGGAATGCCGGAGGGGGTTACCGGAACCCCCTACGAGAGGGGATGGTCCATAGTGGGCCTAAAGGGAAAGAGAGAGGCAGCCCATAGGGCTGTCCGGTGCCCCCACCTAGGGTTCCTAGTTGGACTAGGATTGGGGGGGCGCCACCTCTCCTATTCCTTCCCCCTTCTTCCTTTCGGTGAATCCTACTAGGAATAGGATTGCAATCCTATTCCTAGTAGGACTCCTTCCCTAGCCGCACCAGGAAGGGCCGGCCGGCCTCCCTCCCCTGCTCCTTTATATACGGGGGCAGGGGGGCACCCAAAGACACACAATTTGAATTGTTTTAGCCATGTGCGGTGCCCCCCTCCACAGAATCACACCTCGGTCATACCGTCGCGGAGCTTAGGCGAAGCCCTGCGCCGGTGAACACATCATATCCGTCACCACGCCGTCGTGCTGACGAAACTCTCCCGTGAAGCTCAACTGGATCAAGAGCTCGTGGGACGTCATCAAGCTGAACGTGTGCTGAACGCGGAGGTGTCGTACGTTCGGTGCTTGATCGGTTGGATCGCGAAGAAGTTCGACAACATCAACCGCGTCACTTGACGCTTCCGCTCCCGGTCTACGAGGGTACGTAGACACACTCTTCCCTCTCGTTGCTATGCATCTGGTAGATAGATCTTGCGTGATCGTAGGAAAATTTTAAAATACTACGTTCCCCAACAATTCCAACAACATGTTTCCACCTGGAACGATCTTCATCTTCACCTGCAACTAACAACGCTATAAGAGGGGCTGAGCAAGCGGGTAACATAGCCAAACAATGGTTTTGCTAGGAAGGTGTCAAAGGTTAGAGGTTTCATGGCAACAAGGAGAGGCTGACATAAATGATGGGTAGCGCGACATATAACGATAGCATCGAGACAACTAAGCAAAGGCAATGATAGTAAGGGTATCCAAGGATATGATCATCTTGCCTGAGATCCTGCAAGGAAGAAGAACGGTTCGACGAAGAAGACGAAGAAGAAGCCTTGAAGAAGAACCACGGGTACACGAACGAATCCTCACGAACGCAACGGAACAAGCACTAACGAGAAGAGGCAAGCAACACGGTAAACAAACCACTCAAGAACATGACAATATGCACTACCAAGTAGGATGCACGACAAGTCTACATATGATGCACAGAAAGTCTACACAGGAAGCATCACATGACAAGGTAGGAAGCACAGAAAAACACACAGCCTATATATATGATGCAATACATGGCAAGGTATGATGCATGACAAGTCTACACAGGAAGAAACACATGGCAAGGTAGGAAGCACAGAAAACAACACAAGTTTATATGATGCAATACATGGCAAGGTATGATGCATGACAAATCTATACAGAAAGCACAGCAAGTCTATACAGGAAGCATTACATGGCAATGTAGGAAACACAGAAAACAACACACCTTTATATGATGCAATACATGGCAAGGTATGATGCATGGCAAATCTATGCAGGAAGCACAGCAAGTCTATACAGGAAGCATTACATGGCAACGTAGGAAGCACAACATGACAAGGTAGGAAGCACAACATGGCAACGATGCAAGATGCACCCAAACATCAACCAAACTCACTCCAAACATGTTAACAAGATGATATTATGATTCTACATGCAAAATCACACAAGTTTCATATAAGGAACACTCCAAACGGAGCAACGGCTAAAAGATACACATGGAACAATATATAACAACAAGCTGAAGTTAACAGCCACATAGCAACTTTGGAGCATGATAAATATAAGCTACAACACTCAAACATGGTGATAAGAAGCATGAACATGAAGTAGACATATCCTACAACAAACAACTCCATTGGAGCATCTCCATAGGAGGCATGGATCAATAGCAACAAGCTACAACATTTTGATCATGACATTAAAAACCTGACAGCAGTATTTTATAGCAACTTGGGAGCAAGAAATAAATAAACTAAAGCAAGTCAAATGAGCAAGTGAAGGCATGAATGGATAGCCAACAACATATACAACAAGGAATCATCAATAGTTACCCCAAAACTAACATGGATTTGCCTAGGACAACAAGCAAACATAGCATCCGGATATTACAGATTCCAGACTTAGTGAAATTTCACTAAGTGTTAAAACAGCAATATTATCATGGCATGTTTGTGAGCAAGTTTAAGTCACCTCAAAGCATAACATGGCAAGTGGTTTGCACCACAGCAAAGTACACATGATGCGGAGTCCAAAACACATAAGCATGCAACATGGGGACAACCACATCAATAGCAACGAGCTCCTCAACTAGGCATCTCGTAACAAGTTTAACAACCTAACAACCACAAGCACTTTTGCAAAGGAGATAAATATGGCAATATGAATTCTATCATGCAAGCTAAAGCAACCAACATGTAGAACATCTCATGATGAACATGTGGACATATCATTTGCTTCATTTGGATAAACATGCATCAAGTTATCACATATCAAACATGGCATGAAAACAACTAATAGCAGCAGTTTATAACAAGTAGCACTCTTCTCATGAAGATTAAGACATCTAGATGGACTCAAACATGCATGACACAATGGAACAAAACATAGTACATGTCACCACGATCATTTTGACATATTATATGCACAAAACGGACATGCGCAGTAAAAGTTATCCTCATCACAAAAATGCATCAGACACTGAAAAACTAAAGACTTAGGCAAAAAACGAGGTCAACCTGCGGGTCAACGGGGCGGATCCAGATCGGGTCGCGGGCGGTCAACGGGCGGCCGGGTCGGGAAGCGGGTCCGCGGGCAGATCCGCTAGGGTTTGCCCCAGCGCCCAGATCGGATCCCGATCGAGGCTCCTCCTCGATCCCATCCCTTCGAGCGGTGGCGGCTACTGCCTCGCGGTGGTCGGCGGGAGGCCGGGGCGGCGCGGCCTTGATGGCTTCTCGCCCCTCGTTGGTTACCCCAAGTGGAAGGTTTGAGATGCAGTGTAGCGGTAGTTTTCCCTTGGCAAAGATACCAAGGATCGATTTCCCCTGAGACTCCCAGTTTCAACAAGAAGGTGTCAACTGCTAACGGCGCCAGATATTAGCAATCAACGTGGACCTGCACACAGATACAAATAACTTTGCTCCCAACGAATACAGAGAGGTTGTCAATCCCTCCGGCCTTGTCGTTTACAAAGGATAAAACGCAAGTGATAATAGTGATAGGTATTGTTGCAAATAGTAAGTAAAAGCAGAAAGTAAATAGCGGATGTGATCAGTGATGGTAATATGGACCGGGGTCCCATGATGTTCACTAGTGATGTCTCTCTCCCAAAAGACGATAAAACAGCTATGTGAGGTAAACGAATTACAACTGGGCAATTGACAGAATTATGTGCGCAAACCAATGCTAACTATGTTGCAAGAAAGGTAGAGGTTCAAAGCATGGGCGGTACGCCAAGGCAAGTAGACTGAAATCCATCTGCATCTACTACTAATCATCCACCTTGATATATCTATCCAGAACATCTCGCTGGTATTAAGTTGCGAGCCCCACCCATAGTGTAAACTCAAAGCAACAGACAACTGCATTAAAAGAACTTTGCGTAAAGTAAACAATCCTTGCACCCGCGGGCACAAGCACTGTTGTTTTCCCCCTTGTGGCAACAACACATCCCCTAGACTCATTATTCTGTCACTCAAGCTAGTCATCGAGGAGCATGAACCCACAATCGAGCATAACGTTCCCTCTTGGAGTCACTACCTACTACTTGGCCAAAGCAATAAATAGCAACGGAGAACATGCAAGAATTACTTATGAACATAAATATAAAAGAGGTAAATCAAATATATTACTAAAACACAATCTGAACATAATCTCACAATCCATCGGATCCCAACAAACTCATCATAGCAACAGCATAAGGATTACATATGTGCCTCGATCATGTAGGGCAGCTCACGAGGTCTAATTAGTGAAGCACAAGAAGGGGAGGAGAACATCACATAGCTACTGGTCATGGACCCATGGTCCAAGGGAGACTACTCACAACTCATCCGGGAGGCGTCCATGGTGGTGGAGAGGCTCCCGGTGGTGATCCTCCCCTCCGGCAAGGAGCCGGGAAGAGTTCTCCTGGTGCTCCCGATCTTGGAAGTGCGGCGACGGCGGAACAGAGATGAGATCGCGAAAAAGGGTTCCCGTCTCGAGGGTTTCAGGACGCGTGTTAAATATATGCCAAGGGGGGCATCAGCGGAGGCCTGGGGGGCCCAGGCGCCCCCCCGGCGCGGCCAGGAGGGGGGCACGCCACCAGGGCGCCTGGAGCCCTGGTGGCCCCCCTCCGGCTCTACTTTGGCTGCCAGGAAGCTTCTGGAACGCTGATTTTTTATATAATTTTTCCGGGATTTTTCTGGCAGTTTACGTGACGGAAAAACCTGAAATACAAAAACAGCAGAAAACAGAAACTGGCACTGGGGTGCACTGAGTTAATAGGTTAGTCCAAATATGATCAAAAGTGTATGGAAGTGTATAAATATCATAGCAATATCACCCAAAAGAGGCATGGAGCAAGCAGAAATTATAGATACGTTTTGGACGTATCAACATCCCCAAGCTTAATTCCTGCTCGTCCTCGAGTAGGTAAATGATAACAAGAATAATTTCTGTGGTGACATGCTATTAACCATATTGGACTTTTCATAGTCATATGACAAAAGCTTACTGAGACAATGAATCTGTAGTAATTAAGTTGCCTCATGAGAAAATCACAAAGAACTGAAAGTTTTACAATATGATACTGAAACATCAAATAGATTTGTAATGAGCATGGTGTGCAAATATGACAAAGTGATATCTCGCTTGCCCCCTTTAGTGAAGCAAAACATAAATGCAGGGGCACCTCCAAAGTTTAAGTGATGACTAGATACAATTATTTCAGAATAAACAATATCACAATCATGCAAAAGACAATGCTACTTTGGGACAATGCACATTACACTCAGAATGACAATCATGCTCTTAATAGTTGGTGCTTTAAAAAAGGTGGAGACTCTCGAACCGTGGCTTTTGTTGGCAAGGTTGAAAACCCGTATTCGGAAACAAAGACAAAGCATGTACCAGAGCTCTTGGTTTTAAAAAACAAAGGTAATAATTATTATTATTTTAGATTATGCATGTTTCCTCATGAATTAAAATAGAGGCACAAAATAGGAATGCTTTTCTTTGAATAATTTCGAGATGGTACATGAAAGTCTTCGTTAGGAATGGCAGGTAAATACTATGTATAGGAAGGTATGGTGGACTCATATGGCATAACTGGTTTAAAGGATTTTGGATGCACAAGCAGTCTGTCCGCTTAGTACAGGTGGAGGTTAGCAAAAGACTGGGAGCGACCAACTAAAAGAGCAATGACGGTCATAATCATGCAGAGCGACAAAGCAACATTGAATCAGGCATGGAAGTTATATCGCTACTCAGAAACTAAAGATCATCAAGGCTTGACAGACTTTTTTTACAGTCTTAAATATGCGTGAGCATACGCCAAGTCAATCAAAATAAATTTTCGAAGGAAGATATTACTAAACCATACCACATCATAGGCAAACAAATCATGTTGGTACTCCAATAACACATTGGAAACCCCCCAGCTATTTGAGACTAACCATAAGAAAACATGAACTACTAAGCACCATTATGCACGTAGCATTTTTATCATAGACATATCAACCAATGCAACAGAAGCAAACTCTCTTAATAAGATAAGCATGATAACTAAAGAGAGTTCAGGCAACCAACTATACAAAAGCTCTTTAAAAAGATAAGCATGAAAACTAAGAGCTAAGCATGACAGTAGCTATTGAAAGACAAAGAACATACACAGCAAAGATAGACATGAAAATTCTATGTTGTGTTCTAGGTTGAAGTGGAGCGTGTTTCTCTCCCACACAAACAAAGCTGAGTTCCGACTCGTTATGAAAAGCAAAAGAAAACTAAAAAGGAAACTAAAAGCAAGACGCTCCAAGCATAGCACATAACACATGAAGTGATAAAAATATAGTGGAACGAAGGACGAACTGATAATGTTGATGGAGAAGGGGATGCACGGGGGCATCCCCAAGCTTAGACGCTTGAGTCTTCTTGAATGTTTCTTGGGGGTGCATGGGGGCATCCCCAAGCTTGAGCTTTTGACACTCCTGAATCTTTTTATCATCTTCCCTCGCACACTTGAAAACTCCCTTCATACATAACTCATCATAATCTGATTAGCGAGGTTAGTACCCATAATAAAATAATTGTTCCTTGCTGGAAATAAAGATATTCTTGAAGGTCTACTGTTTCTCAAGATTGCCAAAAGGTTTTTGCAAAGAAAAAGCAAGCTCAAGGTTTGCAAAATGAAGGAAAGGCAAAACAGGACAGAATCTGTGAAAAACAGAACAGCAGGTAGTAAATGATTTTTTCGGGGCACTTCTGCAACTCTAATAAAAAAACTCAGAACAGACGCACGAAAGACAATTGTATAGAGCACCCTGTCGAAAAAATTCAGAGCAAAAAGATGATCTGGTGATTTTATACGAATTTTTCTGTCCAAGGACAGAATCTGTTTCCTGGACAGCATGTCACAACTTTTGAACTTTCTTGCAATCAGAGGCTACACTTGGCACAAAGTTGAAAAGTAAAGATACAATGTTGATGCTATTGTAGTAACAACATCAAGACACAACAAAAGCAAAATAAAATTTATTCATTGGGCTGCCTCCCAAAAGCGCTTTCTTTTATGCCTTTAAGCTAGGCATAATGCATAGAGATCAAGTCTTATCAAGAGTAAAAGAATAGCTAGCCCGTATAACGGACTCAAAAGGTAACTTAATCTTCTTTCGAGGGAAGTGTTCCATCCCTTTATTGAGAGGAAATTGGAATTTTATATTCCCCTCTTTCATGTCAATGATAGCACCAACGGTGCGTAGAAAAGGACGTCCCAAAATAATTGGACAAGAAGGTTCACTTTCAATGTCCATAATAGTAAAATCAACGGGAACGTAATTGTCATTGACAACGATAAGAACATCGTCGATCCTCCCCAAAGGTTTCTTTATGAAAGAATCAACGAGACGAACACCAAAAGAACAAGAATCAAAACGTTTCAATTTAAGCATATCATATATTCTTTTGGGCATAATGGAGGTACTAGCTCCCACATCACATAAAGCATAGCAAGAGAAGTTATTCAACTTAATTTTAATCATAGGATCCCAACCATCTTCTAGCTTTCTAGGTATGGAGGCTTCTACTCTAAGTTTCTCCTCCCTAGCTTTGATGAGAGCATTAGTGATATGCTCGGTGAAGGCAAGATTAAGCGTGCTAGTGTGGGGATCTTTAGCCTTTCTTTGTAGAAAGGTGACAACTTCCGAGATACTACAATTATCAAAATCAATTTTATCATTATTGAGCAGAATTGTAGTGTCATCTTCTTTGTTTGAATTGCTCTCTATTATAAGAGTTTGAACGTCTTCCCAAGTTTGGGGAAGCATAGGAGCAACTTTAAACTGAGGCTCGTACTCTTTTCCTGGAAGACCATGCCATGGGCATAACTCTCCATTAAGACTAATATAATCACAAGGTTTATTACTTTTGTAGATCCTGACAGTGGTCATTGGCATGATGGAAGAAGGGGTGTACTCCTCCCATTTAGTGTTTTTGGTGGAACCCATAGCAGCAAGCAAGCAAGATAACTATTTTTGTGATTTTCGATAATAGATACTAAAGCAAAAACTGAAAGGTAAACTAACAAGACTAAAAAGCAAAGGTAAAAGATAGCGTGCAACTCCCCTATCTTGAAGAGTGGAGTCCCCGGCAACGGCGCCAGAAAACTTTGCTTGATGGCTTCTCGCCCCTCGTTGGTTACCCCAAGTGGAAGGTTTGAGATGCCGTGTAGCGGTAGTTTTCCCTTGGCAAAGATACCAAGGATCGATTTCCCCTGAGACTCCCAGTTTCAACAAGAAGGTGTCAACTGCTAACGGCGCCAGATATTAGCAATCAACGTGGACCTGCACACAGATACAAATAACTTTGCTCCCAACGAGTACAGAGAGGTTGTCAATCCCTCCGGCCTTGTCGTTTACAAAGGATCAAACGCAAGTGATAATAGTGATAGGTATTGCTGCAAATAGTAAGTAAAAGCAGAAAGTAAATAGCGGATGTGATCAGTGATGGTAATATGGACCGGGGTCCCATGATGTTCACTAGTGATGTCTCTCTCCCAAAAGACGATAAAACAGCTATGTGAGGTAAACGAATTACAGCTGGGCAATTGACAGAATTATGTGCGCAAACCAATGCTAACTATGTTGCAAGAAAGGTAGAGGTTCAAAGCATGGGTGGTACGCCAAGGCAAGTAGACCGAAATCCATCTGCATCTACTACTAATCATCCACCTTGAGATATCTATCCAGAACATCTCGTTGGTATTAAGTTGCGAGCCCCACCCATAGTGTAAACTCAAAGCAACAGACAACTGCATTAAAAGAACTTTGCGTAAAGTAAACAATCCTTGCACCCGCGGGCACAAGCACCGTTGTTTTCCCCCTTGTGGCAACAACACATCCCCTAGACTCATGTTTCTGTCACTCAAGCTAGTCATCGAGGGGCATGAACCCACAATCGAGCATAACGTTCCCTCTTGGAGTCACTACCTACTACTTGGCCAAAGCAATAAATAGCAACGGAGAACATGCAAGAATTACTTATGAACATAAATATAAAAGAGGTAAATCAAATATATTACTCAAACACAATCTGAACATAATCTCACAATCCATCGGATCCCAGCAAACTCATCATAGCAACAGCATAAGGATTACATATGTGCCTCGATCATGTAGGGCAGCTCACGAGGTCTAATTAGTGAAGCACAAGAAGGGGAGGAGAACATCACATAGCTACTGGTCATGGACCCATGGTCCAAGGGAGACTACTCACAACTCATCCAGGAGGCGTCCATGGTGGTGGAGAGGCTCCCGGTGGTGATCCTCCCCTCCGGCAGGGTGCCGGGAAGAGTTCTCCTGGTGCTCCCGATCTTGGAAGCGCGGCGGCGGCGGAACAAGATGAGATCGCGAAAAAGGGTTCCCGTCTCGAGGGTTTCGAGACGCGTGTTAAATATATGCCAAAGGGGGGCATCAGCGGAGGCCTGGGGGGCCCAGGCGCCCCCCCGGCGCGGCCAGGAGGGGGGCCGCGCCACCAGGGCGCCTGGAGCCCTGGTGGCCCCCCACCGGCTCTACTTTGGCTGCCAGGAAGCTTCTGGAACGCTGATTTTTTATATAATTTTTCTTGGATTTTTCTGGCAGTTTACGTGACGGAAAAACTTGAAATACAAAAACAGCAGAAAACAGAAACTGGCACTGGGGTGCACTGAGTTAATAGGTTAGTCCAAATATGATCAAAAGTGTATGGAAGTGTATAAATATCATAGCAATATCACCCAAAAGAGGCATGGAGAAAGCAGAAATTATAGATACGTTTTGGACTTATCAGGCCTCGGTCGGCGAGAGGGGCGCCGAAGCGGCGAGGGCTTGAGGCGGCGACGACCAGCGACGAGGGGCCGGCGGCGAGGGGCGGAGTAGGCGGCGGCGGGCGAGGTCCGAAGGGGCGGCGGCGGCGCCGACCGGAGGCGGGGACGAGGCGGGGCGCGGCGAGGGTTGGACTCGGCCCAGATCTGCGCAGCGGCGGGCCGGCGCTGGGCCCCGCGGGCCCACGCGGTGGGAGCGGCGGCAGTGGAAGCACGGCTTGGCGGCGGAGGAAGCACGGCTCGGCGGCGGTGGAAGCACTGGGCGACGCTGGTGGAAGCACTGGGCGACGGTGGTGGAAGCACGGTGCGGGGGCGATGGAAGCACTAGGGTTTTTGGACGCAAAATTGGAGGGGGGTGGACGTTTATATAGGCACAAGGAGCTAGGGGAGTCCAAATGAGGAGCGGTTTTCGGCCACGAGATCACAATTGAACGGCCTAGATGATGGGAAGGGTTTGAGCTGGGTTGGTGGGCTGTGTAGATTAGTTGGGCTGAGGTGAGAGGAGAGGGAGAGAAGCCCGCGGGGTTTTCGGAGACCGAAAACGTCCGACGATTAAACCGGCGACTAGTGCCGCTATATATATCCGTTGGGCTATCAAACGAGCTCCGAATGCGATGAAATTTGGCAGGCGGCCTGTCTACACTATAATAAGACCACACGCCAAGTTTCAACCCATTCCGAGAATGTTTTTCGGCCACTTATAAAATAAATATTCGGAGGCACCGCGGGCGCGTGCAAGTGTGTCTGTGCTCAGAACGGACAACGGAAAGGACGAGGGGACTCGGACGGATGCAAGTTTTGAAAACATGCTGATGCAACACACATGATGACATGTCAAGATGCAACACGCAAGCAGAATGACATGGCACTGACAACGAATAACTGGCTGACACCTGGCGCACCGGTCTCGGGGTGTCATAGATGCGTGCTAAAAGAGAAGATTATATTAAAGCGTGTTCTTCTAGTTATCATGAAAATAAAGATGAAGATCTGAAAGTTATTGATGTGTCTCCTATTAGATTCTTGTTTGCTAGTATAAATCTAGAAGATAGGATTGGAGATGATTCTTCTTTACGGTGTCCCAATGATTCGGAGTTTTTAGATCTTGATGCTAGAATTGTTAAAAGTGGGAGTGAAGAGATTAAAACTTTGCATAGTGATGAACCCACTACTTTGGATTTCAAGGGATTCAATTATGACAATTGCTCTTTGATTGATTGTATTTTCTTGTTGCAATCCGTGCTAAATTCTCCGCATGCTTATAGTCAAAATAAAGCTTTCACCAAACACATAGTTGATGCTTTGATGCAATCTTATGAAGAAAAACTTGAGTTAGAAGTTTCTATCCCTAGAAAGCTTTATGATGAGTGGGAACCTACTATCAGAATAAAAATAAAAGATCATGAATGCTATGCTTTGTGTGATTTGGGTGCAAGTGTCTCCACTATCCCAAAAACTTTGTGTGATTTGCTAGGGTTCCATGAACTTGATGATTGTTCTTTAAATTTGCATCTTGCGGATTCCACTATTAAGAAACCTATGTGAAGAATTAATGATGTTCTTATTGTTGCCAATAGGAATTATGTGCCTGTAGATTTCATTGTTCTTGATATAGATTGCAATCCTTCATGTCCTATTATTCTTGGTAGACCTTTCCTTAGAACGATTGGTGCAATTATTGATATGATGGAAGAAAATATTAGGTTCCAATTTACATTAAGGAAAGGCATGGAACACTTTCCTAGAAATAAAATCAAATTACCATATGAATCTATTATGAGAGCCACTTATGGATTGCCTTCCAAAGATGGCAATACCTAGATCTATCTTGTATCGTGCCTAGCTAGGGGCGTAAAACGATAGCGCTTGTTGGGAAGCAACCCAATTTTATATTTTTTTTTGTTTTTGTTGCTGTTAGGGAATAAATATTGCATCTAGATTCTGTTTAGATGTGTTTTCATGTTTTGTTTAGAGTTTGTGCCAAGTAGAACCTTTGGGAAGACTTGTGTAAAGTTTATGTGATCTTGCTGTGAAAAACATAATTGTTAGCGCTCGCTAGAATGGTCGTCAGATTTTACTGGAGCGTGATATTTAGTTCATTCTTTTTGCAGATGATTAATATACAAATTCCTCACGTTTACCAATTTAGTTTGAATTTTTGGGAGTTACAGAAGTATGCGAAACCTGCATATTACTATAGACTATTCTGTTTTTGACAGATTCTGTTTTTCGTGTGATGTTTGCTTATTTCAATGCATCTATGAATAGTATTGGCAAGTATGAACCTTAGAGAAGTTGGAATACAGTAGGTTTAACACCAATATAAACAAAGAATGAATTCATTGCAGTACCTTTGCGTAGTGGTTTGCTTTCTTATACTAACGGAGTTCACGAGAATTTTTGTCTAAGTTTTGTGTTGTGAAGTTTTCAAGTTTTGAGTATTGCTCTGATGGACTATGGAACAAAGAGTAGCAAGGGCCTAAGCTTGGGGATGCCCATGGCACCCCAAGTAAAATTCAATGACAATAAAAAGCCTAAGCTTGGGGATGCCCCGAGAAGGCATCCCCTCTTTCGTCTTCATTCATCGGTAACTATACTTGGAGCTATATTTTTATTCACCACATGGTATGTGTTTTGCTTGGAGCGTCTTGTATAATTTGAGTCTTTGCTTGTTAGTTTGCCACAATTATCCTTGCTGGACACACCTATTTGAGAGAGTTAAATATGGCCTAGGAATTGCTAGAACACTCTATGTGCTTCACTTATATCTTTTGAGTTGAATAGTTTTTGCTCTAGGGCTTCACTTATATCTTTTAGAGCACGGTGGAGATAATATTTTGAAGAAATTGTTGAACTATCACGCTTCACTTATATCCTTTTGAGAGACTATTAAAACAACATGGTAATGTGTTTAGGCTATTAAACTAGTCTTCACATGATAGACATCCAATATCAATGTAGTAAAAAAATTCACACTAAGTGCATTGAATATGATGAGATGTTGGATGCTTGATTATTGTTTTGAGATATGAGGATAGTGATATTAGAGTCATGCTAGTGGATTTATTATGAAATTGAGAAATACTTGTGTTAAGGTTAGTGATTCCTGTAGCATGCACGTATGGTGAACCGCTATGTGACGAAGTTAGAGCATGATGTATTTGTAAAGTGTCAACCTTTGTGTGGAGGTAGGGGGTGCGCGATGGTTAACTCCTACCAACCTCCCCCCTAGGAGCATGCGTTGATTTCTTTCTTTTGATGACTCGTAGATTTTTGCAATAAGTATATGAGTTCTTTATGACTAATGTTGAGTCCATGGATTATACGCACTCCCACCCTTCCACCAATGCTAGCCTCGCTTGTACCACGCAACTTTCGCTGGTACCATACACCCACTATATATTCTTCCTCAAAACAGCCACCATATTGTTCCTCAAAACAGCCACCATACCTACCTATCATGGAATTTCCATAGCCATACCGAGATATATTGCCATGCAACTTTCCACCGTTCCGTTCATATGACACGCATCATATTGTCATATTGCCATGCATGATCATGTAGTTGACATCGTAGTTGTAGCAAAGCCACAATGCATAATTTTTCATATATGTCACTCTTGATTCATTGCACATCCCGGTACACCGTCGGAGGCATTCATGTAGAGTCATACTTGTTGTAGTATCGAGTTGTAAATCAATAAAAGTGTGATGATCATCATTATTAGAGCATTGTCCCATGTGAGAAAAGGCCAATAAAAAAAGATGGCCAAACAAATATAGAGAGAGGCTAATAAAAAAAAGAGAAAGCCCCTCCAAAAAAATGAGAGAAAAGAGAGAAGGGACAATTCCTACTATATTTTTCCACACTTGTGCTTCAAAGTAGCATCATGTTCTTCATGATAGAGAGTCTCATGTTTAGTCACTTTCTTATGCTAGTGGGAATTTTCATTATAGAACTTGGCTTGTATATTCCAACAATGGGCTTCCTCAAATGCCCTAGGTCTTCGTGAGCAAGCAAGTTGGATGCACACCCACTAGTTTCTTGTTGAGATTTCATACATATTTAGCTCTAGTGCATCCGTTGCATGGCAATCCCTACTCACTCACATTGATATCTATTGATGGGCATCTCCATAGCCCGTTGATACGCCTAGTTGATGTGAGACTATGTCCCTCGTTTTGTCTTCTCCACAACCACCTCTCTATTCCACCCATAGTGCTATGTCCATGGCTCACGCTCATGTATTGCGTGAAAGTTGAAAGGTTTGAAAGAATAGAGTATGAAAACAGGTGCTTGGCTGAAATCGGGGTTGTGCATGATATGAATATTTTGTGTGATGAAGAGGGAGCATAGCCAGACCATATGATTTTGTAGGGATAACTTTCTTTAGCCATAGTATTTTGAGAAGACATGATTGCTTTGTTAGTATGCTTGAAGTATTATTATTTCTTATGTCAATATAGACTTTTATCTTGAATCTTACATATCTGAACATTCATGTCACAATTAAGAGAATTACATTGAAAAACTATGTTGGTTAGCATTCCACATCAAAAATTCTGTTTTTATCATTTACCTACTCGAGGACGAGCAGGAATTAAGCTTGGGGATGCTTGATACGTCTCCAACGTATCTATAATTTTTGATTGTTCCATGCTATTATTTATGATGTTTTGGATGTTTAATGGGCTTTGCCATACACTTTTATATCATTTTTGGGACTAACCTACTAACCCAAAGGCTCAGTCCAGATTGTTGTTTTTTGCATGTTTCAGGGTTTTGTAGAAAAAGAATATCAAACAGAGTCCAAACGGAATGAAACCTTCGCGAGAGATATTTTTGGAGAAAATCACGCAAAGAGGACTTGAGAACCACGTCAGGGGAGCCTCGGGGTGTCCACGAGGGTGGGGGGGCACGCCCCCCTTCCTAGGGCGCGCCCCCTGCCTCGTGGGCCCCTCGAGCGTCCCCCGGTGTCCTCCTTCTCCTATATAAGTCTACGTACCCCGAAACCATCAGCAATAGAGAGAAACCCTAATTCCACCGCTGTAACCTTATGTTCCCGTGAGATCCCATCTTGGAGCCTGTTCCGGAGCTCCGCCGGAGGGGGGATCCATCACGAAGTGCTTCTACATCATCATCATTGCCCTCACCATGAGTTGTGAGTAGATTACCACAGACCTTCGGGTCCATAACTGGTATCTAGATGGCTTCTTCTTTCTCTCTGGATCTCAATACAAAGTTCTCCTCAGTCTTCGAGGAGATCTATTCGATGTAATCTCTTTTTGCGGTGTGTTTGTCGAGATCCGATGAATTGTGAGTTTATTATCAAGATTATCTATGAGAAATATTTGGTTCTTCTCTGAACTCTTTATGTGTGCTCATAATATCTTTGCAAGTCTCTTCGAATTATTGGTTTGGTTTGGCCTACTAGATCTATAGTTCTTGCAATGGGAGAAGTGCTTGGTTTTGGGTTCAATCTTGCGGTGTCCTTTCCCAGTGATAGTAGGGGCAGCAAGGCACGTATTGAATTGTTGCCATTGAGGATAAAATGATGGGGTTTATATCATATTGCTTGAGTTTATCCCTCTACATCATGTCATCTTGCTTAAGGCGTTACTCTGTTCTTATGAACTCAATACACTAGATGCATGATGGATAGCATTCGATGTGTGGAGTAATAGTAGTAGATGCAGAATCGTTTCGGTCTACTTGTCTCGGACGTGATGCCTATATACAATGATCATGCCTAGATAGTCTCATAATTATTCGCTTTTCTATCAATTGCTTGACAGTAATTTGTTTATCCGCCGTAGAATATCGCTATCATGAGAGAAGCCACTAGAGAAAACTATGACCCCCGAGTCTATTCTCAACATATCAATCTATATCTACTTTACTTTTACCGCTTTTACTTTCTATTCTTATAAACAAAAATACCAAAAATATAAAGTATCATCTATATCAGATCTCACTTTCGTAAGTGACCGTAAAGGGGTTGACAACCCCTTATCGTGCTGGCTGCGAAGTTCTTATTTGTTTGTGCAGGTGCGAGGGACTCGCGCGTGGTCTCCTACTGGATTGATACCTTGGTTTTCAAAAACTGAAGGAAATACTTACGATACTGTGCTGCATCTCCCTTTCCTCTTCGAGGGAAGGCAACGCAAGCTCGAGAAGTAGCAAGCACCGCGATCGGCCGAACGTTTCGACCGACGCGCTGGCGTAAAAGGTTTTCCTTCTTATATTATCATCTTTCAATTCCGAGTGTACTAAATTGACATCTAGTTTTGTTCTAAATTGACCAGAGTTAGTTTTAAAATAATGATACATCATAAAGTAAGTATAATTACACAACAGGAAAATACCTATGTAGAAGTGTCAGACAAAATATCTCCTGCTAAGTACTTCATAAAATTTAAAATCCACATGCGATAACATGCATGATTACTACAAAAAATACCTATGTAGAAGAGGTTCAGAAGCAATGAAAAAAAATGTCACAAATGAACACTACCACACTCATCTGGCTGGGAAAGTTTGATTTCTTTTTCCAAAAATAATTAAAAAAAATACAAGGAAAGCACATTTTCAGGACCATTTCCGGTCAAAATTTGACCAAAGAATGCAAGTGTTTAGAAAAATTGAAAATTCTAGAAAAATGAACTACCCTGCTGGGCATTCTGATTTATGTATTTTGCCAGAGATTGAAAAAAAAAAGACTCCAGAAAAAGTTAAAACAATTCTAAAAGCAAAAAAAAAAAATCATGGCAGTGTTCATTTCGATGCTTGTTCAAAATTTTGACTAAACTGAATATAAGGAAGAAAACGGTCCAAAAGCCAGAACCAATTCACGTGTTAGGTGCTGAAGTGCACATTCAGCAGTCAACACGTCACGTACAAACCCCAAAATGGCTCGTTATAATTGATGGCCGGGTGCATGAACGCCCGCCAAAACAAGCTGACATCTGATGCGCCGGGTCGTCATCCTCTCCTCGCCGTAGCCCCGCAAACTTCATACAGTAGAATCCAAGCAGGCTCCGCTTTCTGGACCAGCGAGAAGCAAAGGGCACGCAGCTCCCTTCGGCCTTTATTAGGCAACAGCACGCTCAGCACGGGCATCAAAAGTTCAAAATGGGTGACAGGGTAAGCTCCCAAGGCTGCGCGCCGAAACTTACCAAAGCACGCGCCGGTGCATGCGCGGCGTCTCAGTTCAATCCCGAGTCGATATGATCTGGTGTGTGATCCTTCATCGACCAACCAGCGACTGGATAGTGAACGTGCAGTTTCAGTTCGCCAGGCATGCATGCGCTCCCGGCTCCGGTAACCTTCCAAAGGCGTACTTGAAAGCTCGCTGACGAGGTCGGCTTTTTCGCTCGTGTTGGGTAAAGCTGGACTCCTCGCCTAAACGAGTCAACATCGATCGGTCGCCCTAAACACATTGGCATCCGGGTTCCTCATATTTGCGGCGCGGAAATATATGGGGTCTATGGAATTTTTTGGAGATTTTTTTCTTCATGATGAACAGTAATCCTAGGCTGTTTGTCAAATAAAACTGAAGGCGTCGGCTGACCGTGCAGCTCACACGCAGGTTCCCCGTCGGTTGCATATCCGCGCGGGGCAGACAATCTGGTCACTGACCAGCCACAATTTTACGACTTAATCAAATCCTATACATCGGTGCTAAACGTTCAGACTGTCCAACGCTTCTCATATCAAGTTCATATTTAGAGCAGATATAGAGAGGCTTGAAAGCGTGTGTCATATACCCCACCCGATACAAGCACATACAAGGATCAACACTCTTTTTTTTTCGAAACGGAGGCATACCGATCAACACTCTTGAACTCTTCACTCTTTGTCTCCTCTTCCCGTCTTGTCCCCTCCTCTCGTTTGATGTTGAGCTCCGACAGGGCAGCGTCGAACGACCGATCCGACGGCGAGGACCCCATCAATTCGCAGTCGTTGCTCCTCCTTACGGTACACCGGACGCCGTTTTGTGTGTGTTTTTATCTCCGAGCACTGGGAGCCGACTTGATTAATTCCAACACTACTTTTCCCAGCGTCACAGTGCACTAACACATCAGACATCACCGTGAGTGACCACTGACCAGTGACAATTTTTGCAAACGTGATTGTCACCTCGCGTAACGGAAACGCTCGGCGAGACAAGACTGGAGGAGCAGTAAACTAACCAATCCTCTCATGCAATTGTGGGCGTGCATGCAGTCCCTGAGCTCCATCCTCATCCAATCTTTTTATTCCCGGGGGAAGCAGACAGGAAGCTTCCTCCGGCAATGAACAGCTGACGTCCGGTCGCCGGCCGGCTCTTTATTGCCTGTGCTTCCGCGCAGTGGTTCAGGTGGCATACATAACGCACGCCTTTGTCCATTTCATTACATAACGCGCAGTGGTGTGGAATTTGGCTGTCTGGTCTGTCTAGTATTGCCATATTTTGTCACATATTTTTGTCAAGCTTACGGTTAATTCATTAAAATGAGAGTCATAACTTGACAAGTCTAAGAGAATCTTGTCATAATTTTTGTGCGTATGTCATGTGGGGCCTAAGTGCGACTTGCCTAAGGTGTGGCTTGAACTGAACACTCACCTAAATTGGTCAAATTTGCCCAACCTTAGACGTGGCAATCTTTAACAAAGTTAATCACAAACCAAATAACCTCGTATATTGTATGCATTGCATGGGTCACACTCAAGAGATTCACGAACTGAGGAACAACGACCAAGTACCACTACAGTAGAACAGTACCGTGAAACCCACGTTGCCCTTGCGTCGGGCGACTTGGGCGGGCCACAGCCCTAGCGTCAGGGCCGCGATCTACTCCCCCTGGTCGTCGGGCTAAGCCCGGGGGCCGACGGCAGTGGCGGGGGTCTCCTTCTCTCTCGTGGCTGATCTAACCTTGGATCGACGGCGGTGGCGTGGAGGGCCTCGTGGATGGATCGGTTGTATGCGTGACCTGGTCTTCGGTCATATGTGACCTGGCTATTGCGGCCTGCTTGGTGCGTGGCGGCTGAGATCGGTGGTGGTCCCATGCCCACAAGGCTGGATAGAGGCTCCTCGAGCGGATCAGGGTGAAAACCATACACTCGGCTCATTGCCAAGGCTGGCAATGGCGGCATTCTTATGTGTCCACCTCTTCTTGAAGGCATCACCGTCGAGAAGCTCTCCGGGAAGAAACCCTATATTAGTTGATCGGATGACTGCGACATTCTTGTGTTGATCCTTCCCTGGTGTAGAGTCTCAACGGCGTGGCGTGGCAGGGTTTCGGCAACGGATATGTGATGATGGACGCACGTAGGGAGGAGGCGTTGTCTGGCGCCGTGGTGGCGTCGACGGAGAGATGCTAAGGTTGATGCGTTGATACATGCTCTGAAGATGGACGGTGGGAGCGGCCTCTGCAGGGGGGCGCATGCGGTGCCCGTTGAGAGTGTGTCGGATCGGTGTGTGCCTAAGTCCCGACTAGCGGCTTGGTTGGAGCCTCCGGTTTTAAATATTAGACTTTAGTGTGATGTCTGGATATGCGGCTCCGACAATCGATAGGAGTAATGATGCCAAGATGGTGGTTTCAGAACTTATTAATGTATTACTTTGTAATGTCTTAATGAATAATTAATAATATGGGCCCTGATGCAGCGGTCAGGGGTCCTACTTTTCGAAAAAAGAAGAAAAAAAGGGGTAGTGTGGGTAGTGCCATAAATAAACATGTACTTCCGTTGAAAATTAACTGTCGCTGTAATGAGCCTATCAAGATGCAGAAGCTCGGTTCGGAACTAACAGTTGTTGAAATGAGTGTGTCAAGATACACTCATCTCAGCGCTAGTTAATTCCGGACCAAGAGCATGGTTAATAATATAGACAACGGTCGGCTATAAGGAGTTGTTATGTCATCTAGAGTCAACTTTATAGTTAGCATGTACAATAATAAATTTTAAATGTGTACTAATTTATTAATAGCTGGCCTACCTTACATACTCACAAAGCGTCTTGGGTCTCGTGTTGCAGCCGGCTACTTACGAAGAGTCCGCTTCTGTTCTCTCTCCTCTTCTCTCTTTTTCCAACTAAGCAAAGATATAATATTCTATTCCTTATAGCCTGCTTATGTCACCTTATTGTACTTGCTCTAAAGGTAGTAGTATCCTACCGTCAAACAAAAAAGCGGTATATCCATGCAAAAAAAATCATTAAAAAATATGTGATATATATGCGAATGAATTGCATGGGCGGCTTCGATCTTGTCTTGGACCTGGCTTCTACTAATCGAGATGGTGTGAAAGCACGCAGCCAAGGAAACGACAAGCAGCCAGAGGCGCAATGTTCAGTACAACTATAAATTGGCGTTCCGAAGCTTCTCAAAAAGCGCATGGGGTAAAATCAATGGAAGAAACACCGCCATGCTTCTGTCGTCATGGTAGTAGTAAGGCTGCTCCCAATGCATGGGTGCTTAGATGAGGTGCTAAGCATATTAAATGGCTTAGCAACTATACTCCCCAATGCATAGGTGCTTAGCTTATGGTTGCTTAGCTTGCTTCATTTAATGATTTAGCAACTAAAGCTCTTCATGTATTGGTGGGCTTCCTTTCTTTAAATGTTTTGCCTAGGTTCACGCGCTTAGCATTGTTTCTTCCTGGGGTCACCACAATCATCTCTCTCCTCTTAAATAACATGCCACATCAGATTTTTTGCCTACGTGGAAGGCTTAGCACCTGTACAAGGTGGAGCATTGGGAGGGGCCTAAGACGAAACGGAGCTAGTTACCTGAAGCAGATCGATTAGAGAACGAGAATTGGATCGGTCGCTTAATATCACTACACGCTAGTCTCACGACTGTCATATCTTGCACAGGATGAAACGTACTTAATTATAGCGGCGGTGCTATGCATGTTTTCTTTGAATATCCGATCGAATTAGTAGTATGTTATCTCCTTATAATTAACCTCACGTGTATATCTATGTTTCAGTGTCTCCAAGGCTTAGCTATGCCGGTTATACGAGTTTGAAACTGAAACTGACGGTGATCTGTAAAATTACACTTAACTAGTAACCTCGCTCGATCCGTACGTGTAAAACGTAACTCAGCGAGCGAGCATGGACATGAGACATCATGGTTCGACCGATCCTTCTGACAGAAAGCAAGAAGAACCACAAAAGTCCGGTGAAATTTCCCCCGCTGCACGCCGGCCGTGGACTGCTTCGCCTTTCACCCCTTATATATACGCCCGCACCCCGAGCCTCGCTCTCCCACCGCACGCGCGCGCGCACACGCACACTTCACTAGCCTAGCTTTCGGCTTTCGCTGAGAGAAGAGAATTCCCAGGCTTTTGGCCAGGTTCCTCGGCGGCCAATGGCGAGCATGGAGGTTGCCAAGCCTGGGTCGTCCAAGCATCTGTCTCCGAAGGGGAGCTTCAAGCTGAGCCTGTTTTCCTGCGGCCAGTGCAAGGCCGCCACCGTGTCGCCCCCGGTCTCCCCAACCGGAGCCGGCGCGAGGTCGCTCTCGTCCTCCGCGGGGACGTCCCGCGGCCGCGAGCGCGACCGCCATGCTGAGCTGCGTGAGATCTTCCGCCACTTCGACCGCGACATGGACGGCCGGATCTCGGGCCGGGAGCTGCGCGAGTTCTTCGCGTCCATGGGCGACGGCGGCGCGGAGGCCGCGCTGGAGCTGGACGCGGCCGGCTCCGGTGGCGGCGACCTCATGCTGGGGTTCGAGGACTTCGTGAGGATCGTGGAGCGCAAGGACGGGGAGGAGGAGGAGCGCGAGGACCTGCGGCGCGCGTTCGAGGCCTTCGAGGCGGTCAAGGGCTCCGGCCGGATCACGCCGCGCGGCCTGCAGCGCGTGCTCAGCCAGCTCGGCGACGACCCGTCCGTCGCCGAGTGCGAGGCCATGATACGGGCCTACGACGAAGACGGCGACGGTGAGCTTGATTTCCACGATTTCCAGCGCATGATGAGCCATGACTAGCTGCCTGTGGCGCGGCTCTGGGCATCAGTTTGTTCACTTCATCCGTGTGTTTCCAGTTTCCAGTGCGTGAGTGTGTGTAGTTTGTGTGGCGCGCGCGCCAGTTTGAACGTGCTATGCTGTTTGGGTGTTTTTGCTTTTAGGAGTACATGGGAGCTGGATAATGCCTGGACTTGGTAAATCCGGCCTCTATACGCCCGCAGGAGCGTCCGGGCATGCCTGTGTACAGCCCAGCCGGCCCCTCATATATTATACTCCCTTCGTTCGGAAATACTTATCATCAAAATGAATAAAAAATGATGTATTTAGATATATTTTAGTTCTAGATACATCCATTGTTGTCCATTTTGATGACAAGTATTTTCGGACGGAGGGAGTACTACACATTCACACACCTTAAATCCGAATTCTTAAATCCATGCAATCTATGCACGTGAACCACAAGATACAAATCATCTGAATTCCAAAGTTCGAAACAAAGCAAAGCAAATCATAGTTTAACAAACCGGACATGGCAAAATAAAATCAATGTCCGAGCGTGAGAGATGGCCTCGGATCACTGGTCGGGTGCCTGCTCCGAGCGGAATGCGTCGTGCTCCAGGCGGAATGTGTCTTGCTTGTCCTGCTCTGCCTGCATTCAGGCAACCTCCTCCGCCTGCATCCGGGCCGCGGCCGCCCTCGCCGCCTCGTACTTCCTACGGTCGTTGATCTCCATCTTCTTGTTCGCAAGCCACTTCTTTGCATGCTCATCCAAGAGGGTCTCGTCTTTCAACATGATTCTGGCATCTTCCGCGTCTCGTGCGGGTTGCAACCTCTCTTTCTCAAGCTCTATGTCACCAAATGTCTTGGCCTTCTCGAGTTCCCATTTGATCGCCGCTTGTTACTTCTCCAACTCGATCTTCTCCCTTTCAATTACGAGCTTCTTCTACGCCCTCTTTTGGTTTCACTCTATCCTTTCCTTTTGCGCATCAAACTCCACCCTCAAGATATTGGACTAAACTCCGTGTCCAATATTTGCAACTTTCAAGTATTTTGTGAGGCTTATCTGCAAGAGGAGCCCACAGTTGAACTATTTCAGGATTTTTTTCCACTTGAACCGCCGTACGGAATTTACAGACGGGCCTAATACCGAGCTTGGCGGGATGTCAATTCAGAAAAGAAAAGATGTCAGTTTCCCTCACGCCAAGCATCATAGTCATCCTAAAGACTGGAACCAGACTTGGTTTTACTGTCAAGATACATCTCCAGCTGATGAGAATCCTCTGCCGGGTTATCGTCCTCATCGGCTTTCCAACACTCATCCCTTTCCCCAACGGCTTAGTGCCAAGGAACGATCCAAGTATGCACCACATCTTTCAAAGCTTCGTGCCTTCACTGCAAATGGTTTAGCAGGCGTTGACTTCGTTCGTTGCTAGATCTCCTGGAGCATTCTGCCTCTAAGCCGGCACTCCAGTTTAATGTGTGAATATACAGGAAACTCCAAAGATCCTCAATGACATACTGAGGTTCAGTTAACTGAGAATGAGATTAATGAATCTGTTAAGAAGATACTGGATGAACCGGTGGCTGCTTGCAACAAAATAGGGTTGAGTCCCTTCTGTGAACTCAATAAACCGCCAGCTGTAAGGATCCTACAACTTGTTGCTTTAACTCAATCTTTTAAATATCCTCCTAAAACTCCCCAATCTCTGACAGGGCGATGATCCGTTCTGGAAGAAGAAAGCGCAAGATAAACCGAGAAAGGTATCTCGCCCCAAGACCAAGGTTGTTAAGAAGCCTGCTAAAAAGAAGACCGCTGAGTCCTCCAGATTAAACATTGATGATGATCTGGATAAACCAGATTCAGAGGTAGAACTTGACTCTCTTGGCTCCCTTTTCATACATCTCATTGACAATGATATTTATCAGGATAACGCTGAGGACAGCCAAGCTGATGACGTAGAGGTAATTACCCTTTCTTCCGGTTCAGATCCTCTGCCAACACAGAAAATCCGTCAGGCAAACTGGAAAGTAAGATTTTCTCACCCCTTAGCTTACTTGGACCCAAACTTTATTTTGAAGAAGTAGCAACATGAAGCTCGCCGTACAACCCGGCACAGCGGCCAAGCCATCACGTCCACCGGTTTACCGAATACGCCAATCCAGAAACGTCGATCAGAGGCCTCATGTATTCCTGATGTTTCTTATCCCAAAGGGGGTCATTTATGATAGCCTCTTAATCCGTCTGATTCAAACTGTCAGGAAACGCCTCATTTATCTTCCGACGAGTCGACGGCCACACAACTTCCACCTCTCAAGACGGTTCCTAGGTGAGTTTTAATATATTGTTCACTCCTCATATTTATCCAATGTACTTACTTTTCAATGTATCCTTCTCAGTGGCAGGCCTAGACCCAGCAAAAAGGCCAGATTAAATAAAACGACTGATGGTAATGTGATTGCTGAACCGGAAGGAACCCCAGAGCTGGCAGAAGCCAATGCTGATGCCATGCTTGATGATCCGCCACTACCGGATCATGATCTCTTTGTTGACCAAGAAGTGGAGCCTACGTGCCAGTTTGATAAACCAATCAGTCCAATCTGAACCACTGACAAACCGACAAGCCCAGTTAAAGCTACTGGTGATTCAACGGAAGACGTTACGGTCACTGGTTTTGGCCGTACCATCCCTGGCGAGCCTGTCGCTTTATCCAAGCATAATGCTAAAGAAGACAATTCTATTATGGACAAAGGCAAATGGAATGCCGATTTATCGAGCTATGCCCACCTCGGTGCCCAAGACCTTCACTCTGGATATTTGAACCGTCTGTACACAAGCCGTGACCATGAAGCCGGTTTAGTGAGACTGATGAAGGAACGATATGACGTAAATGTTGCTTGACTTCTGCAATATTGTTTCTCCTTTTGTCAAATTTCTTGTATCAGCTCCAGTGTAGCACCCAAGGGTCGGTTTATCTCTTCAAGATGAACCGGGACTTTAGAACATCAAATTTGCAGTTTTTTCGCCTGTGTAGCCCCAAGGACCGGTTTATCTTTTCAAGATGAACCAGGACTTGGTCCTGTGACCTTACTTTGAGCAAATATGCATTAGCCCCCAAGTGCCAGGAACAATACTTGTATTGAGCTTGGGACTTGTAAAAAACTTCTGATAACAGCAAATATGCATTAGCCCCCAAGTGCCAAGTGTATAACTTGTTATGTGCTTGGGACTTCCAATATGATTTGCCAATTTATGATATGTATGTCTCTTTATAGGTTGATCTGAGTCAGAAGGAATCTCAAACCGTTGACCTTCAAGAAAACCTTAAGTTTTAGCAAGCAGCAACCTCCAAAGCCAAGGATGAATTGACTAGCGCTTGAGCAACTATGGAAAAACTGAAGGAAGATTTCCAGAAGGAGAGGGCGGATTGGGATACAGAGAAATCCGCTTTGAAGAAGAGGGCTGATGACGCAGAGGCCGCCCATAAACCGGTGGCAGAAGAGCTATCTGGCTTGAAGCGTCAAATAAATGCCATGATGTCAGGACCCCGATCCTAAGTCACACCGATCTAGCTGTAACACGTCATATCACTTTGCGGCCTCACGCACGGTATCCCCACGGGTGCCACCTTACCTGGCCCGGGACTGTTTGCGCATTTTGGCACATGTATATGACAGTGTCGCTAGCATCCATATGACAGAGAACCCGGGCCGACATGGCTAGTTATAAACCAAAAGTGGCACTAAATTACAGAGACAGGCATCCATGACCCATCAACGAACGTGTCGGTCATCAACGTATGAACCCAAGTCGTAGCAAGCTACATGGACTTAAAGGAACAACGCGTGACATTTCCCCTAAGGGACAGACACAGGAACGAAGAAGGACACATGCCGGCCAGCCTACGTGTTCCGAGCAGTAGCAAGCTACCAAGGCTCATTGGAAGCACTAGGAGGCATTTCCCTGTAAGATAGGCTACCAAAGGAAAACAACTAGGTGTCGGATCCCACACATACCAAGCATTTCAATCATACACACAATATGCTCAATATGTGCAAATACAACATTGCATCACAACAGAACTCTATGACTCAAAGTACTTTATTTAAGAGGCTCCAAGAGCCATACATAACATATCCATACAGGTAGGGGTCACATGACCCAACACTCAAGTCATACAGTCATACAAGCACAAGTGGAAGCTAACATGTCTGAGTACAGACAACTTGGAAAATAAAACAGTCTTGGTGTAGCCTGACTATCTACAAGGCCCTTCACAAGCTCCAGATCTCCGTCTGGGTAGCAAGCTACTCCTCGACGTCAACGTCTATGTAGAACCCATCAGAAGGGGCAGGGTTCTCCTCTGCAACAGTTATTAAGCAAACATGAGTACAAAGGTACTCAGCAAGTCTTACAACAGAACCTATCATACATGCAACATTATCAATAGGGGGTAGTGGAGTTCATAGTAGAAAGCCAGCTTTTACTCTTGGCTAACCTATACTACAACTCTCAACAGATTGCAAGATATTACTACGTACACGAGTCCTCTACTCACCACAACAATACACCACCGAGGATCCTCTTTCGTCATCCTACGGAAGGGCCATCCACGACACTCACACTTGTCTTGAGGCTTTTAGTAGTATCCATCAACTTGTCTATGAACTGTAAGAGTAACCAAGTAGTCTGTACCGCGAACAACGGCTATTCGAATAGATTGATAACCCTGCAGGGGTGTAATTCTTCACACACGCTTCCACCACTTATCGCTGTTTACTCGACATGTACTCGGCAACCTTCAAGCGGAAGCCCAGCGAGGGTGTCGGCCACGACCTGACTAACTACACAAGTCTCTCGTCCAGGTTTATCGCCTATTTGGGTTCCATCCGTGGGGAGATCCGGCAGGGGTGTCACTCGCGGCCCCAAACGATGTGTACAGGGTTCCCGAGTCACCAAACGGGCGCTCGGTACACCCGGCCACGTACCTGTCGCATCACAGCCCACCCCGTGGGTCAGCGCTGTGCATGACCACCAGTAATCTACAAACACCAGAAACTAGTTGCAACTCCTGGACAGAGAACAAGGGCAATTAATAAGCCGAGAGGGTCCATTGGTTTCTGGCCCAATGCATGGTAGTAGCTGGAACTTGAACCACACATACAGATCTCGGGTCCTATGGACGGGTCCAATGAAACAACCCACCATGTACTCCTACATGGCCTTTCATCGATACCTTTACCAAACATGTTTCACACTTCCCTCTCTTTACCGAGTATGATCATTTCACTCTGATCCATCACCCAGATGAACCAGACCTGACACAACTCTAAGCATAGCAGGCAACATAAACTAATAGCATGGTGGATCACACATCACATGGCTCAATCAACTCCTACACATGCTAGTGGGTTTCAACTATTTACCGTGGCAATGCCAGGTCATGCAAAGGAATAGGGTTCAACTACCGCAGCAAGTAGTAGTTCACACGCTGTTGCCTTAATGCAGTAAAAGAGAGCAGGAGCGAGAAGATGGGTTTGTATCGGAATGATCAATGATTGCTTGCTTGACAGAGTGGTTGTCGGGTACTGCTCTTCAGTTGGATACGCAGAAGTATCCTCGGGAGCAGGACCTAACACGGAGAATATCGGCGATACAATCAATAAGCAAACAAATGCAACAATATGATGCATGCTCATGATATGGCAAGATGCATGTGTTTTGGGCTAATGCAACTATAACCAGAAGGGTTTGAGCCCATTTGAATCAAAGATTCAAATTGAAACTCAAACTATTATTTATTTAAGTGCATTATCATGTTTTAGAGAATATAGCAAGGTTAACTTGCTCAAACATGCATGAAACCAGTGCCATTGGAAAGATTGGATTTTTCTGATCAATTTTCATATATAAATCTTTTCCATCTGAGCTACTGTTGAATTTATATGATTTTTTGAAGTTTAAAGCATTTTCTGGAATTTCCTGAATTGTTTTTAAAACAAATAATCCCAGAAAATCATTTACTGCGTCAGCATGACATCATGCTGACGTCAGCCAGTCAACAGGGCGGCCCAGGTCAAACCTGACCAGTGGGACCCACTGGTCAGTGTCACAGTTAGTTAACTGACTAATTAAAACTAGATTCGACACTAACCTAGATTTGACTAACAGGCAGGGCCCACATGTCAGTGACCCAAGGGGGTCAAACCCTTGGTCAAATGGGGCTAACTCGCCGGCATTTTAGCCACCGCGAGGCCAAACGCGGCGGTGAGGTGCGGGATTTGTGCTCCGGCTACCAAAACGACGGCGGAGCACGTCTACGGGCAGCTAGGAGTGAGCCGCGTCGAGTGGTGGTGGTGGCTGGCCTCGGGGTCGCCGGAAACGACGCCGGCGACGAGTCCAGCGGCTGCCGAAGTTTGGGCGAGGTCGAACTTGTCGGTGCGGTGCTCGTAGGGGTGCGTGGAGTGATCCTACATCACCTACACAGGACGGTGAAGCTGGTGGGCACGACGACCGGGCCGTTAGATGGTCGGAGCCTCGTCGGCGATGAGCTCCGCGGCGGCGCGTGCAGGTGAGCCTCGTGCGGTGCGTACGGTGCAAGAGAGAACTAACAGAGAGGGGGAGGACGGAGGTGAGCTCACGGCAGTTGCAGTAAACATCGAGGCGGGCTCGGGGACGGTCGGAGCTGAGCGGGGCGGCGATGGGGATCTCTGTGGCCGGAGTTGGGGAAGACGGGGTCGAGGGCGACTCCAGAGCGGGCGAGCGCTCGGGGCTCAGCCTGCTCGACGTTGTCGATGACGATGGAGCGGACGGACACGGTGACGGAGCTCGGGGACGGCGGTGGACGCGGCTATCACGACGGCGCGAGCGCGGCGGCGTCGGCCATGGTGCGGGGAAGGCGAGGGAGAGGAGCTAGGGAGGGTTGAGCGTGTCTGCGAGCTTGGGGGGGGGGGAGTGGGTGGTCGATCCCGCCCACCAGAACGGCGAGGGGAGGAAGCAGGGCGGCGGGCAGCTGCGTGGCGCGCGCTGCGGCCGCCGTCGAGCACCTGCCTGCCTGCCTGGCCGAGCCAAGCAGCTCGCTGTAGCGGTGGCTCGGCTGGGCCGGTAGGTGGGCCTGTTAGTGGCGCCAGGTAAGTTTCCTCTTTCTTCTCTCTTTTCTATTTCTTTCTGTTTCATTTCTTTTGCTACTTTGTTGAATTAATAAAAATGCTAGAACATTTTTATAGCTCGTAAAACTAGTCATGCCCACTGTATATAATATGAACAGTAAGGAACATTTTAGTGTATGATTATTTGGGCACACAATATATTTTATAGCATTTAAATGCCCAAATGCAAATACCAAATGAATTAATCCAAAGACCTTGGATGTCCTAGAAAATTGTGCACCATTTTTGGCAGAGGTTTAAGACCAAGGCAGAAATGATGAACATTTTTGAAGGGCATTTTGGGTACATTGGAAAAGATTTTATCAAACCCTAGTTGTTAGAAGAGGGGTGCTGGGGTTTCTGTTATTCCCATTTCAAGTTTCTTTGAAAAGTAAACATGATGCACACTCTAGCTAGTCCTAATGCAAGCACTGACTAGGGATGTGACAACTCACCCTCACTCAAAAGAATCGCGTCCTGAGATTCGGGTTCCTCCGGAAAGAGGGTGGGGTACTCAAGTCGAAGACGTTCCTCCCTTTCCCAAGTAGCTTCACTCTCGGAATGATGTGACCATTGAACCTTGAGAAACTTGATATTGTGACGTCGAGTGGTACGCTCGGTTTGATCAAGAATATGAACGGGGTATTCTCGATATGTGAGATTGTCCTGGAGATCAAGCGTTTCGTGGTCTACTCCGCGGATAGGATCCGAGAAGTAACGCCTGAGTTGAGATACGTGGAAGACATCATGAACTCTGGAAAGGTGCGGAGGTAGTTCCAATTGGTTGGCAACTTCTCCTTGTTTGGCAAGAATGCGAAAAGGACCGATGTAACGAGGGACCAATTTGCCTTTGATACCGAAGCGATGGGTTCCCTTAAGAGGAGTAACCCGAAGGTAAGCCTTATCCTCGACTTCA
Organism: Secale cereale; assembly: GCA_902687465.1. Classification (NCBI taxonomy): domain Eukaryota; kingdom Viridiplantae; phylum Streptophyta; class Magnoliopsida; order Poales; family Poaceae; genus Secale; species Secale cereale. The sequence goes on along the minus strand of LR738711.1, from coordinate 744,531,861 downwards.
AAAGTCACAGCCTTATGATGACTATCATATTGGCTCTTCTGGCGAGACTGGGCTGTTTTCAATTTCTCACGAACGATGCGAACTTGCTCTTCTGCTTCCTGGATCATATCCGGACCAAAGAATTGTCTTTCCCCGGTTTCTAACCAGTTAAGAGGTGTTCGACACCTTCGACCATATAGAACTTCGAAGGGAGCTTTGCCCAAGCTGGCTTGATAACTATTGTTATAAGCGAATTCGGCAAATGGAAGACACTTCTCCCATTCCATACCGAAAGAGATGACAGAGGCTCGAAGCATGTCTTCCAGAATTTGATTGACTCGTTCCACTTGACCACTTGACTGAGGATGGAAGGCGGTGCTGAAAGAGAGATGAGTTCCCATAGCATTCTGGAAACTTTCCCAAAATCGTGAAGTGAAAAGACTTCCTCGGCCGGAGTTAATTTCCAATGGCACACCATGAAGTGATACTATCCGAGAGATATATAAGTCCGCTAGCTGGCTAGCGGTTATGCTCTCTCGAACAGGTAGGAAATGGGCTACTTTAGAGAGGCGGTCGATAACGACGAAGATAGCATTATTCCCTTTCCTGGTCCTGGGAAACCCGGTAATGAAGTCCATACCGATCTTGTCCCATTTCCATTCAGGAATAGCTAAAGGTTGAAGGGTGCCAGGAGGCCGTTGATGCTCTGCTTTAACTCGACGACAAACGTCGCAGTTAGCAATGAACTGAGCGATTTCTCTCTTCATCCTAGTCCACCAGAACCTCTGGCGTAGGTCCTGATACATTTTGGTACTACCGGGATGAATCGTGAGAGGAGATTCATGAGCCTCCTTAAGGATCAACCGTCTCAGGTTTCGTACCTTAGGAACCACTAAGCGGTTGCTAAAGAGCACGACTCCTTGATCATCAATTGAGAAACATCCCGTGACTCCTTTCTTGATGTTCCTCTTGATACGGGAGATTCCCGGATCAACCTTCTGTGCTTTGATGACCTGATCCGTAAGGGTAGGTTTCGCCACCAAGGTGGAAAGGAATCCTCGAGGAACAATGTGAAGGTTAATCTTTCGAAATTCCTCGTGGAGAAGTGGTTGCCCTTGTTGTAAAATCAAGTTGTTACAATATGACTTACGACTTAGTGCGTCAGCCATGACATTGGCCTTCCCAGGGGTGTAAGTGATTCCTAAGTTGTAATCTGTGAGCAACTCAACCCAACGTCTTTGCCTGAGATTTAGATCCGGTTGGGTGAAGATGTATTTCAGACTTTGGTGATCAGTGAAGATTTCACAGTGATTACCAAGAAGGTAATGTCGCCATGTTTTGAGTGCGTGGACTACAGCTGCAAGCTCTAGATCATGTGTAGGATAGTTATCCTCATGTGGACGCAACTGTCGAGATGCATATGCGATCACTTGACGATCTTGCATGAGTATGCAACCTAGTCCTTGTCGCGAGGCGTCGCAGTAGATAATAAAGTCCTTGGAAAAGTCTGGTGGTACCAGTACGGGTGCAGATGTCAGGCGTCTTTTCAGTTCCTGAAAGCTGGACTCGCATTGTGGGGTCCACTCATACTTTTTATCTTTCTTGAGGAGTTCAGTTAGAGGTTTAGCAACCTTGGAGAAATTCTCGACGAAGCGTCGGCAATAGCTCGCTAAGCCAAGGAAACTCCTAACTTGCTTGACTGATTCAGGGGGAGTCCAATCAAGGACGGCTTGAACTCGCTCGAGATTGATGGCAATACCCTTACCAGAGATCACGTGGCCTAGATAGGTCACTTCCGGCAACGAGAATTCACATTTAGAGAATTTGGCATAAAGGCGGTGCTCTCGAAGTTTCGTCAATACCAGCCTTAGATGCTCGGCATGATCTTTCTTGTTCTTGGAATAGATGAGTATATCATCGAGGTATACCACGACAAATTTATCCAAATACTCCATGAATATAGAATTCATTAGCCGAGAGAAGGTGGCTGGGGCATTGGTTAATCCGAAGGACATGACGGTGTACTCATATTGGCCATAACGAGTAACAAAAGCCGTTTTAGGAATGTCCCTGTTCTCAAATCCATTTTGGAAAAGACCGAGGATCCAGGGAGCTGATCATACAGGTCGTTGATCCTGGGGAGCGGATACTTGTTCTTTATGGTGACCAGATTGACAGGTCGGTAATCTACAACCATCCGTTCCGTTCCACCCTTCTTCTTGACGAAGAGGACGGGACAAGCCCAAGGGAAGAACTAGGACGGATGAAACCCTTTTTCAAGGACTCATCGAGTTGTTTCTTAAGCTCAACTAATTCTAGGGGTGCCATCTTATAAGGTCTCCTAGAGATTGGAACAGTTCCTGGAATAAGATCTATCACGAACTCGACATCTCTGTCAGGTGGAACACCTGGCAGTTCTTCTGGGAAAACATCCGGAAAATCACGGACTACCAGAATATCTTCGAGTTCTAGTAGAGATCTGGCATTAAGAGAGTAGAGCTGACGCTGAGCCATTCGGGTCAAGACATTGACTGTCTTGCCGGATGGGTGTGTAAGTTGAATGGTCCTAGTGTAGCAATCAATCTTGGCGTAATGAGTTGTCATCCAGTCCATACCCAAGATGATGTTTATGTCCGAGGACTTGAGAGCGATTAGTGATGCAAGGAAAACAAGTCTATCAACAAGAATTTCATTCCCATGGCTTACTCTAGAGGTTTGCCATCTAGAGCCGGGAGTTTGAATTTCCATGGTGGTGGGCATGTCACAAAAAGTCATGTTGTGCATTCGAGCATAGCTCTCAGATATGAACGAATGAGATGCTCCAGTATCGAAAAGAACAGATGCCGGATGGCAGTTAACAAGAAGCGTACCAAGGACGACGTTAGGATCCTCATAAGCTTCCTCAGCCGAGACATAGTTGACATGACCACGTGCAGTGGGGATTGGCTTGACATAATTCACCTTGCCGGTTGGCTTACCACGACCAACGGGTTTTCCTGGCTGGTTCTGGGGACACTCACTCATGTAGTTCCCCGGTTCTCCACACTTGAAGCATGTCATAGTGCCAGTGCGTGGAGCAAAGTTGGTAGGTAGTCCTCCATAAGTCTTGGCAGGTGCATACTGTTGAGTTGGGCGAGGCACCTCATAGGATGGACTCGGTGTGTACTTGGGTGGCAGAGCAGTGTTAGGAACCCACACACGGCGCTTGTGAGAGCCAGAGCCAGATGAGGAATCAAAGTCACGAGGATGCTTGCGTGTGGCTTCGAAATCAGTCTAGCCCGTCTCAGCACTGATAGCTTTGTTCACCAACTTCTGGAAGGAAGTGCACTCGTGCAGTCGTAGATCTCGGCGGAGTTCGGGGCTGAGTCCCTTGCGGAACCTCGCCTGCTTCTTGGCATCGGTGGATACTTCCTCAGGTGCATAGCGTGCCAAGTTGCCAAACTCGCGACTATAGCCATCCACGGTTAACCGACCTTGGGTGAAATTGCAGAATTCCTCCCGCTTGCGATCCATGAGACCTTCCGGAATGTGATGTTCATGGAATGCCGCACTGATCTCAACCCAAGTAGTGATTTGGCCAGCAGGACGCATAGCCTCAAAGTTCTCCCACCAGAGACTGGCAGGGCCCTCAAGATGGTAGGCGGCGTAGGTAACCTTGTCAGCTTCGGCCACACGGGCAGAGTGTAGCTTGTGGGTGATACTACGTAGCCAGTCATCCGCATCCAGAGGTTCGGTGGAATGATGGAACTTAGGTGGGCACATCTTGATAAAGTCATTGATTGACACCACGTCATTCCTCTGACGAAACCCAGTGTTCTGCTCTATGCGTTCCAGCAGACGGTTGGTCTCTCTCTTGTTCCGTTCTGCCTCGAGCATAACTTCAGCCAAGGAGGGTGGCTGGGGCAGATTCTCATCTCTAGCCCCACTAGCCTCACCCTGCTCTTGAGCAGCAGGAGTGCTGCGAGTGTTGACCATCCTAGGAAAACAAAACAACGGTTTAGACAAGGATGGCAAAAACTTGACATAGGAGTGCAGAATGTAATGGATGACACGGAACGCAGAGATGTTCATCCGTACGACATGGTAATATAGAAACTGCCATATATACACCAGTGGTCATACACACCATACATAGTTTAGTACAAGCCAAGGCTAAAGTACAACTGCGATGAAAGACGATACATCTCATCAGAGGCATTCCAAGCTCCTATACATTATTTAACTACACCTCCGGAACTCAGTACTAGCTAAGTCATATTCCACAAGACGCGCAGGACTGTGGAGATACAACTACTACGATACTACTACTGCCACGGTCTAGCTCAGACATTCCCGTAGTAATCTTCATAAAGATTACCACCGTAGCCTGGAAGTGGAACAGATGGATCTTGAAACTCTCGAGCACTCGAAGGCTGTGGACCATAGGGACATGGATGTGGCCTCGGGCCTGATGCTGGTGGTAACCTACGCCCACGTGGAGGTGTAATACCCCCAACGTCATGCCAATCCATACGATCAGGCAGACCAGTCCGCACGGGGTACAAATCCCGCATATCCAGATATCCGGCGTGCACAGCAGGTGCAAGCCGTGTCAAAGTAGTCCAGTGGGCGGCTCGAGTGTAATACAGCTCCATTCGGAGGGCACGGACCTCACGGTCCCTATCCTCCAGCATCTGAACAGTAGTCTGAAGCAGTGGCTCTTCATGAGCAGCATCAGTATACAGTCCAGTGTAGTAGCCTTCCTCTCCGGGAAGTGAGGCCGGCATGTAACAGAACTCAGTGTTCAGCAACAGGGCATGCCTAGCCCGGAGGATGGTCATCATCGAATAAGCGGCATCCTGCAGTGCCATCTTGATAGTAACCCCGAGTCCATAAGACCAATGGATGGGGTCGTTAGCTCCGGGATATGAGGGGTATATCCGGACTGTGCAGAAATACTGACTCTGATTAAAATCCCGGTACTGTTCCTCCACGGTGTACTCAGGATACCAGCGGTAACCGGTCTCAGTCAACACACGGACTAGCATGGCCGTGTGACCGGGCACATTAATGCACCGAGTCAAACGAACCACTTGGTGAGGTGTGCGGCCAGACATCTGAAACACCAAGTAATGCAAAGGCATTAGTGTTTCTGGAAGAAATCGGGCAGCATAACAACTGTAAATGCCAAAAAATGATTTTGAGACATCATACAAATGATAGCATAGCCACTCAATAATATCATATTGATACGTCCAAAACGTATCTATAATTTCTGCTTGCTCCATGCCTTTTTTGGGTGATATTGCTATGATATTTATACACTTCCATACACTTTTGATCATATTTGGACTAACCTATTAACTCAGTGCACCCCAGTGCCAGTTTCTGTTTTCGGCTGTTTTTGTATTTCAGGTTTTCACATTACGAGAACTGCCAGGAAAAATCCAGAAAAATTATATAAAAAATCTCCGTTCCAGAAGCTACCGTGCGCCCGAAGTACAACCGGGGGGGGGGGGCACCAGGGCTCCAGGCGCCCTGGCGGCGCGCCCCCACTGGGCCGCGCCGGGGGGGCGCCTGGGCCCCTCGAGGCTCCGCTGATGCCCCCCTTTGGCATATATTTAAAGCGTCTCCCGAAACCCTCGAGACGGGAACTCTTTTTCGCGATCTCATCTCTGTTCCGCCGCCGCCACCGCTTCCAAGATCGGGAGCACCAGGAGAACTCTTCCCGGCACCCTGCCGGAGGGGAGGATCACCACCGGGAGCCTCTCCACCACCATGGACGCCTCCCGGATGAGTTGTGAGTAGTCTCCCTTGGACCATGGGTCCATGACCAGTATCTATGTGATGTTCTCCTCCCGTTCTTGTGCTTCACTAATTAGTCCTCGTGAGCTGCCCTACATGATCGAGGCACATATGTAATCCTTATGGTGTTGCTATGATGAGTTTGCTGGGATCCGATGGATTATGAGATTATGTTCAGATTGTGTTTGAGTAATATATTTGATCTACCTCTTTTATATTTATGTTCGTAAGTAATTCTTGCATGTTCTCCGTTGTTATTTATTGCTTTGGCCAAGTAGTAGGTAGTGACTCCAAGAGGGAACATTATGCTCGATTGTGGGTTCATGCCCCTCGATGACTAGTTTGAGTGACAGAAACATGAGTCTAGGGGATGTGCTGTTGCCACAAGGGGGAAAACAACGGTGCTTGTGCCCGCGGGTGCAAGGACTGTTTACTTTACGCAAAGTTCTTTTAATGCAGTTGTCTGTTGCTTTGAGTTTACACTATGGGTGGGACTCGCAACTTAATACGAGCGAGATGTTCTGGATAGATATCTCAAGGTGGATGATTAGTAGTAGATGCAGATGGATTTCGGTCTACTTACCTCGGCGTACCGCCCATGCTTTGAACCTCAACCTTTCTTGCAATGTAGTCAACATTTGTTTGCGCACATGGTCCTGTCAATTGCCCAGCTGTAATTCGTTTACCTCACATAGCAGTTTTATCGTCTTTTGGGAGAGAGACATCACTAGTGAACATCATGAGACTCCGGTCCATATTACCATCATTGATCACATCCGCTATTTACTTTTCGCTTTTACTTACTATTGCAAATTATATCTATCACTATTATCACTTGCGTTTGATCCTTTGTAAACTACAAGGCCGGAGGGATTGACAACCTCTCTGTACTCGTTGGGAGCAAAGTTATTTGTATCTGTGTGCAGGTCCACGTTGATTGCTAATATTTGGCGCCGTTAGCAGTTGACACCTTCTTGTTGAAACTGGGAGTCTCAGGGAAATCGATCCTTGGTATCTTTGCCAAGGGAAAACTTCCGCTACACTGCATCTCTAACCTTCCACTTGGGGTAGCCAACGAGGGGCGAGAAGCCATCAAGCAAAGTTTTCTGGCGCCGTTGCTGGGGACTCCACTCTTCAGGATAGGGGAGTTGCATGCTATCTTTTACCTTTGCTTTTTAGTCTTGTTAGTTTACCTTTTAGTTTTGCTTTAGTATCTTTTATCGAAAATCACAAAAATAGTTATCTTGCTTGCTTGCTATTATGGGTTCCACCAAAAACACTAGATGGGAGGAGTACACCCCTTCTTCCATTATGCCAATCACCACTGTCGGGATCTACAAAAGTAATAAACCTTGTGATTATGTTAGTCTTGACGGAGAGTTATGCCCATGGCATGGTCTCCCAGGAAAAGAGTATGAGCCTCAGTTTAAAATTGCTCCTAAGCTTCCCCAAACTTGGGAAGACGTTCAAACTCTTATAATAGAGAGCGATTCAAACAAAGAGGATGACACTACAATTCTGCCCAATAATGATAAAATTGATTTTGATAATTGTAGTATTTCAGAAGTTGTCACCTTTCTACAAAGAATGGCCAAAGATCCCCACACTAGCACGCTTAATCTTGCCTTCATAGAGCATGTCACTAATGCTCTCATCAAAGCTAGGGAGGAGAAACTTAGAGTAGAAGCCTCCATACCTAGAAAGCTAGAAGATGGTTGGGATCCTATGATTAAAATTAAGATAAACAACTTCTCTTGCTATGCTTTATGTGATATTGTAGCTAGTACCTCCATTATGCCCAAAAGACTATATGATATGCTTAAATTGAAACCTTATGATTCTTGTTCTTTTGGTGTTCGTCTCGTTGATTCTTCCATAAAGAAACCTTTAGGGAGGATCGACAATGTCCTTATCATTGTCAATGACAACTATGTTCCCGTTGATTTTACTATTATGGATATTGAATGTGATCCTTCTTGTCCAATTATTCTGGGACGTCCCTTTTTGCGCACCGTTGGTGCTATCATTGACATGAAAGAGGGGAATATAAAATTTCAGTTTCCTCTCAAGAAAGGGATGGAACACTTCCCTCGAAAGAAGATCAAGTTACCTTTTGAGTCCGTTATACGGGCTAGCTATTCTTTTACTCTTGATATAACTTGATCTCTATATGCATTATGCCTAGCTTAAAGGCATAAAAGAAAGCGCTTATGGGAGGCAGCCCACATGAATAAAATTTTTATTTTGCTTTTGTTGTGTCTTGATGTTGTTTACTATAGTAGCATCATCATTGTATCTTTGCTTTTCAATTTTGTGCCAAGTATAGCCTCTGATTGCTAGAAAGTTCAAAAGTTGTGAGGTGCTGTCCAGGAAACAGATTCTGTCCTTGGATAGAAAAATTCGTATAAAATCACCAGATCATGTTTTTGGTCTGATTTTTTTCGACAGCGTGCTCTATATAATTGTCTTTCGTGCGTCTGTTCTGAGTTTTTTGATTAGAGTTGCAGAAGTGCCCCGAAAAAAATCATTTACTACCTGCTGTTCTGTTTTTCACAGATTCTGTCCTGTTTTGCCTTTCCTTCATTTTGCAAACCTAGAGCTTGCTTTTTCTTTGCAAAAATCTTTTGGCAATCTTGAGAAACAGTAGACCTTCAAGAATATCTTTATTTCCAGCAAGGTACAATTATTTTATTATGGGTACTAACCTCGCTAATCAGATTATGATGAGTTATGTATGAAGGGAGTTTTCAAGTGTGCGAGGGAAGATGATAAAAAGATTCAGGAGTGTCAAACGCTCAAGCTTGGGGATGCCCCTGTGCACCCCCAAGAAATATTCAAGGAGACTCTAGCGTCTAAGCTTGGGGATGCCCCCGTGCATTCCCTTCTCCATCAACATTATCAGTTCGTCTTTCGTTCCACTATATTTTTATCACTTCATGTGTTATGTGCTATGCTTGGAGCGTCTTGCTTTTTAGTTTTCTTTAGTTTGTCATAACGAGTCGGAACTCAGCTTTCTTTATGTGGGAGAGAAACACACTCCACTTCTACCTAGAACATAACATAGAATTTTCATGTCTATCTTTGCTGTATGTGTTCTTTGTCTTTCAATAGCTACTATCATGTTCAGCTCTTAGTATTCATGCTTATCTTTTAAAAGAGCTTTTTTTAGTTGGTTGCTTGAACTCTCTTTAGTTACCATGCTCACCTTATTAAGAGAGTTTGCTTCCGTTGCAATGGTTGATATGTCTATGATAAAGATGCTACGTGCATAATGGCGCTTAGTAGTTCATGTTTTCTTATGGTTAGTCTCAAATAGCTGGGGGATTTCCAATGTGTTATTGGAATACCAACATGATTTGTTTGCCTATGATGTGGTATGGTTTAGTAATATCTTCCTTCAAGAATTTATTTTGATTGACTTGGCGTATGCTCACGCATATTTAATACTGTAAAGAAAGTCTGTCAAGCCTTGATGATCTTTTATTTCTGAGTAGCGATATAACTACCATGCCTGATTCAATGTTGCTTTGTCGCTCTGCATGATTATGACCGTCATTGCTCTCTTAGTTGGTCGCTCCCAGTCTTTTGCTAACCTTCGCCTGTACTAAGCGGACTGACTGCTTGTGCATCCAAATTCCTTTAAACCAGTTATGCCATATGAGTCCACCATACCTTCCTACATGGTATTTACCTGCCATTCCTAACGGAGACTTGCAAGTGCCATCTCGAAATTATTCAAAGAAAAAGCATTCCTATTTTGTGCCTCTATTTTAAGTTCATGAGGAAGTAGTGGTTAATTCATGATCTTTTTAAGTTGGACAAGCTTCACCCCGGGATTGCATGTATAATGTGCAAACCCATAATACGAGAAGGAACTGGCATTGAGTGCGCCCGGCTCAAAAAGATAATATAACAAACAAGCCCTCCTTCACGCTTTGTTCATGAGAAATCAGAAAACTTTGGCAGTGATAAACAAAGGAGATTAAGAGGATGTGATCGTCCTCATTTGGGAGCCGTTCCTCGAAACTTGTCCATCTCAAGAAGTGATTGAGTTGTCTGCTAGCATTCGTTGACGAAACATGCATAATCTAAGAAAAAATAATAATTATTACCTCTGTTTTTAAAGCCAAGAGCTCTGGTACATGTTTTGTCTTTGTTTCCGACTACGGGTTTTCAACCTTGCCAACAAAAGCCACGGTCCGAGAGTCTCCACCTTCTTTTTAAAGCACCAACTACTGAGAGCATGATTGTCATTCTGAGTGTAATGTGCATTGTCCCAAAGTAGCATTGTCCTTTGCATGATTGTGATATCGTTTATTCTGAAATCATTGTATCTAGTCATCACTTAAACCTTGGAGGTGCCCCTGCATTTATGTTTTGCTTCACTAAAGGGGGCAAGCTAGATATCACTTTATCATATTTGCACATCATGTTCATTACAAATCTTTTTGATGTTTCAGTATCATATTATAAAACTTTTAGTTCTTTGTGATTTTCTCATGAGGCAACTTAATTACTACAGATTCATTGTCTCAGTAAGCTTTTGTCATATGACTATGAAAAAGTCCTATATGGTTAATAGCATGTCACCACAGAAATTATTCTTGTTATCATTTACCTACTCAAGGACGAGCAGGAATTAAGCTTGGGGACGTTGATACGTCCAAAACGTATCTATAATTTCTGCTTGCTCCATGCCTTTTTTGGGTGATATTGCTATGATATTTATACACTTCCATACACTTTTAATCATATTTGGACTAACCTATTAACTCAGTGCACCCCAGTGCCAGTTTCTGTTTTCGGCTGTTTTTGTATTTCAGGTTTTCACATTACGAGAACTGCCAGGAAAAATCCAGAAAAATTATATAAAAAATCAGCGTTCCAGAAGCTACCGTGCGCCCAAAGTACAGCCGGGGGGGGGGGGGCGCCTGGGCCCCCCGAGGCTCCGCTGATGCCCCCCTTTGGCATATATTTAAAGCGTCTCCCGAAACCCTCGAGACGGGAACTCTTTTTCGCGATCTCATCTCTGTTCCGCCGCTGCCGCCGCTTCCAAGATCGGGAGCACCAGGAGAACTCTTCCCGGCACCCTGCCGGAGGGGAGGATCACCACCGGGAGCCTCTCCACCACCATGGACGCCTCCCGGATGAGTTGTGAGTAGTCTCCCTTGGACCATGGGTCCATGACCAGTAGCTATGTGATGTTCTCCTCCCATTCTTGTGCTTCACTAATTAGTCCTCGTGAGCTGCCCTACATGATCGAGGCACATATGTAATCCTTATGTTGTTGCTATGATGAGTTTGCTAGGATCCGATGGATTATGAGATTATGTTCAGATTGTGTTTGAGTAATATATTTGATCTACCTCTTTTATATTTATGTTTGTAAGTAATTCTTGCATGTTCTCTGTTGTTATTTATTGCTTTGGCCAAGTAGTAGGTAGTGACTCCAAGAGGGAACGTTATGCTCGATTGTGGGTTCATGCCCCTCGATGACTAGTTTGAGTGACAGAAACATGAGTCTAGGGGATGTGCCGTTGCCACAAGGGGGGAAACAACGGTGCTTGTGCCCGCGGGTGCAAGGACTGTTTACTTTACGCAAAGTTCTTTTAATGCAGTTGTCTGTTGCTTTGAGTTTACACTATGGGTGGGACTCGCAACTTAATACGAGCGAGATGTTCTGGATAGATATCTCAAGGTGGATGATTAGTAGTAGATGCAGATGGATTTCGGTCTACTTACCTCGGCGTACCGCCCATGCTTTGAACCTCATCCTTTCTTGCAATGTAGTCAGCATTGGTTTGCGCACATGGTCCTGTCAATTGCCCAACTGTAATTCGTTTACCTCACATAGCAGTTTTATCATCTTTTGGGAGAGAGACATCAGTAGTGAACATCATGAGACTCCGGTCCATATTTTCATCATTGATCACATCCGCTATTTACTTTTCGCTTTTACTTACTATTGCAAATTATATCTATCACTATTATCACTTGCGTTTGATCCTTTGTAAACTACAAGGCCGGAGGGATTGACAACCTCTCTGTACTCGTTAGGAGCAAAGTTATTTGTATCTGTGTGCAGGTCCACGTTGATTGCTAATATCTGGCGCCGTTAGCAGTTGACACCTTCTTGTTGAAACTGGGAGTCTCAGGGAAATCGATCCTTGGTATCTTTGCCAAGGGAAAACTTCCGCTACACTGCATCTCTAACCTTCCACTTGGGGTAACCAACGAGGGGCGAGAAGCCATCACATATCAAGGTTTCGGGTCCAACAAATCATCATACTAAAAGGGTAGAAACTGAACTGAGGCTTGTAACCAGCAATCCTAAGAGTCTACGGATTAGTAACACGTGAACCTGGTAAGGATAAGAGGCCTAGTCCTAAATCCCCGTGGAAAGAATAGACTGACTCAGATCAGAAGGGCATAAGGCAAAGGAGTAAAAAGAGCCTTACGTTCCCTTCCACAATCAATTCCCCTACATATAACTAAGAATTTTTCTAGACTCAACATCGACCAGTTTGGCTTGAGAAACCTATAGGCAGTCCGGCTCTGATGCCAACGCTGTCAGGACCCCGATCCTAAGTCACACCGATCTAGCTGTAACACGTCATATCACTTTGCGGCCTCACGCACGGTATCCCCCCGGGTGCCACCTTACCTAGCCCGGGACCGTTTGCGCATTTTGGCACACGTATATGACAGTGTCGCTAGCATCCATATGACAGAGAACCCGGGCCGACATGGCCAGTTATAAACCAAAAGTGGCACTAAATTACAGAGACAGGCATCCATGACCCATCAACGAACGTGTCGATCATCAACGTATGAACCCAAGTCGTAGCAAGCTACATGGACTTAAATGAACAACGCGTGGCATTTCCCCTAAGGGACAGACACAGGAATGAAGAAGGACACATGCCGGCCAGCCTACGTGTTCCGAGCAGTAGCAAGCTACCAAGGCTCATTGGAAGCACTAGGAGGCATTTCCCTGTAATATAGGCTACCAAAGTAAAACAACTAGGTGTCGGATCCCACACATACCAAGCATTTCAATCATACACACAATATGCTCAGTATGTGCAAATACAACATTGCATCACAACTGAACTCTATGACTCAAAGTACTTTATTTAAGAGGTTCCAAGAGCCATACATAACATATCCATACAGGTAGGGGTCACATGACCCAACACTCAAGTCATACAGTCATACAAGCACAAGCGGAAGCTAACATGTCTGACTATAGACAACTTGTAAAATAAAAGAGGCTTGGTGTAGCCTGACTATCTACAAGGCCCTTCACAAGCTCCAGATCTCCGTCTGGGTAGCAAGCTACTCGTTGTCGTCAACGTCTATGTAGAACCCATCAGAAGGGGCAGGGTTCTCCTCTGCAACAGTTATTAAGCAAACATGAGTACAAAGGTACTCAGCAAGTCTTACAACAGAACCTATCATACATGCAACATTATCAATAGGGGGTAGTGGAGTTCATAGCAGAAAGCCAGCTTTGACTCTTGGCTAACCTATACTACAACTCTCAACAGATTGCAAGATATTACTACGTACACGAGTCCTCTACTCACCACAACAATACACCACCGAGGATCCTCTTCCGTCATCCTACGGAAGGGCCATCCACGGCACTCACACTTGTCTTGAGGCTTTTAGTAGTATCCATCAACTTGTCTATGAACTATAAGAGTAACCAAGTAGTCCGTACCGCGAACAACGGCTATTCGAATAGATTGATAACCCTGCAGGGGTGTACTTCTTCACACACGCTTCCACCACTTATCGCTGTTTACTCGACATGTACTCGGCAACCTTCAAGCGGAAGCCCAGCGAGGGTGTCGGCCACGACCTGACTAACTACACAAGTCTCTCGTCCAGGTTTATCGCCTATGTGGGTTCCACCCGTGGGGAGATCCGGCCGGGGTGTCGCTCACGGCCCCAAACGATGTGTACAGGGTTCCCGAGTCACCAAACGGGCGCTCGGTACACCCGGCCACGTACCTGTCGCATCACAGCCCACCCCGTGGGTCAGCGCTGTGCACGACCACCAGTAATCTACAAACACCAGAAACTAGTTGCAACTCCTAGACAGAGAACAAGGGCAGTTAATATGCCGATTGGGTCCATTGGTTTCGGGCCCAATGCATGGTAGTAGCTGGAACTTGAACCAGACATACAGATCTCGGGTCCTATGGACGGCTCCGATGAAACAACCCACCATGTACTCCTACATGGCCTTTCATCGATACCTTTACCAAACATGTTTCACACTTCCCTCTCTTTACCGAGTATGATCATTTCACTCTGATCCATCACCTAGATGAACCAGACCTGACACAACTCTAAGCATAGCAGGCAACATAAACAAATAGCATGGTGGATCACACGTCACATGGCTCAATCAACTCCTACACATGCTAGTGGGTTTCAACTATTTACCGTGGCAATGACAGGTCATGCAAAGGAATAGGGTTCAACTACCGCAGCAAGTAGTAGTTCACACGCAGTTGCCTTAATGCAGTAAAAGAGAGCAGGAGCGAGAAGATGGGTTTGTATCGGAATGATCAATGATTGCTTGCTTGACAGAGTGGTTGTCGGGTACTGCTCTTCAGTTGGATACGCAGAAGTATCCTCGGGAGCAGGACCTAACACGGAGAATATCGGCGATACAATCAATAAGCAAACAAATGCAACAATATGATGCATGCTCATGATATGGCAATATGCATGTGTTTTGGGCTAATGCAACTATAACCAGAAGGGTTTGAGCCCATTTGAATCAAAGATTCAAATTGAAACTCAAACTATTATTTATTTAAGTGCATTATCATGTTTTAGAGAATACAGCAAGGTTAACTTGCTCAAACATGCATGAAACCAGTGCCATTGGAAAGATTGGATTTTTCTGATCAATTTTCATATATAAATCTTTTCCATCTGAGCTACTGTTGAATTTATATGATTTTTTGAAGTTTAAATCATTTTCTGGAATTTCCTGAATTGTTTTTAAAACAAATAATCCCAGAAAATCATTTACTGCGTCAGCATGACATCATGTTGACGTCAGCCAGTCAACAGGGCGGCCCAGGTCAAACCTGACTAGTGGGACCCACTCGTCAGTGTCACAGTTAGTTAACTAACTAATTAAAACTAGATTAGACACTAACATAGATTTGACTAACAGGCAGGGCCCACATGTCAGTGACCCAAGGGGGTCAAACCCTTGGTCAAACGGGGCTAACTCTCCGGCGTTTAGCCGCCGGCGAGGCCAAACGCGGCGGTGAGGTGCGGGATTTGTGCTCCGGCTGCCAAAACGACGGGGGAGCACGTATACGGGCAGCTGGGAGTGAGCCGCGTCGAGTGGTGGTGGTGGCTGGCCTCGGGGTCGCCGGAAACGACGCCAGCGACGAGTCCAGCGGCTGCCGGAGTTCGGGCGAGGTCGAACTCGTCGGTGCGGTGCTCGTAGAGGTGCGTGGAGTGATCCTACAACACCTACACAGGACGATGAAGCTGGTGGGCACGACGGCCGGGCCGTTAGATGGCCGGAGCCTCGTCGGCGACGAGCTCCGCGGCGGCACGTGCAGGTGAGCCTCGTGCGGTGCGTACGGTGCAGGAGAGAACTAACGGATAGGGGTAGGACGGAGCTGAGCTCACGACGGTTGCAGTAAACGTCGAGGCGGGCTCGGCGACGGTCGGAGCTGAGCGGG
This sequence comes from Secale cereale, assembly GCA_902687465.1. Classification (NCBI taxonomy): domain Eukaryota; kingdom Viridiplantae; phylum Streptophyta; class Magnoliopsida; order Poales; family Poaceae; genus Secale; species Secale cereale. Next base: position 744,516,373 of record LR738711.1, on the reverse strand, counting down.
GCGGCGATGGGGATCTCTGCGGCCGGAGTTGGGGAAGACGGGGTCGGGGGCGACTCCAGAGCAGGCGAGCGCTCGGGGCTCAGCCTGATCGACGTAGTCGATGACGACGGAGCGGACGGACACGGTGATGGAGCTCGGGGACGGCGGTGGACGCGGCTATCACGACGGCGCGAGCGCGGCGGCGTCGGCCATGGTGCGGGGAAGGCGAGGGAGAGGAGCTAGGGAGGGTTGAGCGTGTCTGCGAGCTTG
>LR738711.1:744424923-744516033 GCA_902687465.1 Secale cereale | reverse complement strand
AAGTGGGTGGTCGATCCCGCCCACCAAAACGGCGAGGGGAGGAAGCAGGGCGGCGGGCAGCTGCATGGCGCGCGCTGCGGCCGCCGTCGAGCACCTGCCTGCCTGCCTGGCCGAGCCAAGCAGCTCGCTGGAGCGGTGGCTGGGCTGGGCCGGCAGGTGGGCCTATTAGTGGCGCCAGGTAAGTTTCCTCTTTCTTCTCTCTTTTCTATTTCTTTTTGTTTCATTTCTTTTGCAACTTTGTTGAATTAATAAAAATGCTAGAACATTTTTATAGCTCATAAAACTAGTCATGCCCACTGTATATAATATGAACAGTAAGGAACATTTTAGTTTATGATTATTTGGGCACACAATATATTTTATAGCATTTAAATGCCCAAATGCAAATACCAAATGAATTAATCCAGAGACCTTGGATGTCCTAGAAAATTGTGCACCATTTTTGGCAGAGGTTTAAGACCAAGGCAGAAATGATGAGCATTTTTGAAGGGCATTTTGGGTACATTGGAAAAGATTTTATCAAACCCTAGTTGTTAGAAGAGGGGTGCTGGGGTTTCTGTCATTCCCATTTCAAGTTTCTTTGAAAAGTAAACATGATGCACACTCTAGCTAGTCCTAATGCAAGCACTGACTAGGGATGTGACACATGACCACTGCTGTCTTTGGTAAGTACCCTTATTATAAACTCTCAATATGTATTATCCCATAGATTGCCGATTTAACAATTTTTGCAATGATGCAGGAAAATGCACTGCCCATTTAGACTCTGATATGCAAAAGAAGTTGAAGGCTGTTTATACCCTTATAGAGCAACTTTATACTGGCGCGCAACGAATTATTTGTACTACTTCTCATAACAAGCTGCCCCAACGTTGTTCAAGGAAACCCTGGAGAAATTGTCAATGCTGCCTGCCCGGTTTGAAGAACTGAAGAGATCAGCTGCAAGGGCAGGTGCCCTGACCGCATTAACCCGGGCGAAGGCATGTGTAACTGATCTTGATCCGGCTAATGTGGGAAACGCTATCCAAGCTTAAAGAAGACGGATCCGAATTCAATAATGATGATCTTCGAGCTTTGACAAAGGAAATGCACCCCTTGGCTAGCAAGTTAGCTCAAGAAGCTGATCTTTCCCACTATCAGTCAGTTTATGACGCTGACAACAAACGGGTTAGCGCGCCAACTCATGATGTGGAGAATCTCATCCCGCCCATCCGTAAGCATACTTACGCCCCTGATGTTGATCCCTCCGTGCTTATAAGCGATGAAGCTGTATTCAAAGCCCTAATTGGGATCGATTGGGCAACTGTTGACTTCGAGCCATTGGGCGGAGAAGACGAGGAGACGGTGCAGGATGACCCACAACCATCAAGCCGGCCCAGCGAGGAATCATGAGCCGGTAGCCGGTTTAACTTTCTCGCCTACCACAATACTTGTTGAAAACAGTTATTCCTTTGGGCCTCGAAACGCCTTGTAATAGGCTAGTTGAAACAATTGGTCTGCTATGCCATCGCGCATACTTATTTTGTGTGACGTTGTTAATACACCATCCTCACAATATGTCTGCTTATCCTTCTTAGCAGCTTTATTCAACCTGTTTCTGCATAAAACAAGTTTGAAGTGTCCTGGCGGTTTATCGCCGGATGGGTCATAATGCCCAACACATAACCTGGGTTTATAACCAAGGCTGCATTTTAAAATAATTACATATGAAATATATCATACCTGTGATATTGAATCACACTGTTGGTTTTACCAACTTTGTAGTAAGGGCGATAACCCCAATCTTGAGTATTGATGACTCCTGCGATATTTTGTTGGTTTATGATAAAACCATACGGGGTTTTGATAAACACCTGATTATACTTATATGATACTGGCGATTTGTAATCAAACCAGACCGGGTCAATAAACATCAGTTTATTTGATAGTGGTGACTTTCGGCAGGTCATACCAGGTTTGCCTGGACGGAGTGACTTACTTGATGAAGGCAGGTTAGCCCGGGGATTTAGGTGAATACACCTGGCTTCCAAGCCTGGCTTGATAGCCTATTACAAGGGTCTTAAAAACTCTTTGTTGCTGTGCAAGAAGAGCCCCCAGGTAACATTCTGAGCTGTGCTCAGCGGGTGCCTATGTGTGAGTTGTGCTGTGCAACAAACCCTCTTTGGCCCCTTAGGATAATATTGGCTTGATAGCCGGATTACCGAAGTAACCAGAGCTGTGCTCTTATGATAGTATTGGCTTGATAGCCGGAGCCCCCATGTTGAAACAATTCATAAGGGAAAAACAGCAGAGGCCCCGCTTTAGTAGGGATGCCGGTTTATCATATTGATCATAATATATACATTGTGAAAATATGTACATAAAAGGAGCCTATGGCTGAAGTGTAGTACGGACGAAGATGAGCAATGTTCCACGGCCGATGGGTCTCCTCCTCTGATGTGCGTGAGTCCTTGTGTTCTCGAACGTCAATGAGGTAGTATGACCCGTTATGCAGATTCTTGCTGACCACAAAGGGTCCTTCCCAGAGCGGGGACAACTTGTGCATATCAGTCTGATCCTGGATGAGCCGGAGCACCAGATTGCCTTCTTGAAAAGTTCTGGTTCTAACCCGGCGGCTGTGATAACGATGCAGATCTTGCTAGTAAATCGCCGATCGAGCTGCTGCAATGTCACGTTCCTCATCTAACGGGTCCAGTGCTTCCTGTCGTGCCTTCTCATTGTCAGTTTCAACATAAGCCGTCACACGAGGCGAGTCATGACGGATATCACTAGGGAAAATTGCCTCTGCTCCGTAAACCATGAAAAAGGCGTGTAACCCGTATATTTGTTGGGTGTGGTATTGATGCTCCATAATACAGAAGGTAACTCCTCCACCCAACAACCCAGCGTCCTCTGCAAGGGAACCATAAGCCGGGGTTTGATGCCTCTCAGGATCTCTTGATTGGCTCTCTCCGCTTGACCACTAGATTGAGGATGATCCACTGATGATACGTCTAGCTGGATGTGCTCACATTGACATAATTCTTATAGCCCCCTTGGACAAATTAATGCCATTGTTAGTTATAATGCTGTGTGAAAAGCCAAACCGGAAAATCACCTTCTTGATGAATTGAACCGCCGTGACCGCATCATATTTGCTGACTGGCTCTGCTTCCACCTAGTTGGTGAACTTATCAACCGCCACAAGAAGGTGGGTCTTCTTATCCGGAGATCTCTTAAAGGGCCCAACCATATCTAGCCCCCAAGTTGCAAATGACCAAGTGATTGGAATCATCCTCAATTCTTGAGCCGGTACGTGAGAACGTCGTGAGAATTTCTGACAAGCATCACACTTCTTGACCAAGTCTTCAGCATCAACATGAGCCATCAGCCAATAGAAGCCGTGACAAAAAGCTTTAGCTACAAAGGATTTTGAACCGACGTGGTGACCACAATCTCCTTCGTGGAACCCACACAAAATCTCACGGCCTTCATCCGGAGATACGCAACACTAAAACGCCCTAGTTACACTGCAATGATGCAATTCTCCATTGACGATAGTCATTGACTTGGACCGCCGGATTATCCGCCTGGCCAAAATCTCATCCTCTAGTAACTCGCCTCGGTTCATATACACCAAATATGGGACCGTACAATCCGGAATAGCATGAAGAGCCGCTACCAACTGAGCCTCCTGATCAGGAACAGCCAAATCTTCTTCTGTAGGCAGCTTGACTGATGGGTTATGCAAGACATCCAGAAAAACATTAGGTGGAACCGGTTTACGTTGGGAACCCAAACGGCTTAACGCGTCCGCCGCTTCATTCTTTCGCCGGTCCACATGATCAACTTGATAGCCCTTGAAATGTCCAGCAACGATATCCACCTCTCGACGATTGCTGCCATGAGCGGGTCTTTGGAGTCCCAAGTACCAGATACTTGTTGAGCCACCAGCTCCGAGTCACCAAAACACTTGACCCAGCTTAAATTCATCTCCTTAGCCATTCGAAGACCATGGAAGAGTGCCTCATACTCAGCTGCATTGTTAGTGCAAGGGAACATTAAACAGAGAACATAAAAAAATTTATCACCTCGTGGGGAAGTTAATACGACTCCAGCCCCCGAGTTCTCCAATTGTGTGGATCCATCGAAGTGAATATTCCAGTAAGTATGATCCGGCTTTTCTTCCGGCGCCTGTAACTCCATCCAATCATTGATGAAATCTACAAGTGCTTCGGACTTGATTGCAGTACAAGGCACATATTTTAACCCGTGAGGTCCACTCTCAATGGCCCACTTGGCAACCTGGCCAGTCGCTTCTCTGTTTTGGACTATATCTCCCAAAGGAGCAGAACTGACCACAGTGATGGGATGGCCTTGAAAATATTGCTTAAGCTTCCGGCTTGCCATGAAGACTCCATACACCAACTTCTGCCAATGTGGATATCTCTGTTTGGACTCAATAAGCACCTCACTGATGTAGTAAACCGGCCGTTGAACCGGATATTCCTTCCTAGCCTCCTTGCGCTCCACAACGATGGCCACACTGACGGCCCGGGCATTAGCAGCCACGTACAACAATAGCGACTCTTTATCGACTGGAGCAGCAAGGACAGGTGGTTCTGCCAACTGTTTCTTTAAATCCTCAAACGCCGCATCAGCAGCCTCACCCAGACAAAATTGTCTGTCTTTTTCATCATCTGGTAAAGATGAATAGCCTTTTCTCCCCAACCGACTGATAAACCAGCTTAGTGCTGCAATACGGCCTGCCAGTCGTTGAATGTCATTGATACACGTCGGTTTAGCCAGAGAGGTAATAGCTTTGATTTTCTGCAGATTAGCTTCAATGCCCCTGTTAGACACCAGAAACCCCAAGAGCTTGCCTGCCGGAACACCAAAAACACACTTGGCCAGATTAAGCATCATCTTATAAACCCGAAGATTATCAAAGGTTTCCTTCAAATCATCTATTAATGTCTCCTCCTTTATGGATTTCACCACAATATCATCCAGATATGCATGAACATTACGCTCAATCTGTTTATGAAGACAATTCTGCACACAACGCTGATAAGTCACCTGGGCACTTTTGAGCCCAAAGGGCATAGACACATAGCAGAAGGCTCCAAAGGGAGTTATAAAAGCAGTCTTCTCCTGGTCCTTAACCGCCATCTTGATCTGATGATATCCGGAATAAGCATCCAAAAAACTCAAACGCTCACAACCCGCCGTAGCATCAATGATTTGATCAATACGAGGGAGAGCAAAGGGATCAGCTGGACAAGCCTTGTTCAAATCTATGAAGTCCACACAAGTACGCCAAGTGCCGTTTTTCTTAAGTACCAGCACTGGATTAGCCAACCATTCAGGATGAAATACCTCAAAGATAAACCCAGATGCCAAGAGCCTGGCTACCTCTTCACCAATGGCCTTGCGTCTTTCTTCATTGAAGCGGCGGAGAAACAGCTTGACCGGTTTAAACTTGGGATCAACATTAAGAGTGTGCTCAGCGAGTCCTCTCGGTACACCTGGCATGTCAGAAGGTTTCCATGCAAAGATGTCCCGATTCTCACGGATGAACTCGATGAGCGCGCTTTCCTATTTCGGATCCAAGTTAGCACTGATGCTAAAGTGCTTGGATGAATCACCAGGGACAAAATCGATCAGCTTAGTTTCATCAGCCGATTTAAACTTCAAGGCCGGATCATGCTCTGTAGTTGGCTTTTTCAAAGGTGTCATATCTGCCGGATCAACATTGTCCTTGTAAAACTTCAACTCCTCTGTTGCACAAACCGACTCTGCGTAGGCCGCATCACCTTCTTCACATTCCAAAGCGATCTTACGGCTCCCATGTAATGTTATGGTCCCCTTATGACCCGGCATTTTCAGCTGCAGATAAACATTACAAGGCCTCACCATGAACTTAGCATAAACCGGCCGTCCAAATAGGGCATGATATGGGCTCTTGATTTTTACCACTCCAAAGGTCAAGGTCTCTGATCTTGAGTCATGCTCATCTCCAAAGGTAACCTCTAGATCTATCTTACCGACTGGGTACGCCGATTTACCAGGCACTACACCATGGAAGACGGTGTTTGACGGTCTAAGCTTTTTATCTATTAACCCCATGTGACGGAAGGTTTCATAATAAAGGATGTTGCTGTTGCTCCCTCCGTCCATGAGCACCTTGGTGAACTTATACCCCCCAACCTGAGGTGCCACCACTAATGCCAGATGACTGATACGTCTCCAACGTATCTATAATTTTTGATTGTTCCATGCTATTATTTATGAAGTTTTGGATGTTTAATGGGCTTTATCATTCACTTTTATATCATTTTTGGGACTAACCTACTAACCCAAAGGCCCAGTCCAGATTGCTGTTTTTCTTGCCTATTTCAGGGTTTTGCAGAAAAGGAATATCAAACGGAGTCCAAACGGAATGAAACCTTCGCGAGAGATATTTTTGGAGGAAATCACGCTCGGGAATCTTCGGGACCAAGTCAGGGGACGGAGGGCCAGCCCTTGAGGGTGGGGGGCGCGCCCCCCTTCCCAGGGCGCGCCCCCTGCCTCGAGGTTGGCCCACATGGCCCCCGGTGTCCTCCTTCTTCCAATATATACCTATGTACCCCAAAAACTCCATACGCAGAGAGAAAACCCTAATTCCACCGTCGTAGCTTCTGTTCCCGTGGAGATCCCATCTTGGAGCCTGTACCGGGAGGGGGATCCATCATGGAGGCCTTCATCATCATCATCATCGCCCTCACCATGAGTTGTGAGTAGTTTACCACAGACCTTCAGGTCCATAGCTAGTATCTAGATGGCTTCTTCTCTCTCTGGATCTCAATACAAAGTTCTCCTCGGTCTTCGAGGAGATCTATTCGATGTAATCTCTTTTTGCGGTGTGTTTGTAGAGATTCAATGAATTGTGAGTTTATGATCAAGGTTATCTATGAAAGATATTTGGTTCTTCTCTGAACTTTTTATGTGTGCTCATAATATCCTTGCAAGTCTCTTCGAATTATTGGTTTGGTTTGGCCTACTAGATCTATAGTTCTTGCAATGGGAGAAGTGCTTGGCTTTGGGTTCAATCTTGTGGTGTCCTTTCCCAGTGATAGTAGGGGCAGCAAGGCACGTATTGTATTGTTGCCATCGAGGATAAAAAGATGGGGTTTTCATCATATTGCATGAGTTTATCCCTCTACATCATGTCATCTTGCTTAAGGCGTTACTCTGTTCGTATGAACTCAATACACTAGATGCATGCTGGATAGCGGTCGATGTGTGGAATAATAGTAGTAGATGCAGAATCGTTTCGGTCTACTTGTCTCGGACGTGATGCCTATATACAATGATCATGCCTAGATAGTCTCATAATTATTCGCTTTTCTATCAATTGCTCGACAGTAATTTGTTTACCCGCCGTAGAATACCGCTATCATGAGAGAAGCCACTAGAGAAAACTATGGCCCCCGAGTCTATTCTCAACATATCAATCTACATCTACTTTACTTTTCTTGCTTTTATTTGTTGTTTTATTAAACCAAAAATATAATTATCATCTCTATCAGATCTCACTCTCGTAAGTGACCGTAAAGGGATCGACAACCCCTTATCGCGTTGGCTGCGAAGTTCTTATCTGTTTGTGTAGGTGCGAGGGACTCGCGCGTGGTCTCCTACTGGATTGATACCTTGGTTCTAAAAAACTGAGGGAAATACTTACGCTACTGTGCTACATCTCCCTTTCCTCTTCGAGGGAATACAACGCAAGCTCAAGAGGTAGCAAGAAGAATTTCTGGCGTCGTTGCCGGGGAGGCTTACGCAAAAGTCATATACCAAGTACCTATCACAAACCCTTATCCTCGCATTACATTTATTTGCCTCTCGTTTTCCTCTCCCCCACTTCACCCTTGCTGTTTTATTTGCCCTTCTTCCGTCGTGTGTTTATCGTTCGCTTGCCTCTCGTTTGCTTGTGTGTTGTGTGCCCTCAATTAGCTTGCATCTTCGCTTGCTAAAGTATGCATCCTCATCCACTTGCTAATCTCTATAAGAGATCCAATTATGTTGAACCTATTGCTAGTGAGATGCGTGCACTAAATTATCTTTATGGGGTTTTGCTTGAAATTTATGAATCTGAAAATTGTGAGGAATTGTTAAAAGAAAAAGTGATTCATGATAGCTTGTTGAATAAAAAGCATGATTGCAATGATGTTACTATAAATTCTATTGATGTGAATTGTGTTAATAATATGCAAAACCCTAAGCTTGGGGATGCTAGTATTGCTATGTCCACTACTTGTTGCAATGATCATGATTGGGGTGATGATTCTTACGATCTTGAAAATTTATTTAGACCCCATCATGAATATGAGATTGATAATAATGTTTGCCATAATATTGAAAGTGGATTTGAAAGAGTGTCAACTTTTGATCCCACTACTTTAGATATTGATCAATCTTATGATTTTTTTTTGATAAAAGTGGGTTTGGAAAGGTCATGACTTTAGTTAATGTTGATCCCACTATTTTGGAAGAGTGTCAACTTCGTATGCATGTGGATCGTGTTGAGAATATGTTTTGTGATTACTATATTGTTGAATTTGCTTATGATCCTACATGCAATTATTATGAGAGAGGAAATTATGGTCGTAGAAATCTTCATGTTACTAAATTACCTCTCATTATGTTGAGATTGCTATCGTTTCTTTCTTCTTCCTAGCATATGCTAGATCTTGCTTGTCTTGCTAATTTGTTTTCCTATAAAATGCCTATGCATAGGAAGTATGTTAGACTTAGATGTGTTTGTCACATGTTTTATGATGCTCACTTTGTGCTTCAATCCTTGTCTTTCATGTGAGCATCATTGAATTCTCGTGCCCAGCTAGGGGCGTAAAACGATAGGGCTTGTTGGGAGGCAACCCAATTTTTTGTTTTTTGTTTTTGTTGTTATTAGGGAATAAATGTTGCATCTAGCCTCTGATTAGATGTGTTGTCATGTTTTGTTTAGTGTTTGTGCCAAGTAGAACCTTTGGTAAGACTTCTGTGAAGTTTATTTGATCTTGCTGTGAAAAACAGAATCGTTAGCGCTTGCTAAAGTAGTCTTCAGATTTTACAGGAGCGTGCTTTTTAGTTGATTCTTTTTTCTGCTGATTGGTAGACAAATTGTACAAATTTAAAAATTTATTTTGATTTTTTTGAATTTCCAGAAGTAGGCGAACCCAGCAGATTACTACAGTCTATTCTGTTTTTGACAGATTCTGTTTTTCGTGTGTTGTTTGCTTATTCCGATGCATCTATGAGTAATATTGGAGGATATGAATCATAGAGAACTTGGAGTACAGTAGGTTTAACGCCAGTATAAACAAATAATGAATTCCTTTCTGTACCTTTGAGTGGTGGTTTGTTTTCTCTTACTAACGGAGCTCACGAGAATTCTTGTCTAAGTTTTGTGTTGTGAAGTTTTCAAGTTTTGAGTATTGCTTTGATGGACTATGGAACAAGGAGTAGCAAAGGCCCAAGCTTGGGGATGCCCATGGCACCCCAAGTAAATTCAAGATAATCAAAAAGCCTAAGCTTGGGGATGCCCCGGGAAGGCATCCCCTCTTTCGTCTTCATCCATCGGTAACTATACTTGGAGCTATATTTTTATTCGCAACATGCTATGTGTTTTGCTTGGAGCGTCTTGTATAATTTGAGTCTTTGCTTGTTAGTTTTTCACAATCATCCTTGCTGGACACACCTATTTGAGAGAGTTAAATATGGCCTAGAAATTATTAGAACACTCTATGTGCTTCACTTATATCTTTTGAGTTGAATAGTTTTTGCTCTAGTTCTTCACTTATATCTTTTAGAGCACGGTGGTGGTAATATTTTGTAGAAATTGTTGAAATCTCATGCTTCACTTGTACCTATTTGAGGGTCCATTAAAACAGCATGGTAATGTGTTCAGGCTAAAGAAACTAGTCTTCACATGATGAACATCCAATGTCAATGTAGTAAAATTTTCACACCAAGTGCATTGAATAGAATGAGATGTTGGATGCTTGATAATTGTTTTGAGACATGAGGATAGTGATATTAGAGTCATGCTAGTGGAGTTATTATGAAATTGAAGAATACTTGTGTTAAGGTTAGTGATTCCCGTATCATGCACGTATGGTGAACCGCTATGTGACGAAGTTAGAGCATGCGGTATTTGTAGAGTGCCTACCTTTGTGTGGAGGTCGGGGGCGTGCGATGGTTAACTCCTACCAACCTCCCCCCTGGGAGCATGCGTTGATTGCTTTGTTTTTGATGACTCGTAGATTTTTGCAATAAGTATATGAGTTCTTATGACTAATGTTGAGTCTATGGATTATACGCACTCTCACCTTTCCACCATTGCTAGCCTCTCTTGTACCGCGCAACTTTCGCCGGTACCATAAACCTACTATATATCCTTCCTCAAAACAGCCACCATATTGTTCCTCAAAACAGCCACCATATCTACCTATCATGGCATTTCCATATCCATTCCGAGATATATTGCCATGCAACTTTCCACCGTTCCGTTCATATGACACGCATCATATTGTCATAGTGCCATGCATGATCATGTAGTTGACATCGTAGTTGTGGCAAGGCCACCATGCATAATTTTTCATACATGTCACACATGATTCATTGCACATCCCGGTACACCGCCGGAGGCATTCATATAGAGTCATACTTGTTGTAGTGTCGAGTTGTAATTTCAAGTTGTAACAAAAAGTGTGATGATCATCATTATTAGAGCATTGTCCCGTGTGAGGAAAGGACAATAAAAAAAAGAAGGCCCAAAAAAAATAGAGAGGGGCTAATAAAAAAAGAAGAGAAAAGCCCCTCCAAAAAAATGAGAGAAAAGAGAGAAGGGACAATTGCTACTATCTTTTTCCACACTTGTGCTTCAAAGTAGCACCATGATCTTCATTGTAGAGAGTCTCATGATTAGTCACTTTCATATACTAGTGGGAATTTTCATTATAGAACTTGGCTTTTATATTCCAACGATGGGCTTCCTCAAATGCCTTAGGTCTTCGTGAGCAAGCAAGTTGGATGCACATCCACTAGTTTCTTTTGTTGAGCTTTCATTCATATTTAGCTCTAGTGCATCCGTTGCATGGCAATCCCTACTCACTCACATTGATATCTATTGATGGGCATCTCCATAGCCCGTTGATACGCCTAGTTGATGTGAGACTATCTTCCTCTTTTTGTCTTCTCCACAACCACCTCTATTCCACCCATAGTGCTATATCCATGTCTCACGCTCATGTATTGCATGAAAGTTGAAAGGTTTGAAAAGAATAGTGTATGAAAACAAGTGCTTGGCTGAAATCGGGGTTGTGCATGATATGAATATTTTGTGTGATTAAGAGGGAGCATAGCCAGACCATATGATTTTGTAGGGATAACTTCCTTTAGCCATAGTATTTTGAAAAGACATGATTGCTTTGTTAGTATTGCTTGAAGTATTGTTATTTCTTATTTCAATATACACTTTTATCTTGAATCTTTCAGATCTGAACATTCATGCCACAATTAAGAGAATTACATTGAAAAACTATATTGGTTAGCATTCCACATCAAAAATTCTTTCTTTATCATTTACCTACTCGAGGACGAGCAGGAATTAAGCTTGGGGATGCTTGATACGTCTCCAACGTATCTATATTTATTGATTGCTCCATGCTATTATTTATGAAGTCTTGGATGTTTAATGGGCTTTATCATTCACTTTTATATCATTTTTGGGACTAACCTACTAACCCAAAGGCCCAGTCCAGATTGCTGGTTTTTTTTGCCTATTTCAGGGTTTTGCAGAAAAGGAATATCAAACGGAGTCCAAATAGAATGAAACCTTCGCGAGAGATATTTTTGGAGGAAATCACGCTCGGGAATCTTCGGGACCAAGTCAAGTGACGGGGGGCCAGCCCTTGAGGTTGGGAGCACGCCCCCCTTCCCAGGGCGCGCCCCCTGCCTCGAGGCTGGCCCACACGCCCCCCGGTGCCCTCCTTCTTCCTATATATACCTACGTACCCCAGAAACTCCATACGCAGAGAAAAAACCCTAATTCCACCATCGTAGCTTCTGTTCCCGTGGAGATCCCATCTTGGAGCCTGTTCTGGGAGGGGGATCCATCACGGAGGCCTTCATCATCATCATCATCGCCCTCACCATGAGTTGTGAGTAGTTTACCACAGACCTTAAGGTACATAGCTAGTATCTAGATGGCTTTTTCTCTCTCTCTGGATCTCAATACAAAGTTCTCCTCGGTCTTCGAGGAGATCTATTCGATGTAATCTCTTTTTGCGGTGTGTTTGTCGAGATCCGATGAATTGTGAATTTATGATCAAGGTTATCTATGAAATATATTTGGTTCTTTTCTGAACTTTTTATGTGTGCTCATAATATCCTTGCAAGTCTCTTCGAATTATTGGTTTGGTTTGGCCTACTAGATCTATAGTTCTTGCAATGGGAGAAGTGCTTGGCTTTGGGTTCAATCTTACAGTGTCCTTTCCCAGTGACAGTAGGGGCAGCAATGCACGTATTGTATTTTTTCCATCAAGGATAAAAATATGGGGTTTTCATCATATTGCTTGAGTTTATCCCTCTACATCATGTCATCTTGCTTAAGGCATTATTCTGTTCGTATGAACTCAATACACTAGATGCATGCTGGATAGCGGTCGATGTGTGGAGTAATAGTAGTAGATGTAGAATCGTTTCAGTCTACTTGTCTTGGACATGATGCCTATATACAATGATCATGCCTAGATAGTCTCATAATTATTCGCTTTTCTATCAATTGCTCGACAGTAATTTGTTTACCCGTCGTAGAATACCGCTATCATGAGAGAAGCCACTAGAGAAAACTATGGCCCCCGGGTCTATTCTCAACATATCAATCTACATCTACTTTACTTTTCTTGCTTTTATTTGCTGTTTTATTAAACCAAAAATACCAAAAATAATTATCATCTCTATCAGATCTCACTCTCATAAGTGATAGTAAAGGGATTGACAACCCCTTATCACGTTGGCTGCGAAGTTCTTATTTGTTTGTGCAGGTGCGAGGGACTCACGCATGGTCTCCTACTGGATTGATACATTGGTTCTCAAAAACTGAGGGAAATACTTACGCTACTATGCTGCATCTCCCTTTCCTCTTCGAGGGAATACAACGCAAGCTCAAGAGGTAGCAATGACCCGGATTATCAATCCGGGGCGGATGATCCTCTCGACTCCACACAATGGGTTGTTCCGACCAGCGTAAGTAACGAGGTACCGCCGGTTCAACGGAGTTCACTGCCCTTTTATAAACATTCTGATCGCGCTTACACAGGTTAGTGGTGAAAACATGATATTGCCCACTGTTCAACTGCTTTGGGTTGCTCTGGTAACCTGACTGTTGCTGCTGTTGATTCCCCTGATGACCACCCTAGCTGCCTTGATTACCAGTCTGATTACCTTGGCGTCCTGAACTGGTGTTGCCTCCACCATAACCCGGCCCATGAAAACCGGGTCCTGAACCGCCAGACGGTCTGTGATCATACTGGAAACGATCTGAACCTTTGAACTCCCTCATAATAAAGCAATCCTTCCAGAGATGCGTAGCTGGCCCTTCTTTCATCCTGTGCCTCGGGCAAGGCTCATTCATCAGGCGGTCAAGATTCATACCTGCTCCTCTCTGACGCCCGGATAGTTACGCTACAGTAATTCTCTGCTAATGGTACCACGTCACTTCGATTACTGTTGCTAATCTCGCGTTAGTTCGAAACCGATTCAAATTCAAATTCAAAATCAAGCAAACAATAAAAGTTTTCAAAAATAAAAACTAAAATGTTCAGAGTGAGCCAAATATTGCATGCACAGGCACACCAAGAAAGCGGGCTATGCGGGTAGCATAGATCCCACCAAATAAATCTCCATGCAAGCCATTATGGTGTAGCCTACGTGCAACAATTGCTCCCAAGTTATATTGCCTATCACCTAGTACAACACTCTTGAGAACACTAAGATTAGGGACACACATGTGACAAGCCTCATCCTTACCATTTATGCATCTACCGATAAAGAGAGCAAAGTAATGAATAGCAGGAAAATGAATGCTCCCTGTGGTAGCCTGTGTGATTTCCCTGGATTCCTCCACTGTAATACTAGCAAGGAATTCTCTAAATTCAGATTTGCGAGGATCACTCATACTGCCCCACTGTGGGAGCTTGCAAGCATAATTAAAATCCTCTAAATCCATGGTATACAATTTATCATCTAAGTCAAACAACATAGTGTGATAATTACGTGTAGATGAAAATTTAAGCCTTCTCACAAAGCTATCAGTTAAACCACGGTATTGAGGACACTTATCTTGCATGAAGTCCTCGAGGTCAGCGTTGCGCACGTATGCGTAAAATTCATCCTTGATGCCAGCTTGACCCATGAATTCATCTGACGGCCATTCACAAGGCCGCACATCAGCATCCCTTGGTGGTTCATCGTCCGGCTCACGGAACGCGAGCCTCGGTTCTTGCTTCCTTGAACAACCACCTTGGAAGTTTCTCCTAGACATTTTCTGAAATTTTTAGTAACTTCAAAATCAAAGTTAACCAAACTCAACAAGATTGAAAGCAACAACTCCTATAAGTGCCTAGAGACTATATCATGCATTAGAACTACTTGGGAACAAGAAAATTTAACATGAAAGCTCAAGAACAAGGTCACCACAACAGCATAAATGTGCAACAAATAAAGCACAAAAACAAAAACTAATTGGACCAATGGAGGAGTCACATACCAAGGAACAATCTCCCCAAACAGTTTGGTGAATGGTGCTTTGAGCAAGGAGATCGAAAATGGTAGCAAGAGGAGCTAGAACTCGGGTTTGAGTTGGTTGGTGATTTTTTGGGAGGACGAAGAAGAGCATGGGTGCATGAATAAGTGGAGGGGGGCCACGTGGGGCCCACGAGGCAGGGGGCACGCCCTGGACCTCGTGGCCACGTGTTGGCTCCCCTCGCTGTGTGTTCAGTGCCATATTTCCTCAAATATTCTAGAAAAAATCATATTTCATTTTCATGGCATTTGGAGAACTTTTATTTTCGGGATATTTTTTATTGCACGGATAAGTCTGGAAACAGACAGAAAATACTATTTTTTCTTTATTTATCCTAATTAACAGAAAGTAAAAAGAGGGTACAGAAGGTTGTGCTATCTAGATTCACCTATCCCATGTTCATCAAAAGGAATCCATTAACAAGGTTGATCAGGTCTTGTTAATAAACTCTTTTCGAGTAACATGAAACCGGAGAATTTTCGAATAACACTAGGTTACCTCAATGGGGATATGTATGTCCCCAAAAATAAGGATGTCATATGTCTTCTTGATAGTAGGGATAGGAAACTCAAAACCTCCAATAGTGATAGTTGATTTTTTTCCCAATATAATTGATACTGTGGATTTGAGGTTGTTTCCTCGGAAAGTGTACCGTATGCTCATTACCATTGACATGAAAAATGACATTGCCTTTGTTGCAATCAATAACAACCACTGCAGTATTCAAAAAGGGTCTTCCAAGAATAATAGACATACTATCGTCCTCGGGAATATCAAGTATAACAAAGTCCGTTGGAATAGTAACATTTGCAACTACAACAGACACATCCTCGCAAATGCCGACAGGTATAGCAGTTGATTTATCATCCATTTGCAAAGATATTTCAGTAGGTGTCAACTTACTCAAGTCAAGTCTATGATATAAAGAGAGATGCATAACACTAACACCGGCTCCAAGATCACACAAAGAAGTTTCAACATAGTTTCTCTTAATGGAGCAAGGTATAGTAGGTACTCCTGGATATCCTAATTTCTTAGGCATTCCACCATCAAAAGTGTAATTAGCAAGCATGGTGGAAATTTCTACTTCAGATATCTTTCTTTTATTGGTAATAATATCTTTCATATACTTAGCATAAGGATTTGTTTTGATCACATTAGTCAAATGCATACGCAAGAAGATAGGTCTAATCATCTCAACAAAGCGCTCAAAATCCTCATCATCCCTTTTCTTGGATGGTTTCAGAGGAAAATGCATGGGTTTCTGAACCTGTCAGGGATATTACTACCAGGTATAAACCGCCCAGGAGGGGCCGGTTTACATTATCAAGATTATTTTATTGAAGGCCCAGCGAAGCATGAAGTAGGAGATTTCAGCCCAAGAGGTTCAAAGCCCAAGTGTTAAGACCCATGATTTGTAAACCGTCATACTATGTAACTTGGGATGTAAGATAGAAAGAACAGAGACCGATGCGGACACGTTTATGAGCCGGCCTCGAGGCTTCGTAAACCGGATCGGGCGTCACCTCTTATATAAAGAGACGACCCGGCGACGGTTCAGGACAGACAACGACAGATCGAGACACAGGCAAAGCGGATTTGCTCCCTGGTCATCGAAACCCCAGCAATACACACCAAACTAGACGTAGGTTTTACCTTCATCGAAGGGGCCGAACTAGTATAAAATCCCTGTGTCTTGTCCGCTTTAACCCCTTTAAGCTAACCCGTAGCGATGGCCTCATGACTAAGTCCTTTTGCTAGGACATCTGCCGTGCTAAATCCACGACAGTTGGTGCCCACCGTGGGGCTATCGCACGATGGTTTCGAGTTCTTAAAGGGCAGCTTTGAAGGACTCAAGGGCTACGCAGTGGGCCGGATGACTAAGAGTCGTCACGGCCGGATCTACATCGACGATGCAGGGTGGGGCCCCGAGTCCGATTCAATCGAATACGGGTACCGGGACCCCTTCGGCGACATCCACGTCTTCATCGGCAAGATTGGTGAACCGGGCCCTGAGCCGGACATCTTCCCCAACATCGTCGAGCCGGCTCAGCGTGCAAAACCAGCCCGGATTCAGCCGGCCGTGAAGCACGTCTTCGTTGGAGCAGTGCATGGAGTGCAAACCGAGGATGGATCGGACTCTGGCGGCGAGACTATTGTCTATTCCGACGACGAATCTTCTTCCGGAGAGACATAATCTTTGTATCTACTGCAGGACGGTCGATCAGAGGGTTGTTCCGAGGGTGACAGTATTTCGGACCCCCTCGATCCGCCAAACCGAGTCGCTGTCTTTATGGCCGGATCATAGTCTATGCAGCAGCCTTCAACAACAGCGGTGTTAACATCAGACGCGATGGGAACTAGAGCTGGAGATCCTCCCCCATCGCCATCTGACGCTTTATCCACCTTGGTCGACACTTTGACGACGTTATTGACAACAGAGGTAACCCAGGCCAACAAGGAGCAGCATGATGCGGAGGTCGCTCAGGTGAAAGGCCGGATTGAGCAAGCCAAGTTGGACCTGGCTGCTGAGAAAGCTAGGATGGATACAAAGCAGGCAGAGCTTGATGCTCAGGCCTATCGACTCATGTTGGATCAGACCGCTTCACACGAGGTAATGATAAGAAGACAACGATCTCGATTGCCACCGGTTTATGAGGCAAGAAATCTCTTCAGCACGCCAGGAGCAGGAACCAGTAACTAGCCAGAGGTGAACCAGGGAGGAGCACCGGGCACGGGCACGTCGGTTCAGCCGCCGGCTGCAGAGCCAAACCGCCAAGTTGTGCCGACCCAACATGTGCCCACCCCTCCTGGTCATTATTCTAATCCGCTGGATAACATAGTTGCCGCTGCTTCACGACTGGCCACCCTTCCCATTGAAGGAACATCCCCCATAGCAGTGGAGGCGCGACGGGCCAGGGAGTTGTTGGACACGGTGCTAACTCAACAACAAGCTTATTCCTACAGCCGGGAGAGGATTCACTCGACTCCCCGCCCAAGCCGGAGTTATACTAGGCGCCTGGATGAACCGGCCGTATCAAGCAGTGCATGGAGACGTAATCAGCCAAGGCGGGATAATCCGGCAGGAGGAGAGGCGCACGCTCAAGAGGTGGTGGACTAGACCAGGCAGCGCCGGGAGGCCGAGGTAACAACACAGTATGAAGCCTGTCAGGCGACACCGGTTTGTCCCACCACCACGGTTGAACCGGGGGTCATGTCCAGTTCCCTGGGCGTGCCGTGTCTCATCCCCGCTTTACGGAACGTAAAACTGCCCAAGGATTTTAAAGGACCACGCGAAGTATCCAACTACACGGCGGATCTGGCTCCAGAGGCATGGGTTGAGAGTTACGAGATGGCAATGGAGATGCTGGATGTGGATGATGCAGCATGTGCTAAGTATTTCACGATGATGCTCAAGGGCACGACTCGCACTTGGTTGAAGGGTTTGCCTCCTAACTCCCTCGGATCTTGGGCCGAATTGTGGCGTCGGTTTATCAACAACTTCAAGGACACGTGCAAACAGCCAATGTCTGTGGTCGATTTAGCTGCCTGCATTCAAGGAGAGCAGGAGTCTACGAGCAGTTGGGTGCATCGAGTGTCAGAAATCTTGCACTCCTCCAATAGCATCAACCCAAGTACAACAGTGGTAACCTTGGAGGGAAATTGCCAGTTTCAAACTTTGCGGCTAAAGTTGGGACGGCTTAAACATGATTGCAATGACATGGGGTCGTTCTCCTAAGCAGCAATATCTTCTTGATCCATAGGAGGAGGATCATCACGTGGAAGCTCAACATTGTCCTCCAAGGGATTGGCAAGTGCAGGATCTTCTGCGGGTTCAGAAGTAGTGTTGTCGACTGCCGGTTTATTCAATTTGGCCTTTTTACTTGGCCTAGGCATACCGTGACAAGTTAAGAGACAATGAAAATAAGAAGTCAAAAATGAAAAGTTAAACCGGACAGAGTAAAAAAACAGCTTACCCGTGGACAGTCTTGAGCGCAGGGACTTGTGTGGCGGTTGATTCGCCCGAAGAAGAGAGAGGAGTTTCCTGATAATTCGGGTCAGACGGGTTAAGAGGTTGATGAATAAGACCCGCTTTGGGATGAAGAGCAGTTGGAGTAAGTAAAACCTCGGAACGACGCCTTCGAACCGGAGTGTGAGTCAGTCCGGTGGATTCAACCATATGGCCACTGTGGCGAGTGGTGCGGCGAGCTTCATGTTGCTATTTCTTCAAAAGAAAGTTTGGATCCAGTTGAGCATAAGGGTGAGAAAACTGAAACTTCCGGACTACCCGACGAACTTTGGGTGGCAATGGTTTTGAGTCAGAGGAAAGAGAGATTACCTCAACATCGCCCGCTTTACTACCTTCAGCCGGATCCTGGGGAAAATCATTTGTTAATAGAAATGCAAGCAAAAGAAAGATTAAAAAGTCATAAGAACTAGGTGGTACCTCAGAGGCCGGATCATCTTCCTCCGCGTTTGAACCGGATGCAGCAGCAGGTTTCTTCTTGTGTTTCTTCACGGCCAGGGTCTTTTCGCGAGATGGCTTTGCCGGTTTGTCCTGGGCTTTCCTCTTCCAGAAAGGGCCATTAGCCTGCTTAAAGAAATAAAAGCATATTAAGACAAGCAATATGGATGGATTAAACAAAGTAAAGGGACAAAAGAATGTCTTACCGACGACGGTTTATTAGTCACGCAGAAGGGCGCTAATCCGGTCTGACTGCACTCTTCCAGAGATATATTCAGCATCTTTTTTGTAGATTCAGTAACTTCCTTCTCTGGAAGCACCATCTTTGTATGGCGCAGAGGGTCCTTGGGGTTCCCAGTGTATTCGCACATTAAGCCGGAGTGCCGGCTTAGTGGGAGTATACTCCAAGCAAGCCAGCAGCGGACGAAGTCCACTCCTGTTAATCCGTTGGCTACGAAGGCCCAGAGCTTTGAAAGCTGGGGAGCATATTTAGCTCGCTCCTGGGCACTTAAGCGCTGTGGAAAAGGGTGGTCCGCTGACAGACGGTGGGGGCGATAACCCGGCATTGGATTTTCCCCTTCTGGTGAAGTGTCAACATAGTAGAACCAAGTTTTATTCCATTCCTTGGGATGGCTATGGAGAGTAGCGTGAGGAAAGCTAACATCTTTCCTCTTCTGAATACTCATTCCGCCAAGTTCAGTATTTGGGCCATCATGAAACTCAGTCCGACGGTTGATACGTCCAAAACGCATCTATAGTTTCTGCTTGCTCCATGCCACTTTTGGGTGATATTGCTATGATATTCATACACTTCCATACACTTTTGATCATATTTGGACTAACTTACTAATCCAGTGCACCCCAGTGCCAGTTTCTGTTTTCGGCTGTTTTTGTATTTCAGGTTTTCACGTTTCGAGAACTGCCCAGAAAAATCCATAAAAAATATATAAAAAATCAGCGTATCGGGAACGACACTGCTTCCGAAGGGGAGCCTGGGGGGGGGGCACAGGGGCCCCAGGCGCCCTGTGGGCGCGCCCCCCCTGGGCCGTGCCGGGGGGGGCGCCTCGGCACCCCGAGAGCCCCCCGGTGCCCTACTTTGGCAGATATTTAAAGGGCCCCCCGTAACCCTTGAAACAGGACTTCTTTTTGCGATCCCATCTCTGTTCCGCCGCCGCCGCCGCTTCCAAGATCGGGAGCACCAGGAGAACTCTTCCCGGCACCCTGCCGGAGGGGAGGATCACCACCGGGAGCTTCTCCACCACCATGGATGCCTCCCGGATGACTCGTGAGTAGTCTCCCTTGGACCATGAGTCCATGACCAATAGCTATGTGATGTTCTCCTCCCGTTCTTGTGCTTCACTAATTAGTCCTCGTGAGCTGCCCTACATGATCGAGGCACCTATGTAATCCTTGTGTTGTTGCTATGTTGAGTTTGCTGGGATCCGATGGATTATGATATTATGTTTAGATTGATCTTGAGTAATATATTTGATTCACCTCTTTTATATTTTAGTTCATAAGTAATTCTTGCATGTTCTCCGTTGTTATTTATTGCTTTGGCTTAGTAGTAGGTAGTGACTCCAAGAGGGAACGTTATGCTCGATTGTGGGTTCATGCCCCTCGATGACTAGCTTGAGTGACAGAAACATGAGTCTAGGGGATGTGCTGTTGCCACAAGGGGGAAAACAACGGTGCTTGTGCCCGCGGGTGCAAGGATTGTTTACTTTACGCAAAGTTCTTTTAATGCAGTTGTCTGTTGCATTGAGTTTACACTATGGGTGGGACTCGCAACTTAATACCAGCGAGATGTTCTGGATAGATATCTCAAGGTGGATGATTAGTAGTAGATGCAGATGGATTTCGGTCTACTTACTTTGGTGTACCGCCCATGCTTTGAACCTCAACCTTTCTTGCAATGTAGTCAGCATTGGTTTGCGTTCGTGGTCCTGTCAATTGCCCAGTTGTAATTTGTTACCTCGCATAGCTATTTTATCGTCTTTTGGGAGAGAGACATCGCTAGTGAACATCATGTGACTCCGGTCCATATTACTATCATTGATCACATACACTATTTTACTTTCCGCTATTTTATTTACTATTGCAAAACATTATCTATCACTACTATCATATTGCTTTTAACCCTTTGTGAACTACAAGGCCGGAGAGATTGACAACCTCTCTGTACTCGTTGGGAGCAAAGTTATTTGTATCTGTGTGCAGGTCCACGTTGATTGCTAATTGCGCCGTTAGCAGTTGACACCTACCTGTTGAACCTAGGAGTCTCTGGGGATTCGATCCTTGGCATCTTTGCTAAGGGAAAACACTTCTACTTACTGCATCTTACACCTTCCACTTGGGGTAATCCAACGAGGGGTTCGAGGCCCATCAACGGTTTGAATGGAAGAAGTCCCGGAATAGCTCTATTGATGGCTCCTCTTGCAGATAGGCTTCTGAGAAGACTTGGAAGTTCCAAATATTTGATACAGAGTTGGGACTTATGTCTTGGGGATGGAGCTGAAAATCTGCCAACACATCGCGGAAAAACTTTGACCCTGGAGGGTTAAAACCACGGGCCAGGTGATCGAAAAAGATAATAATTTCTCCCTCCTTAGGCTTAGGAGGACACTCTTTTCCAGGAGCCTTCCAGTGAAGGACATCTTTTGGGCCTAAAGCACCAATGGAGGCCATCTTTTCTAAGTCCTCCATAGTGATCCGGGAAGGGACCCAGTTGCAAGCAACAAACTGTTTGGCCGCGGAAGTCATCTTTTCAAAAGGGAAGGCTGAAAATACAATAAAAATCCGGTTTATGATCTATGCAGATTTAAACCGGCATATTCTATGAAGGTACTAATCCAACTGGCGGTTTAAGCAGGGGCCTAATGGTATCTACCGAATTAAACATCCGAAACAGCTATAAGCATGACGTCTACCGGATTATGATGTTTGAAAGGGAAAGTTAAACCACCAAACACAGGCAGGTAAGGCACAAATC
Source organism: Secale cereale (assembly GCA_902687465.1). Lineage (NCBI taxonomy): Eukaryota > Viridiplantae > Streptophyta > Magnoliopsida > Poales > Poaceae > Secale > Secale cereale. The sequence continues at coordinate 744,493,749 of LR738711.1, read as the reverse complement.
TAAGGTTAAACCGTTGACATAGGCAGATGAGATGCAGATCTAAAGTGTGGGGAAACAACCTTCACACAAGCAGCAGTAAGATATGGATCTACAACATATGGAAAACTAAAAAATAATTCAAGCTATATTCAACGGAAACAGTGAAGGTCTTCAGCAGAGTCAGTCTACACTAATCGTATTGGAAAGGATGATTACAGTAACGGAGCGGAGTCATGCTAACGGAGGTTAACCTAAAAGCTTGAAGATCTATGGATGAACGCTATCTATGGCGAAGAACTGCGAAGAACAGGGAGTCATCTATGAACGCACAGGAAACCCTAAACTGGATCTACGGGAAGGAAATAAGTGAACGTACCTGAGGCAATGGAAGCGGAAGGGCACCGGCGAATCTCTGGACGCGTTCAGGTTGACGCAGCGGCCGGGCTCGACGGATGCACAGAACTCGGCGGACGGCGGCGGAGCTCGAGCGTTAGAGGACAGAGGAAGAAGAAGCAAGGGGGAAAATAGAGATGCCCTTTGGCCCTATTTATAAGCAGAAGGGATAAAACGACAGGCGCGGGAATCAAGCAGACCAAAAAATCGGATATGTATGGTGTTGTCGCCTCGATCTTCGGAGCTTTAATAAGTAAAGGTAAAAAACAGGTACAAGTATTAAATGTGCGGATGGTGTCACGGCGGTTTATAGTGACCTGATGAGATGACGTCATGCCGGTTTACAAAGCATACTGAAGCTGCAAAAAGGAAAATATGTACAAGACTTTGGAGATTGACATGAACAGGTTCAAATCAATATGGGGCCTAATTTCAGGGATATTACTACCAGGTATAAACCGCCCAGGAGGGGCCGGTTTACGTTATCAAGATTATTTTATTGAAGGCCCAGCGAAGCATGAAGTAGAAGATTTCAGCCCAAGAGGTTTAGAGCCCAAGTGTTAGGACCCATGATTTGTAAACCGTCATACTATGTAACTTGGGATGTAAGATAGAAAGAACAGAGACCGAGGCAGACACGTTTATGAGCCGGCCTCGGGGCTCTGTAAACCGGACCGGGCGTTACCTCTTATATAAAAAGACGACCCGGCGACGGTTCAGGACAGACAACGATAGATCGAGACACAGGCAAAGCGGATTCGCTCCCTGGTCATCGAAACCCCAACAATACACACCAAGCTAGACGTAGGCTTTTACCTTCATCGAAGGGGCCGAACTAGTATAAAATCCCTGTGTCTTGTCCGCTTTAACCCCTTTAAGCTAACCCGTAGCAATGGCCTCACGACAAAGTCCTTTTGCTAGGACAACTGCCGTGCTAAATCCACGACATAACCCATAGTTCTCTTTCCCTACCGTGCTTCCTAGCAACAAAGTCTCTCTTATCATAACGTTGATTCTTTGATTGTGGGTTATCAAGATAAACAGCAGGTTCAATCTCTACATCATTATCATTGCTAGGTTGAGCATCATCATGAACATCATCATTTATATTATCACTAGGTTCATGTTCATTACCAGATTGTGTTTCAGCATCAGAAACAGATATATCATTGGGATTCTCAGGTGTTTCAGCTACAGGTTCACTAGGAGCATGCAAAGTCCTATCATTTTTCTTTTTCTTCTTCTTGGAAAAACTAGGTGCATCTAAATTAACTCTCTGAGAATCTTGCTCAATTATCTTAGGATGGCCTTCAGGATACAGAGGTTCCTGAGTCATTCTACCACCTCTAGTCACAACTCTAATGTATTATCATTATTCCTACTATTTAATTCATTGAGCAAATCATTCTGAGCCTTAAGTACTTGTTCTACTTGAGTGGTCATGGAAGCATGTATACTAATGAGTTTCAGTTCACCTTTAGCTCTAGACAAATAATCACTGAAGTGTTCAATCATATAAGCATTGTGTTGTAATTGTCTACCAACATAAGCATTGAAGTTTTCTTGTTTCACAATAAAATTGTCAAACTCATCTAAGCATTGGCTAGCAGACTGGTAACGAGGAATATCACCTTCATCAAATCTATAAAGAGAATTTACCTTTACTACCTATGTTGGGTTATCAAGACCACGTATTTCTTCGATAGGTGGTAAATTATTAACATCTTCAACTTTAATACCTTTTTCTTTCATAGATTTCTTTACCTCTTCCATATCTTCAGGACAGAGAAATAGAAGGCCTCTTTTCTTCGGAGTTGGCTTAGGGGGTGGTTCAAGAAGTGTCCAATTAATTCCATTGGCCAGCATATTATTCAATAGTAATTCAGCTTGTTCAACTGTTCTTTCCTTGAAAACACAACCAGCACAACTATCCAGGTGGTCTCTGGAAGCATCGGTTAGTCCATTATAAAAGACATCAAGTATATCATGCATCTCAAGAGGATGATCAGGCAAAGCATTAAGTAACTGGAGAAGCCTCCCCCAAGCTTGTGGGAGACTCTCTTCTTCAGTTTGAGCAAAGTTATATATTTCCCGTAAGGCAGCTTGTTTCTTATCAGCGGGAAAATATTTAGTAGAGAAGTAATACATCATATCCTGGGGACTACGCACACAACCAGGATCAACAGAATTAAACCAAGTCTTAGCATCACCCTTTAACGAGAAAGGAAATAGCTTAAGGATATAGTAATTGCGAATCTTTTCATCATTGGTAAATAGGGTGGCTATATCATTCAACTTAGTAAGATGTGCCATAACAGTTTCAGACTCATAGCCATGGAAAGGATCAGACTCAACCAAATTAATTAACTCAGGATCAACAGAGAATACATAATCCTTATCAGTAACACATATAGGTGAAGTAGCAAAAGCAGGGTCATGTTTCATTCTAGCATTCAAGGACTTTTCTTTCAGCTTAGCTAATAACTTCTTCAGATCATATCTATCATTGCAAGCAAGAAAGTCTCTAGCAGTTTCTTCATCCATAACATAACCTGCAGGCACAACATGCAATTCATATCTATTGGGAGTAGTTTCATCATCACTTTCATAAATATCATCAGTTTCAACATTTGCACTCTCCCTAACCTTAGCAATTTGTTCATCTAGAAATTCACCTAGTGGCACAGTATCAGGCATAGAAGTGGTTTCATCATACATAGCAGAAGTGGCATCATCAAGAACATACGACATATTAGATTTAATAGCAGGAGTAGGTGTCGCAAGTTTACTCATAACAGAAGGAGAATCAAGTGCAGAGCTAGATGGCAGTTCCTTACCTCCCCTCGTAGTTGAGGGTAAAATCTTGGTTTCAGAGTCCTTCAAATTCTTCATAGTGATCAACATATATAAATCCCAAGACTTAAAGAATAGAGCTATGCTCCCCGGCAACGGCGCCAGAAAATAGTCTTGATAACCCACAAGTGTAGGGGATCGCAACAGTTTTCGAGGGTAAAGTATTCAACCCAAATTTATTGATTCGACACAAGGGGAGCCAAAGAATACTCTCAAGTATTAGCAGCTGAGTTGTCAATTCAACCACACCTGGAAACTTAGTATCTGCAGCAAGATAGTTTAGTAGCAAATTATATGATAGTGGCGGTGGCAGCAATAAAAGTAACGATAGTGTTTTGTAGTTTTTATGATAATAGCAAAGGAAAAGTAAATAAGCAACAAGCAATATAGGTAAAGCTCGTAGGCATTGGACCGGTGAAGGGAAATTATGTCGGATGTAATTCATCATGTAGAAGTTATAATCTAGGGTGACACAGAACTAGCTCCAGTTCATCAATGCAATGTAGGCATGTTTTCCGAATATAGTCATACGTGCTTATGGAAAAGAACTTGCATGACATCTTTTGTCCTACCCTCCCGTGGCAGCGGGGTCCTATTAGAAACTAAGGGATATTAAGGCCTCCATTTAATAGAGTACCGGACCAAAGCATTAACACATAGTGAATACATGAACTCCTCAAACTATGGTCATCACCGGGAGTGGTCCAGATTATTGTCACTTCGGGGTCGCCGGATCATTACACATAGTAGGTGACTATGGACTTGCAAGATAGGATGAAGAACACACATATATTCATGACAACATAATAGGTTCAGATCTGAAATCATGGCACTCTGGCCCTAGTGACAAGCAATAAGCATAGCAAAGACATAGAAACATCAATCTCAGAACATAGTGGATACTAGGGATCAAACCCTAACAAAACTAACTCGATTACATGATAGATCCCATCCAACCCATCACCGTCCAGCAAGCCTACGATGGAATGACTCACACACGGTGGTGAGCATCATGGAATTGGTGATGGAGGAAGGTTGATGATGACGATGGCGACGATCTCCACTCTCCGGAGCCCCGAACGGACTCTAGATCAGCCCTCCTGAGAGAGATTAGGGCTTGGCGGCGGCTCCGTCTCGTAAAACGCAATAATTCCTTCTCCCTGATTTTTTTCTCCCCGAAAGTGAAGATATAGGATCTGGGGGTACGTCGGTGGAGCACCAGGGGGGCCAGGAGGCAGGGTGCGTACCCCCCACCCTCGTGGACAGGCCCTGGGCCCCCTAGTGTGGATCTTCTTGCAGGTATTTTTTATATTTTCCGAAATAATTCTTCGTTGATTTTCAAGCGATTCCGAGAACTTTTTATTTCTGCACAAAAACAACACCATGGCAGTTCTGCTAAAAACAGCGTCAGTCCGGGTTAGTTCCATTCAAATCATGCAAGTTAGAGTCCAAAACAAGGGCAAAAGGGTTTGGAAAAGTAGATAAGTTGGAGACGTATCAGACCTATCATTATAATTTCTTTTGCAAGGATAACCATTCTTTCAGGAGGAAATTGTAAGCCTTATTTTATAAGTTGCTCCTGATGGATCATTTGTGTATCCAAAGTCTGGCCCTTGATTGAAACACCATATCATTGCTACCTCGAAGCATGACAATGATACCCGGTTATCAACAAGAACATTGGAGGCGCGATGCTAAGTGTTTCTTGGTCAGTTATCCAAACACCGTTGTATGGGTAACATCTTGATTAATCCTTGCCTCTTTATCTGAATGGTTGGGTACTTGCTCTCCTACCCTGTATGACATGTTCTCCTTGTCCATGGGAAGGATATACTCCTAATAATTGAGTGCAATCACAGTTTTCCTTTCCATTGTTCTGTTTAACCTTCTTGATCTATATGATCTAAGCAGTAAAAATTCTCTGCTTATGTAAACATCTCGTTGTACAACTCTGTCAGTAAGACCTTGATTCTATTATTGATGACATTTCGGTACTGCCGGTGGACGAGAACCTTGCCTATTGGTCCGCCTTGTTTCAACGATCAGGAAAATGGCTCTCTTCGTTCCCCGTCCTTGGTACCAACATTATTGCCGACATAGCTGACAAGCTATCCACTGACATGCCTCCCTGTCGCGACTGTGCAAGATGTCACCACCCTTCCTACTTTCAACCCACATGGTGGGCCCATAACCCACAGGTCCACTGGATCGAAACCTGACTCTTCTTTACAACCCGGATTCTAATGTATCCTTTGCACCTGGCTTCGTAGGCGATTCATGAGCTAAATTCTATACCATTGTTCATCCTGGAATCAAACACCATGTTATTCTCGTTGTTCAATGCCCCCACTCCAGCTTCTGTCTAGGCATCGAATGATTGTCTACCCATTAGAAACTTTGGTACCATCGTATATTGCACTCAACGGATTCACTGAAATACAACTCGTGGGGTACCTCGTGTATTTCCCATTGAGTTCACCGTCAGATGCCCAGCTTTGTGGAGATGTGTTCCTCCGGAGTTTTTCCCCCTGGTCGCGTTCATAGGACGATGGAGATCCCAAAGAAAGGATAACGACTTAACCATGATGGCCTGAAACAGAGGAATGAAGACATCAATGTAATGGATCGACCTCTTCGAGTAGAGCAACCAAGACCAAGAAGATTCGCTAGAATTTCGTAACCAGATCTCCCCCTACTCCACCACTTAAATCTCGGGACGAGATTTCTTGTAGTGGAGGAGAATTGTGACGCCCGGATAGTTATGCTACAGTAATTCTCTCTAATGGTGCCACATCACTTCGATTACTGTTGCTAATCTCGCGTTAGTTCGAAACCGATTCAAATTCAAATTCAAAATCAAGCAAACAATAAAAAAATTCAAAAATAAAAACTAAAATGTCTAGAGTGAGCCAAATATTGCATAGGTAATTATGGTGGAGAAACCACACCTTTATAAAATACTTAAGTACTATAATATCTATAAAACATCAGTAAAAACAATTATTTAAATACCTTTTGTAATTAATAAAATGTCAAACTAATTTATTTGAGGACTAGACTTTTGTGACTATGGACTAAGTTGAAATACTAATTTAGATGCTACATGTATAATTTCCTAAAACTAAAATTAATAGGAAACAAAACTAAAACAGAAAAAAGTAATGTAAATAAAAGGAAAAAGGTAAACTGAAAAAAATCACTCACTGTGCACTCATCGCCCAGTGCTACAGTGCACAGACCAGCCCACCACAGGCCTTTCCTCTTTTCCTGTACAGAGGAGAAGGCAGAGGCCATGGCGTGGCGTCCATCCCACGGCGCTGGTACGTCTCCAACATATCTATAATTTTTGATTGTTCCATGCTATTATATTATCCTTCTAGGATGTCTTATGTGCCTTTATATACACTTTTATGTGATTTTTTGGGACTAAACTATTAACCCAGAGCCCAGTGCCAGTTTCTGTTTTTCTCCTATTTTAGGGTTTTACAGAAAAGGAATATCAAACGGAGTCCAATTGACGTGCCAATTTTTGATGATTTTCTGGACCAAAAGGAGCCCCCGAAGTAAAAGAGTTGGGCCAGGAGAGCCACGGACTGCCCACGAGGGTGGGGGGCGTGCCTTAAGCAGGGGGGCGCACCCTCATATCTCGTGGACAGCCCAGAGGCCCCCTTGAATTGTGCCCTACACCAAAAAATCCTATTAATACTGAAACCTTCGGAAATTAACCTAGATCGGGAGTTCCGTCGCCGAAAGCCTCTATAGCCAACGAAAACCAATCCAGACCCCATTCCGGCACCCTGCCGGAGGGGGGAACCCTCACCGGTGGCCATCTTCATCATCTCTGCACTCTCCATGACGAGGAGGGAGTAGTCCACCCTCGGGGCTGAGGGTATGTATCAGTAACTATGTGTTTGATCTCTCTCTCTCTCTCTCTCTCTCTCTCTCTCTCTCTCTCTCGTGTTCTTGAGATGGCACGATCTTGATGTATCGTGAGCTTTGCTATTCTAGTTGGATCTTATGATGCTTCTCCCCCTCTACTCTCTTGTAATGGATTGAGTTTTCCCTTTGAAGTTATCTTATCTGATTGAGTCTTTAAGGATTTGAGAACACTTGATGTATGTCTTGCACGTTCTTATCTGTGGAGACAATGGGATATCATGTGATCCACTTGATGTATGTTTTGGTGATCAACTTGCAGGTTCTGTGACCTTGGGAATCTATGCATAGGGGCGGGCACACGTTTTCGTCTTGACTTTCCGATAGAAACTTTGGGGCACTCTTTGAAGTTCTATGTGTTGGTTGAATAGATGTTTCTGAGATTGTGTGATGCATATTGTATAATCATGCCCACGAATACTTGAGGTGACAATGGAGTATCTAGGTGACATTAGGGTTTTGGTTGATTTGTGTCTGAAGGTGTTATTCTAGTACGAACTCTATGATAGATTGAACGTGACTACGGACTCTTGAATAGATCGATCAGAAAGAATAACTTTGAGGTGGTTTCGTACCCTACCATAATCTCTTCGTTTGTTCTCCGCTATTAGTGACTTTGGAGTGACTCTTTGTTGCATGTTGAGGGCTAGTAATATGATCCTATTATGTTATCCTTGTTGAGAGAACTTGCACTAGTGAAAGTATGAACCCTAGGCCTTGCCTACTATCATTGCAACACCATTTATGCTCACTTTTATCATTAGTTACCTTGCTGTTTTTATATTTTCTTTTTACAAAAACCTATATCTACCATCCATATTGCACTTGTATCACCATCTCTTCGCCGAACTAGTGCACCTATACAATTTACCATTGTATTGGGTGTGTTGGGGACAGAAGAGACTCTTTGTTATTTGGTTGCAAGGTTGCTTGAGAGAGACCATCTTCATCCTATGCCTCCCACGAATTGATAAACCTTAGGTCATCCACTTGAGGGAAATTTGCTACTGTCCTACAAACCTCTGCACTTGGAGGCCCAACAACGTCTACAAGAAGAAGGATGCGTAGTAGACATCAAGCTCTTTTCTGGCGCCGTTGTCGGGGAGGTTAGTGCTTGAACGTATATCTTTAGATCTTGCAATCAAATCTTTTAGTTTCTTGTTTTATCACTAGTTTGGTTTATAAAAGAAAACTACAAAAAAATGGAATTAAGGTTGCCTCATATGCTTCACCTTTTTAATATGTTTCGTGAAAATTATGGGAAGGAAAATTGTGCTCAAGTACTAGAAGAAGAATTACATAGAATGATTGGCACTAAAGGCTTGAATGATGAGCATGCTTGCAATATTGTTAGTGTGAATCCTTTGAATATCCATAGTACTAATGATGATTGCACTAGGCATGATGAAAATATCTCTTATAAGCATGTTGATTTTTGTGGAGTGCATAGAGTTTATAAGTACATACCAAATAGGGAAGATAGATTTTGCAAGAGGCATAAGTATTTAGAAACTAAATGTTTCTACAGATGCTACATGATTGTGCTGGAAATTTAAAATATCTTAGCCGTACTTGTGAACTTTGCAATGAACGTGGTCATTTCATTACCCAATGCGAATTGTTTCATGATCGAATCGTGTCCAAAAATTGTGATGGCTTGATTTTCCTTGCACATCATAATGAACTTATCTTGCTTTTGGGTTATGAAGAAATTAAACGTAGAACTAAGTTTCTTCCAGGATTTGCCATTGATAAACTTCTTGATTTTGATATAGAGGAAATATATATGTATTGTGCGGTGAATTGCATTGAAAATCCTTATATTGCCAATTACCTTAAGTCAAGAAAACAAATAGGAGATGAAGAGAATACTAATGAAAGGGAAGAGATTTCCTAATATCCTCCTATTATTTCTTATGATGAATCAGGTAACGAGGAGGAGCCTCCTATTCTACCAATCTCAGTAGTAAGGAGCTCCAAAAAAAGATTAAACCCACACATAATGAGAAGAAGAAAAAGAAAAGACGAAGAAGCAAAGGTAAATAGGTACCTCTCCCAAATGATTTTGCTCCTATTACTCATTATGATGATGATAATAGCTATACTATCGGTACTATCCATACTATTAACGATGAGAGTGATTATGCTTATGATATGGAAAGGCCCAAGCTTGGGGCTGCTATGTTTGATGAGAATGATATATTCGAGAATTTATTTGCTGCAATTAATGTTTGTCCCAAGCTTGGGGAGGCTACGTTTGATGAAGATGATATTTTTAGCCTCCCAAGTTTTGATGAGCAAAGCTATTATGATGAAAGCATGCCTCCTATTTATGATGATTATTGTGATGCCACTTATGCTATAAAAAGTAGTGATGATTATACTGATAAAACTTGTCATGATTATTATTACCCTTTCTCTGAACATTACTCTTTTAATGTGGAAACAATCTATAGTATTCAAGTCTCTTATGATACACCCACTATTCCGAATGAGAAGAATTTTGCTTATGTGGAGAGTCGTAAAATTTCTATGCAAGTAGATCATGAAAAGAATGCTTTATGTGCTGGTTATATTGTTGAATTCATTCATGATGCTACTGAAAATTATTATGAGAGAGGAACATATGCTTGTAGGAATTGCAATAATATCAAGTTTTCTCTCTATGTGTTGAAAATCTTGAAGCTATGCTTGTTTTCCTTCCTATGCTAGTTGATTATTGTTCCCATAAGTTGTTTGCTCACAAAATCCCTATGCATAGGAAGTGGGTTAGAATTAAATGTTCTAGTCATATTCTTCATTATTCTCTCTTTATGTTTCAATTCTTATCTTTTACGCGAGCATCATTGAAATCATCATGCCTAGCTACGGACGTTAAACGATAGCGCTTGTTGGGAGGCAACCCAACTTTATTTTGTTTTCTTTGATTTTGCTTGTGTTTAGGATTAAATATTGCATCTAGCTTATGTTTAGATGTGGTTTTGTGTTTTAATTAGTGTTTGTGCCAAGTAGAACCTTTGGGAAGACTTGTGTGAAGTTTATATGATCTTGCTGTGAAAAACAGAATCGTTAGCGCTCGCTAGAATGGTCATAAGATTTTACTAGAGTGTGCTATTTAGTTGATTATTTTTGCAGATGATTAATAGACAAATTTATCAAGTTTACCAATTTAGTTTGAATTTTTTGGAGTTACAGAAGTATGCGATACCTGCAGATTACTACAGACTGTTCTGTTTTTGACAGATTCTGTTTTTCATGTGTTGTTTGCTTATTTCAATGCATATATGAGTAGTATTGGGAAGTATGAACCATAGAGAAGTTGGAATACAGTAGGTTTAACACCAATATAAACAAAGAATGAATTAATTGCAGTACCTTTGAGTAGTGGTTTGCTTTCTTATACTAACGGAGCTCACGAGATTTTTGTCTAAGTTTTGTGTTGTGAAGTTTTCAAGTTTTGAGTATTGCTTTGATGGACTATGGAACAAAGAATGGAAAGAGCCTAAGCTTAGGGATGCCCTTGGCCCCCCAAGGTAAAATTCAAGGACAACCAAAAGCCTAAGCTTCTGGGGCATCCCCTCTTTCGTCTTCATCTATCGGTAACTATACTCGGAGCTATATTTTTATTCACCACATGATATGTGTTTTGCTTGGAGCGTCTTGTATAATTTTAGTATTTGCTTGTTAGTTTGCCATAATTATCCTTGCTGGACACACCTATTTGAGAGAGTTAAATATGGCCTAGGAATTGATAGAACACTCTATGTGCTTCACTTATATCTTTTGAGTTGAATATGTTTTGCTCTAGTGCTTCACTTATATCTTTTAGAGCACGGTGGTGGTAATATTTTGTAGAAGTTGTTGAAATCTCATGCTTCGCTTATATCCTTTTGAGAGTCTATTAAAACAGCATGGTAATGTGTTTAGGCTAATAAAACTAGTCATCACATGATAGACATCCAATGTCAATGTAGTAAAAAAATTCACACTAAGTGCATCGAATATGATGAGATGTTGGATGCTTGATAGTTGTTTTGAGATATGAGGATAGTGATATTAGAGTCATGCTAGTGGAGTTATTATGAAATTGAGAAATGCTTGTGTTAAGGTTATTGATTCCCGTAGCATGCACGTATGGTGAACCGCTATGTGACGAAGTTAGAGCATGAGGTATTTGTAAAGTGCCAACCTTTGTGTGGAGGTCGGGGGCGCGCGATGGTTAACTCCTACCAACCTCCCCCCTAGGAGCATGCGTTGATTGCTTTGTTTTGATGACTCGTAGATTTTTGCAATAAGTATATGAGTTCTTATGACTAATGTTGAGTCCATGGATTATACGCACTCTCACCCTTCCACCATTGCTAGCCTCTCTTGTACTGCGCAACTTTCGCCGGTGCCATTAACCCACTATATATCCTTCCTCAAAACAGCCACCATATTATTCCTCAAAACAGCCACCATACCTACCTATCATGGCATTTCCAGAGCCATTCCGAGATATATTGCCATGCAACTTTCCACCGTTCCGTTCATATGACACGCATCATATTGTCATATTGCCATTGCATGATCATGTAGTTGACATCGTATTTGTGGCAAAGCCACCATGCATAACTTTTCATACATGTCACTCTAGTTTCATTGCACATACCGGTACACCGCTGGAGGCATTCATATAGAGTCATACTTTGTTGTAGTATCGAGTTGTAATATCGAGTTGTAATGAAAGTGTGATGATCATCATTATTATTGCATTGTCCCATGGGAGGAAATGCTAAATATATAAAGCCCCTTCGCAAAAAAAGGCCAAAGAAAAAAGAAAGGCCCAAAAAAAAGAAGAAAAAAAAGAAAAAAAAGGGACAATTGTACTATCTTTTTCCACACTTGTGCTTCAAAGTAGCACCATGTTCTTCGTTGTAGAGAGTCTCATGTTAGTCACTTTCATATATTAGTGGGAATTTTCATTATAGAACTTGGCTTGTATATTCCAACGATGGGTTTCCTCAAATGCCCTAGGTCTTCATGAGCAAGCAAGTTGGATGCACACCCACTAGTTTCTTTTGTTGAGCTTTCATTCATATTTAGCTCTAGTGCATCCGTTGCATGGCAATCCCTACTCACTCACATTGGTATCTATTGATGGACATCTCCATAGCCCGTTGATACGCCTAGTTGATGTGAGACTATCTCCCTCCTTTTTGTCTTCTCCACAACCACCTCTCTATTCCACCTATAGTGCTATGTCCATGGCTCACGCTCATGTATTGCATGAAAGTTCAAAGGTTTGAAAAGATAGATTATGAAAACAAGTGCTTGGCTGAAACTGGGGTTGTGCATGATATGAATATTTTGTGTGATGAAGAGGGAGCATAGCCAGACTATATGATTTTGTAGGGATAACTTTCTTTAGCCATAGTATTTTGAGAAGACATGATTGCTTTGTTAGTGTGCTTGAAGTATTGTTATTTCTTATGTCAATATAGACTTTGTCTTGAATCTTTCAGATCTGAACATTCATGCCACAATTAAGAGAATTACATTGAAAATTATGTTAGGTAGCATTCCACATCAAAAATTCTATTTTTATCATTTACCTACTCGAGGACGAGCAGGAATTAAGCTTGGGGATGCTGATACGTCTCCAACGTATCTACAATTTTTGTTTGTTCCATGCTATTATATTATTCTTCTAGGATGTCTTATGGGCCTTTATATACACTTTTATATGATTTTTGAGACTAGCCTATTTACACAGAGCCCATGCCTGTTTATGTTTTCTCCTGTTTTAGGGCTTTACAGAAAAGGAATATCAAACGGAGTCCAATTGACGTGCCAATTTTTGATGATTTTTTCTGGACCAAAAGAAGCCCCCGAAGTAAAAGAGTTGCGCCAGGAGAGCCACGGGCTGCCCACGAGGGTGGGGTGCGCGCCCTGGGCAGGGGGCGCGCCCTCCTATCTCATGGACAGCCCAGAGGCCCCCCTCACTTGTGCGCTATGCCAAAAAATCCTATAAATACTGAAACCTTCGGAAATTAACCTAGATCGGGAGTTCCGCTGTCGAAAGCCTCTATAGCCACCGAAAACCAATCCAGACCCCGCTCCGGCACACTGCCGGAGGGGGGGGAACCCTCACGGGTGGCCATCTTCATCATCTCGGCGCTCTCCATGACGAGGAGGGAGTAGTCCACCCTCGGGGCTAAGGGTATGTATCAGTAGCTATGTGTTTGTTCTCTCTGTCTCTCTCTCTCTCTCTCTCTCGTGTTCTTGAGATGTCACGATCTTGATGTATCGCAAGCTTTGCTATTCTAGTTGGATCTTATGATGCTTCTCCCCCTCTACTCTCTTGTAATGGAATGAGTTTCCCCTTTGAAGTTACCTTATCGGATTGAGTCTTTTAGGATTTGAGAACACTTGATGTATGTCTTGCACGTGCTTATCTGTGGTGACAATGGGATATCATGTGATCCACTTGATGTATGTTTTGGTGATCAACTTGCGGGTTCCGTGACCTTGGGAATCTATGATAGGGGTTGGCACACGTTTTCGTCTTGACTTACCGATAGAAAGTTTGGGGCACTCTTTGAAGTTCTATGTGTTGGTTGAATAGATGTTTCTAAGATTGTGTGATGCATATCGTATAATCATGCCCACAGATACTTGAGGTGACAATGGAGTATCTAGGTGACATTAGGGTTTTGGTTGATTTGTGTCTTAAGGTGTTATTCTAGTACGAACTCTATGATAGATTGAACGTTACTACGGACTCTTGAATAGATCGATCAGAAAGAATAACTTTGAGGTGGTTTCGTACCCTACCATAATCTCTTCGTTTATTCTCCGCTATTAGTGTCTTTGGAGTGACTCTTTGTTGCATGTTGAGGGCTAGTAATATGATCCAATTATGTTATCCTTGTTGAGAGAACTTGCACTAGTGAAAGTATGAACCCTAGGCCTTGCCTACTATCATTGCAACACCGTTTATGCTCACTTTTATCATTAGATACCTTGCTGTTTTTATATTTTCTTATTACAAAAACCTATATCTACCATCCATATTGCACTTCTATCACCATCTCTTCGCCGAACTAGTGCACCTATACAATTTACCATTGTATTGGGTGTGTTGGGGACACAAGAGACTCTTTGTTATTTGGTTACAGGGTTGCTTGAGAGAGACCATCTTCATCCTACGACTCCCACGGATTGATAAACCATAGGTCATCCACTTGAGGGAAATTTGCTATTGTCCTACAAACCTCTGCACTTGGATGCCCAACAACGTCTACAAGAAGAAGGGTGCGTAGTAGACATCAGGTGCCACGGCCGGATGACCGACACCTACTCCTCTCGAGTGCCCTAGAGAGGATAAGGAGGACACCCACGACCCCCTGCCGAACCCTAGCCACTCCCCCTCTTCTACACCGTCCCCCACGCTCGATCCCGATCTGTGTGGTCTGCATTCATGGTCGCGTCGCGTCGATCCCGCGCCCACCGGCCTCCCCTCGTCGCGCGAAGATGTCCGGGATCTCCGTCGTGGTCGGCTCCATCACCACGCCGAGGGGCTCGAGCTAGGATGCCCCATAGCCTCGCCATCGTCCTCGTCTTCGCCCATGGCTGCTGCATCATACCGTCGTTTGCCACCCCAACGGACCATCCCGGCTTCCATGACCCTATCCATGAGCCTCCCCGTGAGCTTCTCTGTCGATTCCCCTACTTTTCCCCCTCGATTCGTGCCCCTATGTGTCAAACGCCGCCATGGTCGGAGCTCCTCTGCCGCGTACGCGTACGTATAAGCATGTGTGCTCTGCGCTGCTGCTATGCCTTGCATTCCTGCTGCTTTGGGCTGCTGCTTTGTTGCTACACTGGTTGCTGGCCGCTGCCGCGCTGCTGCTCCCGACCGCCGGCTGCTTCTGTTTTTCTGCCACTGCTGCTGCTCAAGTTGCTGCTGCTGCCTCCCCCTGCCACTGCTTGTAGCTGATGTTGCTGCTCCATTGCCAACTGCTGCCTCTAGTTGCACTTGCTACTGCTCTGCCTTGCAGCTGCACTGCTGCTTGCGGCTGGCCATGGCAAGGCCAAGGCCGTGCGCCCGTGCGTGAGTGTGTGTGTTGTGTGTGTGTGTGTGTACGTGTGTGTTAGGCCGGCTCTGTTAGTGTTAGGTTAGGCTAGTTAATTAGGTTAGTAAGTTAATTAGTAGTCTTTGTTCATATGACATGTGGACCCATGTAAACTAAAATAATAAGTTAAACTATGTGCCTATGACACATGGGACCCGCTTACACTATTCCTCTTGTTGACCAGTCAACCTTTGACCGGGTCAACCCAACTCCTCTAGCCCTACTGTCATACACTGTGTCTAGAATAGCTCTAGGTGACAAAGGTATTTTACCGTTTAATTTCGAAATATAAATAAATCTAGAATATTGCTTAAACTTTGAAAAATCATAGAAAATAAAACGGAGCTCGAATGAAAAAGTTTTATATATGAAAATTGCTCAGAACGATGAGACAAATTCGAATAAGCAATCCGTTAGTCCACCACATGTCCGTAGCACAACGAACATGCAACATTCCACCTTCGTTTCATCTGCGCGAAAATGTCAAACACCGGGAATACTCTCCCGAATGTTTTCTCCCTTCGCCAGTATTGCCTAGTATTGTGTTAGGTCACACCTAGCTCCGCGTATTGCCTTGTTATAATTTGTGATGGTTTTGTTTGCTCTGTCATTTATTTGTTTCCCCTCCGTTGTTTCTTTTCGATAGACTCCGATACCGCGATAGACCCTGAGACCATTGACGCTACAGTGTTCGACTACGGCTACGCTTTCGAAGATTCCTTTCGTCTGCAGAGCTTCCAGGCAAGCCCCCCCCCCTTGATCACCATATATCGCCCATTCTCCTCTCTCTTATTCTTGCATTAGGTTTGCTATTGTTGTTGATTTGATAGCTCCTTTTCTGTTGCATAGCATGTCATTGTTGCTACATCTGTTGATACCTTTACCTGCTATCCTAATGCTTAGTATAGGATGCTAGTTTTCCATCAGTGGCCCTGCATTCTTGTCCGTCTGCCATGCTATACTATCGGGTCATGATCAGTTCAGGAGGTGATCACGGGTTTATACTTTACTATTACATACTCTTGATGATGATTCGAATATGGGGGCTGAAGGGGCAGGTGGTTCCACATAGGAAGTGGTGGGCCTGGGTTCCCGAGAACCCGTTGATGGTTACTTTGTGGCGGAGCGACAGGCCGGGTTGCGACCACCTAGGACAGAGGTGGGCCTGGCCCTGGTCATTGTCCGCGGTTATTTCATAATAACACGGTTAACGAGATCTTGATATTTGATCTGAGTCTGGCCATTGGCCTATATGCACTAACCA
The DNA here is from genome assembly GCA_902687465.1 of Secale cereale. Lineage (NCBI taxonomy): Eukaryota > Viridiplantae > Streptophyta > Magnoliopsida > Poales > Poaceae > Secale > Secale cereale. Next base: position 744,477,210 of record LR738711.1, on the reverse strand, counting down.
GCTACGTGGGAATAGTTATGGGCACTCGACGTCGTGGTATCAGCCGAAGCCTTCTTCACGTCAGCGACTTAGCGACGCGCGCCAGATAGGACTAGAACGCCGCTCTGGTATGAGGAGCGGCTAGGTCTGCTTACCGACCGCATATGCAACGTGTAGGTGTGCATTGGGCGATGGGCCCGGACCCCTGTGCGCTTAGGACTTAGACCAGTGTGCTGACCTCTCTGCTGTGCTTAGGTAGGGCTGCGTAATTCTTGCTCGTCCTCGAGTAGGTAAATGATAAAAAAGATAAGTTTTGATGTGGAATGCTACCTAGCATAATCTTGATCATGTAATCTAATCATGGCATGAATATTAAGACACGAGTGATTCAAAGCAATAGTCTATCATTTGACATAGAAGAATTTAATACTCGGGCATCCCAACAAACAATCAAGTCTTTCAAAATATCAATGCTAAAGAACGTTATCCCTACAAAATCATATAGTCTTTTATGCTCCCTTTTCTTAACACAAGGTACCCCTCATGCCTATCCCGGTGTCAGCCAAGCAATTGTTTTCATACTTTACTCTTACAAACCTTTTCAACTCTTCACACAATACATGAGCATGAGCCATGGCCATAGCACTGTGGGTGGAATAGAAGGTGGTAGTAGACAAAAGGAGGGAGAAAGTCTCACATCAACTAGGCGTATCAATGGGCTATGGAGATGCCCATCAATAGATATCAATGTGAGTGAGTAGGGATTGCCATGTAACGGAGGCACTAGAGCTATAAGTGTATGAAAGCTTAAAATAAAACTAGTGGGTGTGCATCAACTTGCTTACTCACGAAGACCTAGGGCATTTGAGGAAGCCCATCGTTGGAATATACAAGCCAAGTTCTATAACGAAAAATTCCCACTAGTATATGGAAGTGACAACATAGGAGACTCTCTATCATGAAGATCATGGTGCTACTTTGAAGCACAAGTGTGGAAAAAAGATAGTAGCATTGTCCCCTTTTTCTTTTCCTTTTTTCTTTTTCTTTTTTTTTGGGCCTTCCTTTTTTTATTTGGCCTTTCTTTTTTCTTTTCTTTTGGCCTTTCTTTTTTTTCTTTTTTTTTCTTAAGGGACAATGCTCTAATAATGATGATCATCACACTTATATTTACTTACAACTCGATATTACAACTCGATACTAGAACAGAAATATGACTTTATATGAATGCCTCCGGCGGTGTACCGGGATGTGCAATGATCTAGCGTAGCAATGACATCAAAAAATGGATAAGCCATGGAAACATCATGCGAGCTATCTTACGATCATGCAAGGCAATATGACAATGATGGTGCGTGTCATAATAAATGGAATAGTGGAGTTACATGGCAATATATCTCGGAATGGCTATGGAAATGCCATAATAGGTAGGTATGGTGGCTATTTTGAGGAAGGTATATGGTGGTTGTATGGTACCGGCAAAATTTGCGCGGTACAAGAGAGGCTAACAATGGTGGAAGGGTGAGAGTGCGTATAATCCATGGACTCAACATTAGTCATAAAGAACTCACATACTTATTGCGAAAAATCTATTAGCCCTCGAAGCAAAAATACTACGACGCATGCTCCTAGGGGGGAGGTTGGTAGGAGTTAACCATCGCGCGCCCCCGACCTTCACGCAAAGATAAATAATCAAAATACAATGCGCGCCAATTTGGTTACATAGTTAGGAGACCATACGTGCATGCTTCGGGAAGCACAAACCTTAACACCAATATTTTTACTGAACCATAATCATTCACTAGTTCCTTCCACATATTAGCATCTCTATATCGCAAAACTATTGCAAGGAATCAAACATATCATATTCAGCGATCTAAAAGTTTATGTAGGATTTTATGACTAACCAAGTGAATGACCAATTCTTGTCAACTCTCTAAATAGATATAAGTGAAGCAAGAGAGGTTTAATTCTTTCTACAAAAGTTATGCCCATGCTCTAACAATTATAAGTGAAGCAAAAGAGCATTCTACAAATGGCGGTTTTCTATGTGAATAGAAACATGCAATCCAAACTTCAAATGATATAAGTGAAGCACATGAATCATTCTATAAAGCCATACTCAAAAGATATAAGTGAAGTGCAAAGAGCATTCTATAAATCAACCAAGGACTATATCATACCAGCATGGTGCATTTATTAAAGGAAAAAGAAAAAGCACACGACGCTCCAAGAGTTTACGCATATCATGTGAACCAAACGAATCCGAAAACATATCGATACTTGTTGAAGAAAGATGGGATGCCTTCCAGGGCATCCCCAAGCTTAGACGCTTGAGTCTCCTTGAATATTTACTGGGGGTGCCTTGGGCATCCCCAAGCTTGAGCTCTCGCCTCTCCTCCTTCTTCTCACATCGAGACATCCTCGGTCTTCGAACACTTCATCCACACAAAACTTAACCGAACTTTTAGTGGCGGGGTTAGTGCATATGATCAATAAAATCCCATCATGTACTGCTCTAACATTATTGTATAATTATAAACAAACATTACCCACTATATGATATCATAATTCTATGGCCCCAAGTCAAGGAGACATCAACAAGAATTCAAACATATGCAAATAATGAAGCTATAACAGCAATCTGTGAAAACAGGACAATCTGTAGTAATCTGAACATTAAACATACTTCTGTAACTCTAAAAATTCTGGAAAAATCAGGAAAAATCAAAAATTTGTATAGCAAGACTTTGCAAAAAGTTTTAGATCCTTTAGACGTTCTAGTAAAAAAAATGTAAAATTGCACACTACAGCCAAAGTTTCTGTTTTTGCATCGCACAAACCAACAAGCAGTTTAATCATCCTAAAGGAAACTCTTGGCACATTATTTTTATAATACAATGGAATTGTACAAGGGGATAATTATTTTTGTTGAAAAGTTTCTGTAATCAAGGTTCACAAAATTTCCATGGGCACGAACAAAGTTCAAGGCTAGCTCCCACTTTAACAATGCTCGTCTTTCTCACTTTCGCTTTTCTTTTTGAAAAAGTTTTACGTTCCCCTCTTTATTTTTTTTTGTTTTTAAACTTTCTAAAAGCACTCAACAGAAATAATTGACTCTCTAAAACTTCCGGGTTGTCTCCCTGGCAGCGCTTTCTTTAAAGCCATTAAGCTAGGCATATAGTGCTCAAGTAATGAATCCACCCGGATCCCAAGGTATATCAAAGCCAATTTTAATTAACAATGATTTGGCATTTAGTAGTGAGCACAGAGTGATATGTGTCATGAAAAAACGAAGTCTAACTCTTATCCTATGCATAGGCATGTCATACAAGAACAATTCATGCACATCAAGTAAAGGCCAATGCATAGTATAAGCAGTTTCTTGCAATTTTATCATGTTGGAAACATAGAGAGGCGGAGATGTAGTTCCTCTCTCATAATAATTGCAAGTAGGAGCAGCAAGCACATGCATATTATATTAATCAAAATCATCATATGTAACGGAAAAGGGAAACCCATCAATATAATCCTTAATAAGTGCAAACTTCTCCAATATAGTGTAATTTGGAGAATTCAAAAAGACAATGGGACTATCATGTGTGGGTGCAATTGAAACTATCTCATGTTTAACATAAGGAACTATATCAAGTTCATCTCCATAAGCATAATTCATATTGGCATCTTGGCAACAAGCATAGCAAGCATCATCAAAACGGGATATTTCAAAAGAATCAACGGGATCATAGCAATCATCATAGCAATCATCCTTCGGTAAGCACGAAGGGAAGTTAAACAATGTATGAGTTGAAGAGTTACTCTCATTAGAAAGTGGGCACGGGTAGCTAATTCTCTCTTCCTCCTTTTATTCTTTGCTCTCCTCCTCATCTTTTTCGTCGAATGAGCTCATAATGTCATTAATTTCTTCTTTCATAGACTCCTGCAAAATATTAGTCTCTTCTTGGACAGCGGAGGAGTACTCAATATATGGTTTAACATAGACATTAGAAGCATAATTATCATAACAATATTTAAATATGGCAAAATTTTCAGATTGGTAAAGAGCAGCATCATACTTTTCAATCAAAGAAGCAATTTCATAAGCACCCTTAAAAGCAACAAATTCTTCAATTTGTTCAACATCATAGTAACTATAAACACCCTTAGCATATGAAGATACGATTCCATTATCACTAAACTCACATTGGTAGGGAAGGTGTTTCTTAGGGTCTTCAGAACAACAAGTGAAATCATATATTTCACATAAATTCCAAGCATAGCATTGCAAATGATGGATTTGATCCAGCAAATGTTTCCCTTCTTAAGATAAGTGGTGTCGCACATAACAAGCATGCTCATCTAAAGATTTGCCCTCAACTAAGCAAGTTGGGGTTTCAGCACGAGCACATAGGGATCGAAGATGATCCAAGTAAAAAAGCTTCAGGAGTGTGATAGATTTTGAGTGGTTCTTCAACCATTGGTTCAGCACATACCTGCTACTTCTCGAGCTTGCGTTGTATTCCCTCGAAGAGGAAAGGGAGATGCAGCACAATAGCGTAACTATTTCCCCCATTTTTTGAGAACCAAGGTATCAATCCAGTAGGAGACCACGCGCGAGTCCCTCGCACCTGCATAAACAAATAAGAACTTCGCAGCCAACACGATAAGGGTTTGTCAATCCCTTTATGGTCACTTACGAAAGTGAGATCGGATAGAGATGATAGTTTATATTTTGGGTATTTTTAGTTTATAAGAACAGCAAATAAAAGCGATAAAAGTAAAGTAGATGTAGATTGATATGTTGAGAATAGACCCGGGGGCCATAGTTTTCTCTAGTGGCTTCTCTCATGATAGCGATATTCTACGGCGGGTAAACAAATTACTGACAAGCAATTGATAGAAAAGCGAATAATTATGAGACTATCTAGGCATGATCATTGTATATAGGCATCACGTCCGAGACAAGTAGACCGACTCCTGCCTGCATCTACTACTATTACTCCACACATCGACCGCTATCCAGCATGCATCTAGTGTATTGAGTTCATAAGAACAGAGTAACGCTTTAAGCAAGATGACATGATGTAGAGGGATAAACTCAAGCAATATGATATAAACCCCATCTTTTTATCCTCGATGGCAACAATACAATACGTGTGTCGGGGGAAACTGTCCGCCACGAACACCTATGGGACCGGAGCCCCTTGTCTGTGCGGTACGAGGGCGGAGGGAGCACAAAGAGCAGATCGAGGCAGACGCGCGGGCAGTTTTACCCAGGTTCGGGCCGCACGTATGCGTAAAACCCTACTCCTGCTTGGTTGTGTATTGAGTGGGACGCTCGGGAGCTTGAAGAAGCAGCTACACCGTGCGTGAGAGTAATCTAGGTTTCGAACCCCCTCCACGTTGTGCATGGGCCTCCTTTTATAGCGCAAAGGGGTCACCGACAGGTGTCAACGTAGGAGAAAGGGGTAAAAATGTAAAAGAGGTGGTAGCTGTAACAGTGCGGGAACAGTGGAGCTACAGTACAGAACAGTGGTCTATACCTACTTTAACAGTGGGGGACAAGGGCATTTAATGCCCGTCGCCGTCGACCCAAAAAGCTCCCGCCTTAGCGTCTCCGTCCGCCACGGCGACGGATCTATCGCCGTGGTGTGCCACCGTGTACCCCAGGCTGCACAGCCATCCGCCACGCGTCCCTGGTTAGGCCCCAGGGCGACGCGTGGGCCGATGAGCTGGAGCGCGGGCACACAGCGTAGCCTCCCCGGCAAGCGCCTTGCCGGGGCCTTGATCTTGCCGGGCCCGGGAACTTGCCGCTCCCCGGGCCCCTTGCCGGGGCGCGCATAGCGCCGAGGCAATATCTTCTAATCTTCCTGGCAAGCTCCTCTTGCCAGGGTCTTGTGCTAGCGGAACAGCCTTGAGCCTGGTACGGCCCTCCCGGCAAGCTCCTCTTGCCGGGGTCTCGATCTCCTGTCTTGTATACTTTGTTTTTGAATGGTTTAATATGAGGCAGGAGGGTCTCCGGCGAGCACGCAGTAAACCTTGCCGCGGGAAGCTGCAACTGCCCGTGCACAAGTTGGGGTACTGGGGTCCCCCTACCTTAGTACACCGACAGGAGCCCCCGGGCCTGGGCCACACACGGTGCCGAGCGCTGTTGGGCCAGGCCCAAAACAGTGCACGGGCACCCGCGGCCCGCGGCGCGCCGAATCCACTTCCATATCCGCCGCACCCCACGGTAACGGCACGCGTCGATTGCGGCGCCGTGGGATGGGACGTGCCCACGATCTCTTAATGGAAAGGGGGAAACGCCCCCCACTCCCCCATAAAAGCAGAGGCAGCGGGCGCGATTCCCCTCCCTGTGCTCTCATTACGTCGTCTTCTTCCTGCTAAAGATTCCTTCTTGCGCTCCGCTTCCACAGCTCCGCCGCCGCCTAGCTCTTCGTCCCCTTCCTTCCGCCGCGTCCGCCATGGCCCCAAAGGCCGACAAGGGGAAAGCGGAGAAGTCCAAGAAGGAGAAATCCGAGCAAGCAGCCAAGCTCATTGCTTACCGGAAGCGGAATATCGTCTTCTCGCCGAGGCTCGGCGTGCAAGAACTCTGGAACAAGTACTACTTGTTCTGGTCCAAGGGCACCGATGCGCATCCCCGCACCCGAGCATACCCGGCCGCCGCCAAAGACAACTATCCCGGCGGGTATTATTTCTTTGCTGCCTTTTTCCACTGTGGCCTCTGCCCTCCTTTTTCGAACTTCTTCTGTGATATCATGAACACGTATGGCTTCCATCTGCTTGATTTCACCCCCAATGCCATCCTCACCATGGCCGTTTTCGCACATATGTGCGAAAACTTCATAGGAGTCCACCCCAACGTAGCCCTCTTTAGACACTTTTTCACCCCTAGAGCCGAGGCCGATGCCCCTCTCTCCGGATGTATTTCTTGGGTCTTCCGTCTCGGGAAGAAGGGGTCGTACTTGCCGGGGGAGCTCCGCGGCAAGTGGGAGGAATGGCGAGCTGAGTGGTGTTGGATTGTAGAGGACCAGCCGCAAGCCTTCACTGCGCCGCGCACAACGCCTATCGCGCGCGGCAGAGATTGGAGCGATCTAGACTCCGACGACGTCAAGCTCGACATCGCTCTTGTCCGGATCCTCCGTCTTCGGCTGGCCCGGCTATCAGTTGCCGAGGTGGGCGCAGATTTCCTCCGCCGGCGCATCGCCCCTCTCCAGGACCGGAAGAGGCCGGCCTGGTTGTATGGCGGCCCGGCAGACATCATGAGGCTGCGCCCCGGGCTTAATTTTAACTTCACCACTCTGGAGCTGCGCGGGATGGTACGAGAGCTCTTCAAGTACGACCCGGCGCACCCCGAGTGGTTCAGGACTCCCCGGGAAGTGGTGCCGCTCTGCAACAACGCCGCGAGGGACCGAATCCTTGCCATGATGCCGATGTGCGACTCGCATGGCTTGGACCGCTCGTGGATCGCCCCGAAGCCAATCGACGTCCTCAACTTCTACGACAACCTCGTCGAGGTGGCGAGCAACAAGGAGGACCTCAAGCTGCATACGCGGGACACCACCGAGCAGGAAATCGCCTACATAGCTTCTCGGGCTGAGGAGGCCGCCGCAGCCGCGGCGGCAGGAGTCTTCGGGTTCTCGCCGGAGGAGGCGGAGGCCGAAGAGGCGTCCACCCAGGCGGAAGAGGCGGAGATCCGCCGATTGCTGAACCTCCCACCCGACGCGCTCACCGGGGTCCCCTCGTTGAGGCACTCCGGGATCCATGGGATCGCAACGGAGGCCGCGGCAAGGGAGGGAACCGCCGGAGGAAGCAGAGGCGCCGCGAGGGGCGGAGGCGCCAAGGGGAAGAGGGCCGCAGCGCTGGATGCTGGGCCCAGCGAGCCGACCGAGGCAGAGGAGGAGGAGGAGGAGGAGGCCGAAGACTCCGGCGGATCTACGGAGTTATACGCCGACGACCTCTCCTCGTCGGAGAGCTCCCCGCCTCCGGCAAGCCCGAAGGAGTCCCCGGCAAAGCGCCTCCGCAAGGCGGCGACGGGGGAAAGGGCGCAGGCGCCCCGGCAACAGCCACCTCGGCGGGCGGCTCCCCGGGGGAGTCAAGCCGCGCCAAGGCCGTCCGGCGCACCAGCCGCAGCAGAGGCGGGCCGTGCGCGGACCACGACGGAGGCGCCCCGCAGGCCGGCAGCGAGCCGGCAGGGGTCTTCTCGGAGCGGAGCAGCGGCTCCGCCCGCCCCCCGGGCGCCGGCAGCCACAGGGGCTGGGTCTTCGCAGCCCCCAGCCCCGGTGAGCACCAAGCGCGCGAGGGAGTCTTCGCCTCCCGCTCCTCGCGTCGACGCGCCCACGGTGGAGTATGACTTCTCCGCCCTGAGCGAGGACGACGAAGAGGACCAGGAGTAAGGATCCGAAGTTCCTTTTTCTTCTTGATTTTTTTTTGTCTTGAGCTTCTGTTGATGCTAACTCTGTCTTCTGTTCTGGTTTCAGGACCCTGGCCCATCGCGCCGCGAAGAAGGCCAAGGCGCCCGAGGCCGAGGTCGCGGAGGACTCGGCAGCGGCGGCAACGGAGGGCGCGCCGGAGCCGAGCCTGCCGGACTCTGGCACTGCTCCGATGAGCAGCCCCCAGCGCAGCCCGCAGCGCAGCCCCCAGCGTAAGTCTGGGGTTCTTTCTTTTCGCTTGTCGGGGTACGTCTGAGGCTTTTGATTTTATCTTCATATTTTGACATTTCTTGTCTTGTTCCGTGCAGAGGAGGAGCCGCAGCGGGAAGAGCGCCCGGAGACCACCGCCGAGGAGCTGCAGGCACCGCCATCCCCGCCAAGGCAGGACTCTCCGGCAAGGGAGAGTGCTCCGTCAAGGGCGGGTACTCCGCCAAGGCAGAGTACCCCGCCAAGGACGAGCAGCCCGGCAAGGGCGGCCACCCCGCCGAGGCCAAGTTCCCCGGCGAGGGCGACTACTCCGACGAGGCCGAGCTCCCCGGCGAGGGAGCCCGCCGCTGAGGACGTCCGCCAAGGTAACCTTTGTAACTTGTCTTCTTGGCTTATCTCTTTTTTGGATATTTGCTTGAGTCTTGAATTCCTTGGTCTTCTTCTTCTTTCTAGATCTTCCTCCTCCTGTGCCTATGGAGACGGAGGTAATTATCCTCGAGGAGGAGGACGCGCAGGGCGGCGGCGGCGACGCTCCAGTCATCGAGGAGGTGGGCGAGGCCGCCGAGCCGGCCGCGCAAGAGACTGCTCCGGCTGCGGATGCAGCGGCCGGGGAGGGGGATGGTGGCCGCACCGCCGACCCGGAGGTGGCGGGAGCATCGGATGCTGCGCCGGCCACCGGTCCCTCCGCCGGCGAGGAGCAAAGGTTCTATCTCGAGGCCCCCAATGGCGTCTTCATCCAGATGCCGTGGGGGTCTTCGTCGCGGGCTCCTGCGGAGGGCGAGGCGTTCGACGGAGAGGTCCTCGCCTCCGCAGGCCTGAAGATCGTCCAGGCGCCCGGTGGAGGTGAGGGGCCCGAGGAGGAGCGATTGCTTCATCAACTCCTGGCCCTTTACCGGGCCAGGCAAGCAAAGCTCGCTTCCCGGGAGGCTCTTGCCGCCAAGGCCGCGGCGGAGATGGAGAAGCGTGCGGTGGAGCTCAGCGCCGCCAACCAGGCTGCTCTCCGCCAGGTGGCGGAGGAGCGAGAGCGTCTCGCCGGCGAGTACCAAGAGTGGGTACTTGAGAGGGCCGAAGCCGATGAACAGCAGCGCCTCGCCGGGGTGGAGATGTCCCGGCGAGAGGGAGAGCTCGCGCAGCGGAAGGTGGATCTGGATTCTCATGAAGAAGACCTTGCCGCTCGCGAGGCTGCCCTTGGCGGGGAGCTGAAAGAGGCGAAGGCCGCCGCGGCTGCCGCGGAGGACGCCAAGAAAGAGCTCGTCGCCAAGGTTGAACAACTGGAGAAGGCGATGAAGGTGAGCGCCGAGAAGGTTGCCGCGCTCATCCTGGAGCGCGAGAAGGATGCTCACACCAACTCAGAGCTCCAGGTGAGTTTGTCCCAGAGGGGTGACGAGCTGAAGGCCGCCAAGGATTCCATTGAAGACTTGGAGCTGAAGGTCACCACCCTGAAGGAATCGCTTGATGCTGCCCGGGCCCAGGAGACCAAGCTGAAGGATGAGCTCCGCAAGGAGCGAACCTTGATGGAGAGCGTCAACAAGGCCTCCGAGCTCTTCCGGCAGACTATTGAGGTGTGGACCGAAGAGCTGGTTTCTTCTGCGTCCAACATTGACCAGGAGTTGCTTGCTTTGAAGGTTGAACATCTTATCTACTCGCCGGATCCAGATCTCCCGCACAGCGCCAAGCTCAGCCTCTTCTTCAGAGGCGTCGCTCCAGCCCTTGCAGGTCTCCGGAACCGCATCCCCGCGCAGCTGGCCGAGGAGTCGCGCCGTCTCTGCGCGGGAACTCTGGAGCGGGTGTTGACGAAGATCGTGTACCGCAACCCGGGGATCAACCTCACGAACGTTCTTCGCACCCTGCCGGCAGACGCAGACACGGAGGCCCTGAAGGAGCAGGTCGGCCACATCATCGCCAAGGTGGCAAAGCTTGGCAGGAAGGAAGGCGACCGCGTAGATTAGGGCCCCATTTATCTTTATCTTTTCGTTGCTGCATATTATGTTATGAACTCATTAGTCCACTGCGACAAGTTATCCTTGTAAGATATTTGCTTTATTTCAATCAATCAGTGCAATGTTATCTTCCTTGTTCCAATCTTTGACTTTGTATGTTTTTCACCCTACGCTCCCGGGGAGCTTGCCGGCAAGGGGCCCTTGTCGCGAGCGCTGAGTGCTGGACTCTGAGCAGCCTGCTGGCCAAGGTCTTCGCCGGCAAGCAACCTTGCCGCAGCAGGTCGCAACGCACTTAGCTTGCTGAGCGTACTCGGAAACGAGGCAAGGGCGCGACACTTGTCGCAGCTCACTTAAATCGTTGAGTGGACTCGAAAACAAGATAAGGGTGCGGCAAGCTACGGGTAGGTTCCTCCGCGCACAGGTTTTCCATAGAAAGTGTGATCGTTCAAGGAAGACAACCAAAATTTAAAATTTGAACTGGTCAAATTCTAACAACTTATCTTTCATATGCTGCTTGCTCATGTTGCTTGCTTTTCGGTAAGGCTCTTCTTACTTGAACAGCACTTAGTCCCTCCTCCACCTCCTTCCCCCCCGGCAAACTTGTGCGCGAGGAACGTTCCTTCTGCTTAAGAGAAAAGGAAAAGGAGAGGGAAACAAGCATACTGCCTTTCGACGTAATGGTGCTTACCGTATGTCTGAGTGTTGCATCAAATGCCAAACAAAACATGCAAATAGCAAAGAGAAGCATGCAAAAGGCAATCGATGCGAAAACACGAAATTTTTACTGATGCACGGGGTCTGCGCCCGGCTTTGTACAAAGGGTTACATGCAACAGCGGCAAGGCTTGTACAAAAGGTGGTTGCCGGAGCGGATCACGGCAACCGCGCCTTAGGGGTGAAACTTGCGAAGATGCTCTATGTTCCAGGAGTTGCTCACCGGTAAGCCTTCTTCGGTCTCGAGGCGGACAGCGCCGGGCCTCGTAACTTGTCTCACCCGATAAGGGCCTTCCCACTTCGGCGTCAACTTGTTGGAATTCTTGGCGGACTGAACACGCCGAAGAACAAGGTCGCCTTCCTCGAGACTCCTGGCCTTGACTTTGCGGCTGTGGTAGCGGCGCAAAGCTTGCTGGTATCGAGCAGCTCGTACAGCAGCCTGGAGACGTCCCTCCTCAAGGAGCAATGCGTCATCTTGCCGCAGTTGCTCTTGCTCGAGCTCATCATAAGCGAGTACTCGAGGAGATCCGTATACGAGTTCCGTGGGGAGAACTGCTTCTGCTCCATAGACTAGAGCAAAAGGTGTCTGTCCGGTGGCTCGACTTGGTGTCGTTCTGATTGACCAAAGAGCCGCCGGGAGCTCCTCTATCCAATTTCTTCCGCACTTGCGCAGCCTGTCAAAGGTCCTTGTTTTGAGCCCGCGCAGCACTTCAGCATTTGCCCTCTCCGCTTGACCGTTGCTCCTTGGGTGAGCAACAGAAGCGAAACAGACCTTGGCGCCAAGGTCTTGGACGTACTGCATGAAGGTGCGACTAGTGAATTGCGTACCGTTGTCGGTGATGATCCTGTTAGGGATCCCGAAACGGCAAACAATCGACCTGAAGAACCTGACTGCTGACTGTGCTGTCACCTTTCTCACTGGCTCCACTTCTGGCCACTTTGTGAACTTGTCGATTGCAACGTACAAGTACTCAAAGCCCCCGACAGCGCGAGGGAAAGGGCCGAGGATATCGAGCCCCCAGACCGAGAAGGGCCATGACAAAGGGATTGTTTGGAGAGCTTGAGCTGGCTGATGAATTTGTTTTGCATGGAACTGGCACGCTTCACACTTGGTTACTAGTGCAGTTGCATCTTGGAGGGCTTCTTGCCAAAAGAACCCTTGCCGGAAAGCTTTTCCGGCAAGCGCCCTTGCGCCAACGTGGTGGCCGCATATGCCTCCGTGTATTTCTGCCAACAGCTTCTGTCCATTTTCTCTGGAGATGCATTTCAACCTGACACCATTAAGTCTTCGTCTGTACAGCTCGTTATCCACGAACTGATACATACTTGACTGCCTGGTTATCTTCTCTATCTCTTGAGGGTCGTCGGGAAGTTCTCCAGTTTGCAGAAAACGGACGATCTGCTGCGCCCACGCCGGAGCCCGGGGCTCGACGGCAAGGACTAAAGGCTCGAGGGCCGCTGCGGGAACCTCAGCTTCTACGGCAAGGACCTCTGGTCCTGTCGGAGCTGACGGTCCCCCGGCAAGCTCGCCGGGGCGAGGCTTGTCGGGAACACTTGCTTCAACTGTACAAGCCCGAGGGCTCGCAGGAGCAAACTGTTCCTCAGCGTTGTTGTTGATCTTGGGAACTTTGGCGGCGGGTTCAGGAAGATCCGCCGGCAAGTAGTCGCCGGAGACCAACTTTCTCTTCTTGGACTGCCCAATTGATGGTGTAACTGATGGTTGAGTCAGCTTGAGCAAAAAGGTCCCTGGTTCCACAGGTAACTTCATCGCGGCGCACTTTGAAAGGCCATCTGCAATCTCATTTTGGGCTCTTGGGACGTGCTCCATCTGCAGACCTTCAAAGTGCTCTTCAAGCTTCCTCACTTCATCGACATATGCTTCCATCAAAGGACTCTGATAGCTCTTGTTAACTTGTCGGACCACCAACTGAGAATCTCCCCGCACAATCAGCTTTCTGATCCCAAGTTCGGCCGCGATCCTGAGGCCGGCAAGCAAGCCTTCATATTCTGCAGTGTTGTTTGTCGCCTGCTCCCTGGGAAAGTGCATCTGGATAACATATTTGAGGTGCTCTCCGGTGGGCGCGATGAGTACCACGCCGGCACCGGCGCCTTGCAGCGAGAAGGCACCGTCAAAATACATTACCCATTCACTTGTCGCTTCTTGCACGGGTACGCTCGTTTCCTGAACTTCATCTTCTGGTGTTGGGGTCCACTCAGCGATGAATTCTGCCAAAGCTCGGCTCTGTATGGTTGAAGTACTTTCAAACTTGAGTCCAAAGCTTGACAGCTCCAGTGCCCACTCGACAATCCTGCCTGTTGCCTCTGGATTGTGCAATATCCTCTTCAACGGAAAGCGAGTGACCACTGTTATCTCATGGGCTTGGAAGTAGTGGCGCAGCTTCCTCGAGGCCATGAGGAGGCCGAAAAGCAATTTTTGCACACCAGAGTACCTTGATCTTGCTCCCTGGAGAAGGGAACTTACAAAATACACTGGGCGCTGCACCATCTTCTTCCGCACCTCTCCTTGTTCCTGCGCAAAGTCTTCCTTGTCGGGGCCAGAGCTTGTCGGGACAGCCCCCTGCTTGTCGCTAGATTCGCTTGCCGGTGATGCTGACTCCTCGTCGGACTCCCTCTCCGCTACTAACGCAGCACTAACCACCTGGTTGGTTGCCGCTAAGTATAGCAACAACTTTTCCTGTGGTTTAGGTGCGACAAGTATAGGAGTGGAGGACAGGTACCGTTTCAAGTCCTGCAACGCCGCCTCCGCTTCCGGAGTCCACTTCATGGGACCTGCCTTTTTCAAGATTTTGAAGAAAGGTAGGGCGCGTTCTGCGGATTTTGAAATGAACCTACTGAGGGCAGCAACGCAACCTGCAAGCCTTCTGACATCCTTGACGCGCTTCGGGGCTTCTATCTGCTCGATGGCTTTGATCTTGTCGGGGTTGGCCTCAATCCCCCTCTGTGACACAAAGAACCCGAGAAGCTTGCCGGAGGGAACTCCAAAGACGCACTTCTCGGGGTTCAGCTTGAGCTGTATCCTGCGCAGGTTCTGAAACGTTTCTTCCAAGTCTTGAATCAGTGTTTCTTTGCTCTTGCTCTTCACCACGATGTCATCCATGTAGGCTTCTACATTCCTGTGGATCTGTGGCTCAAAAGCAGTGTACACTACCCTTGCAAAAGTTGAGCCTGCATTCTTCAGTCCAAATGGCATGCGGATAAAGCAATAGGTGCCACATGGAGTGATAAATGCAGTCTTCTCTTCATCTTCCTTGGCCATGAAAATCTGGTGATAGCCTGAGTAAGCATCAAGAAAACAGAGTAGCTCACATCCGGCCGTGGAGTCAACGATCTGGTCAATGCGCGGCAAAGGGAAGGGATCCTTGGGACATGCTTTATTGACATCAGTGAAGTCTATACACAGTCTCCACTTCCCATTGGCCTTGCGCACGACGACTGGATTTGCCAGCCACATCGGATGGATCACACCTCTAACTAGGCCCGCTGCCTCTAGTTTCTTGATCTCCTCATTGATGAACTCTTGGCGCTCCACGGCTTGCTTCCTCACTTTTTGCTTGATGGGCCGCGCATGAGGACAGACAGCAAGCTTGTGCTCAATCACCTTCCTGGGAACACCGGGGATGTCAGATGGTTGCCAAGCAAACACATCGACATTCGCCCGCAGGAAGGCGACGAGCGCGCTTTCCTATTTGCTGTCAAGGGTGGCACTGATGGTGAAGGTACCACCAGTGCCATCCTCCTTTGCGGACACTTTCTTGGTTGCCGGAGGAGCAGCCATTCCTTTCTTGCTCTTGCCGGTGGAGCTCGATGGAACGTCCTCGACGGCAGCGCAGCACTCCGAAGAGGTGCGGTTGCCGGAGTGGGTCCCAGAGCATTTGCCGGACTTGGTCTTCGTCTTCTTCCCTCCGGGAGCTTCAGCGGCAAGAGTATCCTTCTCGGCCGCAGCTGCCGCATCCCGGTAAATCTTGTCGGCGCAAATAAGCGCATCTTTCTTGTCGCTATGGACAGTGATGACGCTTATCGGCCCCGGCATCTTCAGCACGTTGTAGGCATAGTGGGAAGCTGCCATGAACTTGGCGAGGGCGGGACGGCCGAGTATTCCATTGTAGGGCAATGGAATATCGGCAACGTCAAAAGTGATACGCTCAGTTCTGAAGTTGAGCTCCCCGCCAAAGGTCACCGGCAGAGTAATCTTTCCCTTGGGCTTGCTCCTTCCCGGGTTGATTCCTTGGAATGAACCGGTCTCTTCGAGCTCGCCGTCTTGAATCTGGAGCTTCTTGATCACAGCAGAGGAGATCAAGTTCAGCCCGGCCCCGCCGTCAACCAACATTTTGGTGACCTTGAGGTTGCGGATGGTGGGGGAAACCAGCATCGGCAAGCACCCGACCGCCGTGGTGCGGTCAGGGTGATCCTCAAGGTCAAAAACGATGGGCGTGCTGGACCATTTGAGGAGCCTGCGCGACTCCACGGGCGGCTCCGCTGCATTGACCTCACGCACCCACTGCTTCAGCTGGCGGTGGGAGGTGTGCAGGGAGGCGCCACCGTCGACGCACAGGACCTCCGTGGCCTTCTGGAACTCCTGCTCGCTGTTCTCGTCGTCCTCCATGTCTTCATCGTCGTCTTCGTCGTTGTCGCGGCCCCGGGGAGGTCGATCTCCTTGCCGCTGCTTGGCCTTGCCGCGGCGTCCTCCCCGGCCATTGAACGGCCGCTTCTTGCTGGGCTCTTCCCCGCCACCTTGGGCCTTCTCCTTGTCGCGCCTCTCGTACTCAGCTTTTTGCTGCTCGACGAGGTACTCGACGCGCTTGCAGTTGGAGAGATCGTGACCCTTGGTGCGGTGAATCTTACAGTATTGCTTGTCGGAGCTACCCGGCTTGTCGGCCGCCGCCGCAGGGGCAGGCTCCTTGCCGGAGCCGCCGGCCTGCGCTTGCTTGGCGGGGGCCTCCTTGCCGGACTTCTCGACGGCAAGCACTTCCTTCTTGCCCTTCTTCCTGTTGTTCCGCCGCCGGCTCTTCTTTGCCGGGGCGGCGTCGTCGCTGTCGCTTCCCCCTGCGCCAGCATCCTCCCCGGGGAGTTTCCTCCCCTCTTCCGCACGGGCGCACTTGTCGGCAAGAGCGTAAAGCTCGCTGACGTCTCTGATCTTGGTCATCGCCATCTCCTCACGCATGCGGCGGTTACGCACGTTCTGATGGAACGCGCTGATAACCGCGGCAGGGTGAACGTCTGGGATGTTGTGTTGCACCCGGCTGAAGCGTTGGATATACTTGCGCAAGGGTTCGCCTTCCTTCTGGGCCAAAATGTGGAGATCGCTCTCCTGGCCGTGGGGTTTGTGGCCGCCGGTGAAGGCGCCAACAAACTGATGGCAGAGGTCGGCCCATGAAGAGATAGAGCCTTCCGGCAAGTGCATGAGCCACGAACGGACGTTCGGTTTCAGCACGAGCGGGAAGTAGTTGGCTAGGATCTTCTCGTCGCGCCCCCCGGCAGCTTGCACTGCTATAGTGTAGACGCTGAGAAACTCCGAGGGGTGCGTCTTGCCGTCGTACTTCTCCGGTACGTCGGGCTTAAAGTTCTTCATGCTGGGCCACTGGACGCGCCGCAGCTCGCGGGTGAACGCAGGGCAGCCTGCCGCGTACGGCAAGTCACCTGGTTCACCGGGCGCGGGTGCGTCGACAGTGTTCCCAGCTCTCTTGTCGGATTGTCGCCGAGCTTCTCGGCGGCGCTCGATCGTGGTCCGAGCGTCTTCATCTCGCCGGTCGTCGAGGACCTGGCGCTGGTCCCGACGGGCCCGCGGGTCCGACGAGGCTGTGGAGCCGTCGTCGGGGTTGTTCCGGCGGGGCGGCGTCTTCTGCTTCTGCGGCGGGGAGTGCACGCTTGTCGCACCCCCGGCAGTCTTGTCACCGATAGCCTTCGTCTTCTCAGCCTGCCGCGGCCGTGAGGCCGACGGCTGCTGCGGAGAGTCGTTGTTAGCGAAGTCTATCAGGCTCCGGATAGTGGCCCTCCATTCTTCGGCCTTGTCGGCCGCCGGAGGAAAATCAAGAAGCAGCTGCGCCCTTGCGAGCGCTTCTGCCGGAGTAGTGGGGAACGCGGGCGAGCGGTGCGAGGAGCGGGATACGCTCGGACTTCTAACGACGTTAGAAGGAGCGGGGTCCCGCGCCGGCGCCTTCGCTTTGCTTGTGCCCGGACGGGGGTCCGGGGCGTCCCGCGAACCTCCAGTTTGGCCTTGTCCCAGCAAGCGGATACCACCTCCCGTGGTATGGCGCTGCGGGGTCGTCGTGTGCTGTGATGGACGTGGCGCGTCCACGGAGACCGAGGTCCGGTCATCCGTCTTGTTCTTGGATCTGGTGGCACCGTGAGTGTCCTCGCCGGCAACCACTCTTCCGACGGCGTCTCCCCCGCCCACCGTTGGCTCTGGTGGCGGCGGGTGCGACGCAGACGGGCCTCCGACCTCCGAAGGCTTCTTCTTCGGGGCCATGGAGTTGTCGCTGATGAAGTTGGAGAGGTTGATGAAGAATGCGCCCGCGCGAACGCCGGATCAGATTCGCACAACCTCGACGCCCCCTACCTGGCGCGCCAAAGATGTCGGGGGAAACTGTCCGCCACGAACACCTATGGGACCGGAGCCCCTTGTCTGTGCGGTACGAGGGCGGAGGGAGCACAAAGAGCAGATCGAGGCAGACGCGCGGGCAGTTTTACCCAGGTTCGGGCCGCACGTATGCGTAAAACCCTACTCCTGCTTGGTTGTGTATTGAGTGGGACGCTCGGGAGCTTGAAGAAGCAGCTACACCGTGCGTGAGAGTAATCTAGGTTTCGAACCCCCTCCACGTTGTGCATGGGCCTCCTTTTATAGCGCAAAGGGGTCACCGACAGGTGTCAACGTAGGAGAAAGGGGTAAAAATGTAAAAGAGGTGGTAGCTGTAACAGTGCGGGAACAGTGGAGCTACAGTACAGAACAGTGGTCTATACCTACTTTAACAGTGGGGGACAAGGGCATTTAATGCCCGTCGCCGTCGACCCAAAAAGCTCCCGCCTTAGCGTCTCCGTCCGCCACGGCGACGGATCTATCGCCGTGGTGTGCCACCGTGTACCCCAGGCTGCACAGCCATCCGCCACGCGTCCCTGGTTAGGCCCCAGGGCGACGCGTGGGCCGATGAGCTGGAGCGCGGGCACACAGCGTAGCCTCCCCGGCAAGCGCCTTGCCGGGGCCTTGATCTTGCCGGGCCCGGGAACTTGCCGCTCCCCGGGCCCCTTGCCGGGGCGCGCATAGCGCCGAGGCAATATCTTCTAATCTTCCTGGCAAGCTCCTCTTGCCAGGGTCTTGTGCTAGCGGAACAGCCTTGAGCCTGGTACGGCCCTCCCGGCAAGCTCCTCTTGCCGGGGTCTCGATCTCCTGTCTTGTATACTTTGTTTTTGAATGGTTTAATATGAGGCAGGAGGGTCTCCGGCGAGCACGCAGTAAACCTTGCCGCGGGAAGCTGCAACTGCCCGTGCACAAGTTGGGGTACTGGGGTCCCCCTACCTTAGTACACCGACAACGTGCCTTGCTGCCCCTACTGTCACTGGGAAAGGACACCGCAAGATTGAACCCAAAGCCAAGCACTTCTCCCATTGCAAGAACTATAGATCTAGTAGGCCAAACCAAACCAATAATTCGAAGAGACTTGCAAGGATATTATGAGCATACATAAAAAGTTCAGAGAAGAACCAAATATCTTTCGTAGATAACCTTGATCATAAACTCACAATTCATCGGATCTCGACAAACACACCGCAAAAAGAGATTACATCGAATAGATCTCCTCTAAGAACGAGGAGAACTTGGTATTGAGATCCAGAGAGAGAAAATAAGCCATCTAGATACTGGCTATGGACCCGAAGGTCTGAGGTAAACTACTCACAACTCATGGTGAGGGTGACGATGATGATGATGAAGGACTTCGTGATAGATCCCCCTCCGATGGAGCTCCAAAACAGGCTCCAAGATGGGATCTCCACGGGAACAGAAGGTACGACAGTGGAATTAGGGTTTTCTCTCTGTTCACGGAGTTTCTGGGGTACGTATACTTATTGGAAGAAGGAGGGCATCGGGGGACGCTCGAGGGGGCCACGAGGCAGGGGGCGCGCCCCCCTCATGGGCCACCTCTTGATCCCCTGACGTGGTTCTCAAGTTTCGCGTGCGTGATTTTCTCTAAAAATATCTCTCGCGAAGGTTTCATTCCATTTGGACTCCGTTTGATATTCTTTTTCTGCAAAACCCTGAAACAGGCAAAAACAGCAATCTGGACTGGGCCTTTGGGTTAGTAGGTTAGTCCCAAAAATGATATAAAAGTGAATGATAAAGCCCATTAAACATCCAAGACTTCATAAATAATAGCATGGAACAATAAAAAATAATAGATACGTTGGAGACGTATCAAGCATATTTCTAAAACATGAAGATTTCTACAATCATATCTTCCTCTCTCATAATAATTGCATGTAGGATCATAAGCAAATTCAACAATATAGCTATCACATAAATTACTTTCTACATGATCCATATGTATGCAAAGTTGATCCTCATTCAAGATAGTGGGATTAACATAGAACAAAGACATTACTTCTCCAAGCCCACTTTCAATATCATGGCAAACATTATTATCAATCTCATATTCATCATGGGGCTTAAATAAATTTTCAAGATCGTAGGAAGCATCACCCCAATCATGATCATTGCAACAAGTAGTAGACATAGCAATACTAGCATCCCCAAGCTTAGGGTTTTGCCTATCATTAACACAACTGACATTAGTAGAATTTATAGTAACATCATTGCCATCATGATTTTTATTTAAGGAGCTAACATGAATCACTTTTTCTTATAACAATTCCTCACAATTTTCAGATTCATAAATTTCAAGCAAAACCTCATAAAGATAATCTAGTGCACGCAGCTCACTAGCAATAGGTTCAACATAATTGGATCTCTTAAAGAGATTAGCAAGTGGATGAGGATTCGTACTTTAGCAAGCGAAGATGCAAGCTAATTGAGGGCACATAGCAACACAAGCAAACAAGAAGCAAGCGAACGATAAACACACGGCAGAAGAAGGGCAAATAATACGGCAAGGGTGAAGTGGGGGAGAGAAAAACGAGAGGCAAAAAATATAACGCGAAGAATAAGGGTTTGTGATAGGTACTTGGTATATGACTTTTGCGTAAGCCTCCCCAGCAACGGCGCCAGAAATTCTTCTTGCTACTTCTCGAGCTTGCGTTGTATTACCTCGAAGAGGAAAGGGAGATGCAGCACAGTAGCGTAAGTATTTCCCTCAGTTTTTGAGAACCAAGGTATCAATCCAGTAGGAGACCACGCGCGAGTCCCTCGCACCTGCACAAACAAATAAGAACTTCGCAGCCAATGCGATAAGGGGTTGTCAATCCCTTTATGGTCACTTACGAAACTAAGATCTGATAGAGATGATAGTTTATATTTTTGGTATTTTTAGTTTATAAGAACAACAAATAAAAGCGATAAAAGTAAAAGATGTATATTGATATGTTGAGAATAGACCCGGGGGCCATAGTTTTCTCTAGTGGCTTCTCTCATGATAGCGATATTTTTTTGACACCTGAAACAGTAGGAGAGCCTCCTACTGTGTAATTAAATTAATGAATGTTGTGGAGATACATATGGTTATATACAAAACTTCTCCTTTGGGGAAGTCTGAAGGGAAGGGAGGACTAAAGGGAAGCTATAAAAGAGTTAAGAAAGTGGGTTTGTTTGTCTCCAACCCTATGAGTTAGGAGAGAGAGGTCATCTTTGAGCCTTGAACTCCAGGATGCTTTCGTGGGTGTTATTCTTCTGAAGACTTTATTATTACTTTCTTTCCAGATACTCCAAGCTGCTTGTAGAAAGATGGCCATGAACATTGGTTTATTCCAAGCAGTTTTAGCTGTGTTTATCCAGTCCAATCGAGAGCCTTGATAGCTCCAGCAGATGTCCACGTCAGACCAGCAATCTTTGCTGAAGGAGCAAGCAAAGAAAAGATGTTCAACCGTTTCTTCCATGTTGGTCTTGCAAAGTGGACATGTAAATACATTGCCAATGTTGTAGTGTCTTCGCTTCAACATATTTCTGGTGTTGAGCCGGTCAGATAGAAGGAACCAACCAAAAACCTTTATTTTCATTGTAACCTTAGATTTCCAAAGCCAGGTGTAGGTTGATGTGCTCGAATCTCCCTGAAGAAGAAATTGTAATACTTGTTGGCCGCGTATGACTGAGTCCCCCAAGTGCATTCCCATTTGTCCGCCGCAGAGAGACTGTTCTGAAGTTGGATGTCGCCGACAAGTCATTGAATGTCCCTGGTCTCAGCATGCGCCTGGACCGACCGCGGTAAGTGGAACGTTTCGTTTAGTGCCATGGCCCCTAGGAAATCTTTGACTGAAACATCCTCCTGGATGGCAAATGAGAAAGCCCGTGGATAAGTTTCTGAGAGAATACCATCTGACAAATGATCTTTCCAGAAAAGAATGTTTTCCCCCGTGTGTACTTGGGCTTTGGCAATCCCAAGATAGATCGACATTAAATCACTTCTCGCCACCAGAAAGAACCGCATGGATCAGCTGCATGGGGGATCTTGTGGTTGTAGTACGTGTTCCATATAAGCTCCACCCAAGGGAGGTCCCACCAGTTGTAGAATTTGTGGAGGTACTTTAACAAAAGCGCATCACTTTGTACCTTTAGGTTAATGACTCCAAGACCTCCAGAAGTCTTTGGTTGGCAGACCATGTCCCAAGCCGCAAGGGAGTTAGAAGAATCCCCATTCTTAGTTTTTTTGGTCCATAAGCACTTGCGTCTTATCTTATCCAGTAGTTCAAGAATGCTTACAGGCAGCTTGAGAGTGCATAGCGCAAAGATGATTAGGGAGGTAATAACTGAGTTGAGGAGGGAGAGTTTACCCCCATAGGATATCATGTTGAGCGTAGCAGATAGTTTGCGTTCCACCCGACAAACAAGGGGGAAAAGATCTTGCACTGTTGGCCTGGTCATGCCCATGGGTAGACCTAGGTAGGTGAATGGCATTTTGCCAATGACACACCCAAAGATGGTTGCAAGGTGATTGTATGTGTCCTCCTGGCAGTTTATAGGGATCAAAGTGGACTTATGAAAGTTTATCTTGAGGCCAATCGAGGTGGCATAATCCGACAGGATACCTTTGATGATTATTGCTTCTGTTGGGCAGGCTGGCATGGCCAGAATAGTGTCATCCACGTATTGGATAACTGGGTAGTCGGTTTGAGTGGTCGAGGGGAAAGGCATGATCATTGTATATAGGCATCACGTCCGAGACAAGTAGACCGACTCCTGCCTGCATCTACTACTATTACTCCACACATCGACCGCTATCCAGCATGCATCTAGTGTATTGAGTTCATAAGAACAGAGCAACGCTTCAAGCAAGATGACATGATGTAGAGGGATAAACTCAAGCAATATGATATAAACCCCATCTTTTTATCCTCGATGGCAAAAATACAATACATGCCTTGCTTCCCCTACTGTCACTGGGAAAGGACACCGCAAGATTTAACCCAAAGCCAAGCACTTCTCCCATTGCAAGAACTATAGATCTAGTAGGCCAAACCAAACCAATAATTCGAAGAGACTTGCAAGGATATTATGAGCACACATAAAAAGTTCAGAGAAGAACCAAATATCTTTCGTATATAACCTTGATCATAAACTCACAATTCATCGGATCTCGACAAACACACCGCAAAAAGAGATTACATCAAATAGATCTCCTTGAAGACCGAGGAGAACTTGGTATTGAGATCCAGAGAGAGAGAAGAAGCCATCTAGATACTAGCTATGGACCCAGAGGTCTGAGGTAAACTACTCACAACTCATGGTGAGGGCGATGATGATGATGATGATGATGATGATGAAGGACTCCGTGATAGATCCCCCTCCGATGGAGCTCCGGAACAGGCTCCAAGATGGGATCTCCACGGGAACAGAAGGTACGGCGGTGGAATTAGGGTTTTCGCTCTATTCACGGAGTTTCTGGGGTATGTAGACTTATATAGGAAGAAGGAGGGCACCGGGGGACGCTCGAGGGGGCCACGAGGCAGGGAGGCGCGCCCTGGGAAGGGGGGTGCCCCCACCCTCGTGGGCCACCTCTTGATCCCCTGACGTGGTTCTCAAGTTCCGCGTGCGTGATTTTCTCCAAAAATATCTCTCGCAAAGGTTTCATTCCGTTTGGACTCCGTTAGATATTCTTTTTCTGCAAAACCCTGAAACATGCAAAAAATAGCAATCTCGACTGGGCCTTTGGGTTAGTAGATTATTCCCAAAAATGATATTAGAGTGAATGATAAAGCCCATTAAACATCCAAGACTTCATAAATAATAGCATGAACAATAAAAAATTATAGATACGTTGGAGACGTATCAGTACCACTAATTTTTTTTGGTATTTTGCGTTTCCTACCCATAACTAAAGATATAAAACAACTTAGAACATCAAATTAAATCTACTTAGTGATAAAGCAAACAAGCACACACGAGAATATTCACCCCACGCTATTGCTCCCCGGCAACGGCGCTAGAAAAAGGTCTTGATAACCTACAAGTGTAGGGCATCAGTTGTAGCCTCTTTCGGTAAGTAAGAGTGTCGAACCCAACGAGGAGCTAAAGGTAGAACAAATATTCCCTCAAGTTCTATCGACCATCGATCCAACTCTACGCACGCTTGACGTTTACTTTACCTAAAACATGTATGAAACTAGAAGTAGTTTGTAGTTTTTGTGGGATAGGTTTGCAAGAATATAAAGAGCATGTAAATATAAACTAGGGGCTGTTAAGATAAAGAAGCAATAAAGTTAATAATACTGAGTGTGGAAAAGTGGTGGTAGGAGTTGCAAAATTGGCCCTAAGCAATTGACTACGTTACAAGACCGATAGCAAGTTTTATGTGGGTGAGGCCACTGCTAGCATGTCATCCCTTGCTTGGAATTCTTTGCACTTCTGATTGGAACGATTAGCAAGTATCCGCAACTACTAACGCTCATTAAGGTAAAACCCACCCATAGCATTAAGATATATTGGTCCCCCTTCAATCCCGTATGCATCAATTTCTACGCTGGGTTGAAGCTTCTTTCACTCTTGCCCTCCAATACATGGTCCTATCAACATACAACTAACCCTATGGTGTGATCCATGTGCGCGCTCATCTGACGGGCACCAAAGGACAACAACATAACCACAAGCAATTTAAACCAATCATAGCAATTCACCAATCACTGATAGGACAACGAAAATCTACTCAGACATCATAGGATGGCAACACATCATTGGATAATAATATGAAGCATAAAGCACCATGTTCAAGTAGAGGGTACAGCGGGTTGTGGGAGAGTGGACCGTTGTAGATAGATGGGGGAAGGTGATGGAGATGTTGGTGAAGATGACGGAGGTGTTGGTGTAGATCGCCGTCACACAATGATGGCCCCGGTGGCACTCCGGCGCCACCGAAAGCGAGGGGGAGAGAGCCCCCCTCCTTCTTCTTCTTCCTTGACCTTCTCCCTAGATGGGAGAAGGGTTTCCCCTATGGTCCATGGCCTCCATGGGGCGGAGGGGCGAGATCCCCTCCGAGATTGGATCTGTCTCTTTGTCTCTCTCTATTTCTGCGTTCCCAGATTCTGGCCCTTCACCATTTCTTATATTCCCGGAGATCCGTAACTCTGATTGGGCTGAATTTTTGACACGATTTTTATCCGGATATTAGCTTTCTTGCAGCGAAAGAAGGGCATCAACCGCCTTACGGAGTGGCCACGAGGGCCCAGGGCGCGCTTGCCCCTGGTGGGTGCGCCCCCTGCTCGTGGCCCACTCGGGCATCGTCTCATGTTGGTTCCGCTTGCCAAAGTTCACATATATTCCAAAAAAATCTCCGTCCGTTTTTATTTCGTTTGGACTCCGTTTGATATGGATATTCTGCGAAACAAAAAACATGCAACAAACAGGAACTGGCACTGGGCACTGGATCAATATGTTAGTCCCAAAAAATAGTATAGTAAGTTGCCAAAAGTATATGAAAGTTGTAGAATATTGGCATGGAACAATAAAAAATTATAGATACGACAGAGACGTATCACTATGATGTGTTGATCTTCCGAGGCCGGGCATGACCCCGGAAAGTGTGTCCGGCCAAATGGGATCGAGCGTGCTGGGTAATGTGGTGCACCCATGTAGGGAAGTTAATCTATTCGAATTGCCGTGTCCCTCGGTAAAAGGATGACCCGGAGTTGTACTCCGACCTCATGACAACTAGAACCGGATACTTAATAAAACACACCCAGATGAGTTCCAGATATAACTTGGTGGTTGCTCTCTCACAGGGTGATGTGCGGGAGGATCGCGGGGTAGGTTCATGCCATACGATGTTACTTGTTGAACTTTCCAGCTACTCAAGACGGAGGCTGCCAGAAGCTTTGATACTTGTTACTATTCGATGTACTCTCTTCTACTG
This sequence comes from Secale cereale, assembly GCA_902687465.1. Lineage (NCBI taxonomy): Eukaryota > Viridiplantae > Streptophyta > Magnoliopsida > Poales > Poaceae > Secale > Secale cereale. Next base: position 744,451,420 of record LR738711.1, on the reverse strand, counting down.
CTGCAACATGGAGGCTGCCAGAAGCGTAGTCTTCGATTGGATTAGCTATCCCCCTCTTATTCTGGCATTCTGCAGTTCAGTCCACAGATATTACCCCTTTATACAGATACCATTGCATATGTATTGTAGATCCTTGCTTGCGAGTACTTTGGATGAGTACTCACGGTTGCTTTGATCCCCCTTTTCCCCACTTTTCTCTTTTCTCGGATGATGCAACCAGATGGTGGAGTCCAGGAGCCAGATGATCCCAAGGATATTTCTATGTGGAGTTCGGCTTCGAGGAGTAGTTATGAGGTCCCAAGAAGGAGGCCTTGCCTTTTCGATCGTTGTTACTTTTGTGCTAGCCATCTTAAGGCAAACTTGTTTAACTTATGTTTGTACTCAGATATTATTGCTGCTGCTGACTCTGGTGTAGTCGAGCTTATGTATTCGAGCCCTCGAGGCCCCTGGCTTGTAATATAAAACTTGTATTATTTTAATTTGTGTCTAGAGTTGTGTTGTGATATCTTCCCGTGAGTCCTTGATCTTGATCGTACACATTTGTGTGCATGATTAGTGTATGGTCAAATCATGGGCGTCACATCCTCCACCCTGCAGAGGCGGCCTACCTTTACGACGCTAACCATCATTCTGCGTGTTGGTATTAGCCACAAAATCTGAATTGTTGTCCGCTTTACGCTTACCGCCGTTTCCATGGCCCGCAGGGTTATGTTGCGGCGCTTTACCATTCTTTTTTCCCTTCCCCGACTTTTCATCCTCAGACTCTGGGTCCTTGGTGCTGTAAGAATCGACATACTTAACCAGAGCTGCCATGAGTGTCCTCATGTCATTACAGTGACGCTTGAGCCGTCCCAACTTCAGCTTCAGAGGTGTGAACCGGCAATTGCCTTCTAACATTAAGACTGTTGTATCGACGTTGATGCGGTCTGATGAGTGTAATATCTCTGAAACCCGGCGCACCCAATGGCTTGTCGATTCATTCTCTCCTTGAACACAGGCAGCTAAGTCCACAATTGACATGGGCTGCTTGCATGTGTCTTTGAAATTCTGGATAAACCGGGCCCTTAACTCGGCCCATGACCCAATGGAGTTGGCTGGCAAACCTTTCAACCAAGTATGGGTTGTTCCTTCCAACATCATGGTGAAGTATTTAGCACACGCCGCATCGTCGACATCCAGCATCTCCATCGCCATCTCATAGCTTTCAATCCACGACTCGGGGGATAAATCGGCAGTGTAATTGGGCACTTTCTGCGGTCCTTTGAAATCCTTGGGCAGACGCACATTACGTAAAGCGAGGATGAGGCACGACACTCCCAAAGAGCTGGAAGTAACTCCTGGTTCTACCGAGGTGGTGGGACGAACCGGGGTAAGTCGACGATGTCTCTTACCGATCTACCACTATTGCTTTTGGGGTTATGCATTAGAGACAGCTGCATTCACGTTAAATAGGGCACCATCTAATTCCGTTGATACGACACCTTATGAACTATGGTTTGGCAAGAAACCAAAGTTGTCGTTTCTTAAAGTTTGGGGCTGTGATGCTTATGTGAAAAAACTTCAACCTGATAAGCTCGAACCCAAGTCGGAGAAATGTGTCTTCATAGGATACCCAAAAGAGACTGTTGGGTACACCTTCTATCACAGATCCGAAGGCAAGATATTCGTTGCTAAGAATGGATCCTTTCTAGAGAAAGAGTTTCTCTCGAAAGAAGTGAGTGGGAGGAAAGTAGAACTTGATGAGGTAATTGTACCTTCTCCCGGAATGGAAAGTAGTACATCACAGAAAATTGTTCCAGTGATTCCTACACCAATCAGTGAGGAAGTTAATGATAATGATCATGAAACTTCGGATCAAGTTTCTGCTGAACGTCGTAGATCAACCAGAGTACGTTCCGCACCAGAGTGGTATGGCAACCCAGTTCTGGAAATCATGTTACTAGACCATGATGAACCTACGAACTATGAGGAAGCGATGATGAGCCCAGATTCCGCAAAATGGCTTGAGGCCATGAAATCTGAGATGGGATCCATGTATGAAAATAAATGGATCTTCAAGAGGAAGACCGACGCGGACGTAATGTTACTGTTTACAAAGCTCGACTTGTTGCAAAAGGGTTTCGACAAGTTCAAGGAGTTTACTATGATGAGACTTTCTCACCTGTAGCGATGCTTAAGTCTGTCCGAATCATGTTAGCAATTGCCGCATTTTATGATTATGAAATCTGGCAAATGGATGTCAAAACTGCATTCCTGAATGGATATCTCAAAGAAGAGTTGTATATGATGCAACCAGAAGGTTTTGTCGATCCAAAAGGTGCTAACAAAGTATGTAAGCTCCAGCGATCCATCTATGGACTGGTGCAAGCATCTCGGAGTTGGAATATACGCTTTGATGAGGTGATCAAAGCATATGGTTTTATACAGATTTTTGAAGCCTGTATTTACAAGAAGTGAGTGGGAGCACTACAACCTTTCTGATAAGTATATGTGAATGACATATTGTCGATCGGAAATGATGTAGAATTTTTTGAAAAGCATATAGGAGTTTTTGAAAGGAGTTTTTCAAAGAAAGACCTTGGTGAAGCTGCTTACATATTGGGCATCAAGATCTATAGAGATAGATCAAGACGCTTGATAAGACTTTCGATAAGTACATAACTTGATAAGATTTTGAAGTAGTTCAAAATGGATCAGTCAAAGAAGGAGTTCTTGCCTGACTTGTAAGGTGTGAAGTTGAGTAAGACTCAATGCCAGACCACGACAGAAAAATATAGAGAGAATGAAAGTCATTCCCTATGCCTCAGCCATAGGTTCTATAAAGTATGCCATGCTGTGTACCAGACATGTTGTGTACCTTGCCATGAGTTTGTCAAGGGGGTACAATAGTGATCCAGGAGTAGATCACAGTACAGCGGTCAAAATTATCCTTAGTAACTGGATGACTAAGGAAATGTTTCTCGATTATGGAGGTGATAAAGAGTTCGTCGTAAAGGGTGACGCCGATACAAGCTTTGACACTAAATCTAGATGATTCTAAGTATCAATCTGGATGCGTATTGAAAGTGGGAGCAATTAGCTAGAGTAGCTCTATGCAGAGCATTGTATACATAGAAATTTGCAAAATACATACGGATCTGAATGTGACAGACCCGTTGACTAAACTTCTGTCACAAGCAAAACATGATCACACCTTATTACTCTTGGTTATTAATCACATAGCGATGTGAACTAGATTATTGACTCTAGTAAACCCTTTGGGTGTTGGTCACATGGCGGTGTGAACTATGGGTGTTATTCACATAACGATGTGAACTATCGGTATTAAATCACATGGCGATGTGAGCTAGATTATTGACTCTAGTGCAAGTGGGAGACTGAAGGAAATATGCCCTAGAGGCAATAATAAAGATGTTATTTGTATTTCCTTATATCATGATAAATGTCTTTTATTCATGCTAGAATTGTATTAACCGGAAACTTGATACATGTGTGGATACATAGACAAAACAGTATGTCCCTAGTATGCCTCTACTAGACTAGCTCATTGATCAAAGATGGTTATGTTTCCTAGCCATAGACATGAGTTGTCATTTGATCAAACGGGATCACATCATTAGGAGAATGATGTGATGGACAAGACCCATCTGTTAGCATAGCACTATGATCGTTTAGTTTTACTGCTATTGCTTTCTTCATGACTTATACATGTTCCTATGACTATGAGATTATGCAACTCCCGAATACCGTAGGAACACCTTGTGTGCTATCAAATGTCACAACGTAACTGGGTGATCATAAAGATGCTCTACAGGTGTCTCCAAAAGTATTCGTGGTGTTGGCATAGATCAAGATTAGGATTTCTCACTCCGAGTGTCGGAGAGGTATCTCTGGGCCCTCTCGGTAACACACATCACAATAAGCCTTGCAAGCAAAAGACTAATGAGTTAGTCACGAGATGACGTGTTACGGAACGAGTAAAGAGACTTGCCGGTAACGAGATTGAACTAGGTATAGAGATACCGACGATCGTATCTCGGGCAAGTAACATACCGATGACAAAAGGAACAACGTATGTTGTTATGCGGTTTTGACCGATAAAAGATCTTCGTAGAATATGTAGGATCCAATATGAACATCCAGGTTCCGCTATTGGTTATTGACCGGAGATGAGTCTCGGTCATGTCTACATAGTTCTCGAACCCGTAGGGTCCGCACGCTTAACGTTTGATGACGATCGGTATTATGAGTTTATGAGTTTTGATGTACCGAAGGTAGTTCGGAGTCCCGGATGAGATCACGGACATGACGAGGAGTCTCGGAATGTCCGAGACATAAAGAATGATATATTGGACGACTATATTCGGACACCGGAAGTGTTCCAGAAAAGTTTCGGATTTAACGGGATTGCCGGAGGGGGTTACCGGAACCCCCTACGAGGGGGGATGGTCCATAGCGGGCCTTAAGGGAAAGAGAGAGGCAGCCCATAGGGCTGGCCGGCGCCCCACCTAGGGTTCCTAGTTGGACTAGGATTTGGGGGGGCGCCACCTCTCCTTTTTCCTTTCCCTCTCTTCCTTCTTTTGGTGATTCCTACTAGGAATAGGATTGCAATCATATTCCTAGTAGGATTGCAACCCTAGCCGCACCAAACAAGGGCCGGCCGGCCTCCCCCCTTGCTCCTTTATATACGGGGGCAGGGGGGCACCCAAAGACACACAAGTTGAATTGTTTTAGCCGTGTGCGGTGCCCCCCTCCACAGAAACACACCTCGGTCATACCGTCGCGGAGCTTAGGCGAAGCCCTGCGCCGGTGAATACATCATATCCGTCACCACGCCGTCGTGCTGACGAAACTCTCCCATGAAGCTCAACTGGATCAAGAGCTCGTGGGACGTCATCAAGCTGAACGTGTGCTGAAAGCGGAGGTGCCGTACGTTCGGTGCTTGATCGGTTGGATCGCGAAGAAGTTCGACAACATCAACCGCGTCACTTGACGCTTCCGCTCCCGGTCTACGAGGGTACGTAGACACACTCTCCCCTCTCGTTGCTATGCATCTAGTAGATAGATCTTGCGTGATCGTAGGAAAATTTTAAAATACTACGTTCCCCAACAGTGGTATCAGAGCCAGGTCTATGCGTAGATGATATGCACGAGTAGAACACAATGAGTTGTGGGCGATACTAGTCATACTGCTTACCAGCATGTCATACTTTGCTTCGGCGGTATTGTGAGATGAAGCGGCCCGGACCGACATTACGCGTACGCTTAAGCGAGACTGGTTTCACCGTTACGAGCACTCGTTACTTAAAGGTGACTGGCGGGTGTCTGTCTCTCTCACTTTAGCTGAATCAAGTGTGGCTACGCCCGGTCCTTGTGAAGGTTAAAACAGCACATACTTGACGAAACATCATTGTGGTTTTGTATGCGTAGGTAAGAACGGTTCTTGCTAAGCCCGTAGCAGCCACGTAAAACTTGCAACAACAAAGTAGAGGACGTCTAACTTGCTTTTGCAGGGCATGTTGTGATGTGATATGGTCAAGACATGATGAGTTATACGGTTTTGTATGAGATGATCATGTTTTGTAAAGTTATCGGCAACTGGCAGGAGCCATATGGTTGTCGCTTTATTGTGAAATGCAATCGCCATGTAATTGCTTTACTTTATCACTAAACGGTAGCGATAGTCGTAGAAGCAATAGTTGGCGAGACGACAACGATGCTACGATAGAGATCAAGGTGTCGCGCCGGTGACGAAGGTGATCATAACGGTGCTTTGAAGATGGAGATCAAAAGCACAAGATGATGATGGCCATATCATGTCACATATTTTGATTGCATGTGATGTTTATCTTATTATGCTTCTTATTTTGCTTAGCACGACGGTAGCATTATAAGATGATCCCTTACTAAATTTCAAGGTATAAGTGTTCTCCCTGAGTATGCACCGTTGCGAAAGTTCGTCGTGCCGAGACACCACGTGATGATCGGGTGTGATAAGCTCTACGTTCAAATACAACGGGTGTAAGCCAGTTTTGCACACGCAGAATACTCGGGTTAAACTTGACGAGCCTAGCATATGCAGATATGGCCTCGGAACACTGGAGACCGAAAGGTCGAGCGTGAATCATATAGTAGATATGATCAACATAAGATGTTCACCATTGAAACTACTCCATCTCACGTGATGATCGGACATGGTTTAGTTGATTTGGATCACGTGATCATTTAGATGACCAGAGGGATGTCTATCTAAGTGGGAGTTCTTAAGTAATATGATTAATTGAACTTTAATTTTTCATGAACTTAGTCCTGGTAGTATTAGCATATCTATGTTGTAGATCAATAGCTCGCGATGTTGCTCCACATTTTTTTTATATGTTCCTATAGAAAACCAAGTTGAAAGATGTTAGTAGCAATGATGCGGAATTGTTCCGTGATCTGAGGATTATCCTCATTGCTGCACAGAAGAATTATGTCCTTGATGCACCGCTAGGTGACAGGCCTATTGCAGGAGCAGATGTAGATGTTATGAACGTTTTGACAAAAGCTCGGTATGATGACTACTTGATAGTTTAAGTGCACCATGCTTTACGGCTTAGAACCGGGACTTCAAAAACGTTTTGAACACCACGGAACATATAAGATGTTCCAAGAGTTGAAATTAGTATTTCATACTCATGCCTGTGTCGAGAGGTATAAGACCTCTGACAGTACTTTGCCTACAAGATGGAGGAGAATAGCTCAACCAGTGAGCATGTGCTCAGATTGTCTGGGTACTACAATTACTTGAATCAAGTGGGAGTTATTCTTCCAGATAAGATAGTAATTGACAAAGTTCTCTAGTCACTATCACCAAGTTAGTAGAACTTCGTGATGAACTATAATATGCAAGGGATGACGAAGGTAATTCACGAGCTCTTCGCGATCCTGAAATCGGCGAAGGTAGAAATCAAGAAAGAGCATCAAGGGTTGATGGTTAACCAGACCACTTGTTTCAAGTAAAGGGCAAAGGGATAGAAGGGGAACTTCAAGAAGAATGACAAGCAAGTTGTCACTCTCGTGAAGAAACCCAAAGCTAAACTCAAGCCTCAAACAAGTACTTCTACTGCAAAGGAAATGGTCACTAGAAGTGGAACTGCCCTAGATATTTGGCGGATAAGAAGGATGGCAAAGTGAACAAAGGTATATTTGATATACAGATTATTGATGTGTATTTTACTAGTGTTCATAGCAACCCCTCGGTATTTGATATTGGTTCAGTTGCTAAAGAGTAGTAACTCGAAATGGGAGTTGCATAATGAACAGAAACTAGTTAAAGGATGAAGTGACGATATGTATTGGAAGTAGTTCCAAGATTGATGTGATCATCATCACACACTCCCTATACTTTCGAGATTAGTGTTGAACCTAAATAAGTGTTATTTGGTGTTGAGCATGAATATGATTTGATCATGTTTATTGCAATACGGTTATTCATGTAAGTTAGAGAATAATTGTTGTTCTGTTTACATGAATAAAACCTTCTATGGTCATACACCCAATGAAAATGGTTTGTTGGATCTCGATCGTGGTGATACACATATTCATAATATTGAAGCCAAAAGATGCAAGGTTAATAATGATAGTGCAACTTATTTGTGGCACTGCCGTTTAGGTCATATTGGTGTAAAGCGCATGAAGAAACTCCATAGTGATGGACTTTTGGAATCACTTGATTATGAATCACTTGGTGCTTGCGAACCATGCCTCATGGGCAAGATGACTAAAACTCCGTTCTCCGGAACTGTGGAGCGAGCAACAGATTTGTTGGAGATCATACATACAGATGTATGTGGACCAATGAGTATTAAAGCTCGCAGCGGGTACCGTTATTTTCTGACCTTCACTGATGATTTGAGCAGATATGGGTATATCTACTTAATGAAGCACAAGTCCGAAACATTTGAAAAGTTCAAAGAATTTCAGAGTGAAGTGGAGAATCATCGTAACAAGAAAATAAAAGTATCTACGATATGATCGTAGAGGAAAAATATTTGAGTTAGCGAGTTTGGCCTTTAGTAAAAACAATGTGAAATAGTTTCACTACTCACGCCATCTGGAACACCATAGTGTAATGGTGTGTCCGAACATCATAACCGTACTTTATTAGATATGGTGCGATCGACGATGTCTCTTACCGATCTACCACTATCGCTTTTGGGGTTATGTATTAGAGACAGCTGCATTCACATTAAATAGGGCACCATCTAAATCCGTTGATACGACACCTTATGAACTATGGTTTGGCAAGAAACCAAAGTTGTCGTTTCTTAAAGTTTGGGGCTGCGATGCTTATGTGAAAAAACTTCAACCTGATAAGCTCGAACCCAAGTCGGAGAAATGTGTCTTCATAGGATACCCAAAAGAGACTGTTGGGTACACCTTCTATCACAGATCCGAAGGCAAGATATTCGTTGCTAAGAATGGATCCTTTCTAGAGAAAGAGTTTCTCTCGAAAGAAGTGAGTGGGAGGAAAGTAGAACTTGATGAGGTAATTGTACCTTCTCCCGGATTGGAAAGTAGTACATCACAGAAAATTGTTCCAGTGATTCCTACACCAATCGGTGAGGAAGTTAATGATAATGATCATGAAACTTCGGATCAAGTTTCTGCTGAACGTCGTAGATCAACCAGAGTACGTTCCGCATCAGAGTGGTACGGCAACCCAGTTCTGGAAATCATGTTACTAGACCATGATGAACCTACGAACTATGAGGAAGCGATGATGAGCCCAGATTCCGCAAAATGGCTTGAGGCCATGAAATCTGAGATGGGATCCATGTATGAAAATAAATGGATCTTCAAGAGGAAGACCGACGCAGACGGTAATGTTACTGTTTACAAAGCTCGACTTGTTGCGAAAGGGTTTCGACAAGTTCAAGGAGTTGACTACGATGAGACTTTCTCACCTGTAGCGATGCTTAAGTCTGTCCGAATCATGTTAGCAATTGCCGCATTTTATGATTATGAAATGTGGCAAATGGATGTCAAAACTGCATTCCTGAATGGATATCTCAAAGAAGAGTTGTATATGATGCAACCAGAAGGTTTTGTCGCTAACAAAGTATGCAAGCTCCAGCGATCCATCTATGGACTGGTGCAAGCATCTCGGAGTTGGAATATACGCTTTGATGAGGTGATCAAAGCATATGGTTGTATACAGATTTTTGAAGCCTGTATTTACAAGAAGTGAGTGGGAGCACTACAACCTTTCTGATAAGTATATGTGAATGACATATTGTCGATCGGAAATGATGTAGAATTTTCTGAAAAGCATAAAGGAGTGTTTGAAAGGAGTTTTTCAAAGAAAGACCTTGGTGAAGCTGCTTACATATTGGGCATCAAGATCTATAGAGATAGATCAAGACGCTTGATAAGACTTTCGATAAGTACATACCTTGATAAGATTTTGAAGTAGTTCAAAATGGATCAGTCAAAGAAGGAGTTCTTGCCTGACTTGTAAGGTGTGAAGTTGAGTAAGACTCAAAGCCAGACCACGGCAGAAAAATATAGAGAGAATGAAAGTCATTCCCTATGCCTCAGCCATAGGTTCTATAAAGTATGCCATGCTGTGTACCAGACATGTTGTGTACCTTGCCATGAGTTTGTCAAGGGGGTACAATAGTGATCCAGGAGTAGATCACAGTACAGCGGTCAAAATTATCCTTAGTAACTGGATGACTAAGGAAATGTTTCTCGATTATGGAGGTGATAAAGAGTTCGTCGTAAAGGGTTACGCCGATACAAGCTTTGATACTAAATCCAGATGATTCTAAGTATCAATCTGGATGCGTATTGAAAGTGGGAGCAATTAGCTAGAGTAGCTCTATGCAGAGCATTGTATACATAGAAATTTGCAAAATACATACGGATCTGGATGTGACAGACCCGTTGACTAAACTTCTCTCACAAGCAAAACATGATCACACCTTATTACTCTTGGTTATTAATCACATAGCGATGTGAACTAGATTATTGACTCTAGTAAACCCTTTGGGTGTTGGTCACATGGCGGTGTGAACTATGGGTGTTATTCACATAACGATGTGAACTATCGGTATTAAATCACATGGCGATGTGAGCTAGATTATTGACTCTAGTGCAAGTGGGAGACTGAAGGAAATATGCCCTAGAGGCAATAATAAAGATGTTATTTGTATTTCCTTATATCATGATAAATGTCTTTTATTCATGCTAGAATTGTATTAACCGGAAACTTGATACATGTGTGGATACATAGACAAAACAGTATGTCCCTAGTATGCCTCTACTAGACTAGCTCATTGATCAAAGATGGTTATGTTTCCTAGCCATAGACATGAGTTGTCATTTGATCAAACGGGATCACATCATTAGGAGAATGATGTGATGGACAAGACCCATCCGTTAGCATAGCACTATGATCGTTTAGTTTTACTGCTGCTTTCTTCATGACTTATACATGTTCCTATGACTATGAGATTATGCAACTCCCGAATACCGTAGGAACACCTTGTGTGCTATCAAACGTCACAACGTAACTGGGTGATCATAAAGATGCTCTACATGTGTCTCCGAAAGTATTCGTGGTGTTGGCATAGATCAAGATTAGGATTTGTCACTCCGAGTGTCGGAGAGGTATCTCTGGGCCCTCTCGGTAACACACATCACAATAAGCCTTGCAAGCAAAAGACTAATGAGTTAGTCACGAGATGATATGTTACGGAACGAGTAAAGAGACTTGCCGGTAACGAGATTGAACTAGGTATAGAGATACCGACGATCGTATCTCGGGCAAGTAACATACCGATGACAAAAGGAACAACGTATGTTGTTATGCGGTTTTGACCGATAAAAGATCGTCGTAGAATATGTAGGAGCCAATATGAACATCCAGGTTCCGCTATTGGTTATTGACCGGAGATGAGTCTCGGTCATGTCTACATAGTTCTCGAACCCGTAGGGTCCGCACGCTTAACGTTTGATGACGATCGGTATTATGAGTTTATGAGTTTTGATGTACCGAACGTAGTTCGGAGTCCCGGATGAGATCACGGACATGACGAGGAGTCTCGGAATGTCTGAGACATAAGGAATGATATATTGGACGACTATATTCGGACACCGGAAGTGTTCCGGAAAAGTTTCGGATTTAACGGGATTGCCGGAGGGGGTTACCGGAACCCCCTACGAGGGGGGATGGTCCATAGTGGGCCTTAAGGGAAAGAGAGAGGCAGCCCATAGGGCTGGCCGGCGCCCCACCTAGGGTTCCTAGTTGGACTAGGATTTGGGGGGGCGCCACCTCTCCTTTTTCCTTTCCCTCTCTTCCTTCTTTTGGTGATTCCTACTAGGAATAGGATTGCAATCATATTCCTAGTAGGATTGCAACCCTAGCCGCACCAAACAAGGGCCGGCCGGCCTCCCCCCTTGCTCCTTTATATACGGGGGCAGGGGGGCACCCAAAGACACACAAGTTGAATTGTTTTAGCCGTGTGCGGTGCCCCCCTCCACAGAAACACACCTCGGTCATACCGTCGCGGAGCTTAGGCGAAGCCCTGCGCCGGTGAATACATCATATCCGTCACCACGCCGTCGTGCTGACGAAGCTCTCCCGTGAAGCTCAACTGGATCAAGAGCTCGTGGGACGTCATCAAGCTGAACGTGTGCTGAAAGCGGAGGTGCCGTACGTTCGGTGCTTGATCGGTTGGATCGCGAAGAAGTTCGACAACATCAACCACGTCACTTGACGCTTCCGCTCCCAGTCTACGAGGGTACGTAGACACACTCTCCCCTCTCGTTGCTATGCATCTAGTAGATAGATCTTGCGTGATCGTAGGAAAATTTTAAAATACTACGTTCCCCAACACTCTCTTCTACTACTGCAACATGGAGGCTGCCAGAAGCGTAGTCTTCGATTGGATTAGCTATCCCCCTCTTATTCTGGCATTCTGCAGTTCAGTCCACAGATATTACCCCTTTATACAGATACCATTGCATATGTATTGTTGATCCTTGCTTGCGAGTACTTTGGATGAGTACTCACGGTTGCTTTGATCCCCCTTTTCCCCCCTTTTCTCTTTTCTCGGATGATGCAACCAGATGGTGGAGTCCAGAAGCCAGATGATCCCAAGGATATTTCTATGTGGAGTTCGGCTTCGAGGAGTAGTTAGGAGGTCCCAAGAAGGAGGCCTTGCCTTTTCGATCGTTGTTACTTTTGTGCTAGCCATCGTAAGGCAAACTTGTTTAACTTATGTCTGTACTCAGATATTATTGCTGCTGCTGACTCTGGTGTAGTCAAGCTTATGTATTCGAGCCCTCGAGGCCCCTGGCTTGTAATATAAAACTTGTATTATTTTAATTTGTGTCTAGAGTTGTGTTGTGATATTTCCCGTGAGTCCTTGATCTTGATCGTACACATTTGTGTGCATGATTAGTGTATGGTCAAATCATGGGCGTCACATCCTCCACCCTGCAGAGGCGGCCTACCTTTACGACGCTGACCATCATTCTGCGTGTTGGTATTAGCCACAAAATCTGAATTGTTGTCCGCTTTACGCTTACCGCCGTTTCCATGGCCCGCAGGGTTATGTTGCGGCGCTTTACCATTCTTTTTTCCCTTCCCCGACTTTTCATCCTCAGACTCTGGGTCCTTGGTGCTGTAAGAATCGACATACTTAACCAGAGCTGCCATGAGTGTCCTCATGTCATTACAGTGACGCTTGAGCCGTCCCAACTTCAGCTTCAGAGGTGTGAACCGGCAATTGCCTTCTAACATTAAGACTGTTGTATCGACGTTGATGCGGTCTGATGAGTGTAATATCTCTGAAACCCGGCGCACCCAATGGCTTGTCGATTCATTCTCTCCTTGAACACAGGCAGCTAAGTCCACAATTGACATGGGCTTCTTGCATGTGTCTTTGAAATTCTGGATAAACCGGGCCCTTAACTCGGCCCATGACCCAATGGAGTTGGCTGGCAAACCTTTCAACCAAGTATGGGTTGTTCCTTCCAACATCATGGTGAAGTATTTAGCACATGCCGCATCGTCGACATCCAGCATCTCCATCGCCATCTCATAGCTTTCAATCCACGACTCGGGGGATAAATCGGCAGTGTAATTGGGCACTTTCTGCGGTCCTTTGAAATCCTTGGGCAGACGCACATTACGTAAAGCGAGGAGGAGGCACGACAGTCCCAAAGAGCTGGAAGTAACTCCTGGTTCTACCGAGGTGGTGGGACGAACCGGGGTAAGTTGACGGGTCGTATATTGCACTGCTAACTCGGCTTCTCGACGTTGTCTACCCTGATCCACCACATCCTGAGCATTACCACCACCTGCCGGATTAGGCCCCTCAGGCGGGTTACGGTTCCGTGCAGTGCTTGACACCGCCGGTTCATCAGTATGCCTGCTATAACTCCGTCTTGGGCGGGGGTGGAATGAATCCTCTCGCGGCTGTACGAATAGGCCTGCTGTTGAGTCAAAGCTGTCTGAAGGAGCTCCCTAGCATGTCGCGTCTCCACTGCTACGGGGGACTCACCTTCGATAGGGAGGGCCGCCAATCATGAAGCAGCAGTGACTATGTTATCCAAAGGGTTGGATTAATGACCTGGAAGTGTCGGTACATGTTTTGATGGGATGATCTGCCGAGGCGGACCCATGGCGTGCGGTTGGACCGATGCCCCCGTTCCAGGCACTTCTGCCCGGTTTACGACCGGTTGATTGCTGGTTCCTGCTCCTGGCATGCTAAAGAGGTTCCTTGAATCATAAACTAGAGGCGGGTGAGACCGGTACCTTCTCCTCATTACCTCATTTGATGCGTTCTGATCTAACATGATCCGGTAAGCCTGTGCATCTAACTCGGCCCGCTCTGCGGCCATCTTGGTGTTTTCAACTGCTAGATCTGCCTTGGCTTGATCTATTTGACCCTTTACCTTGGCAACTTCTGCGTCATGCTGCTCCTTATCCGCCGGGCTAACCTCAGCGGTCAACGGCGCTGTCAAAGTGTCGAATAAACCGGACAGGACCTGAGCCGGTGGCTGCACAGGGCCTCCTGCCTCGGCCGCCGCCGCCGCCGCCAAATTGGATGTCAACGCTGCTGCGGTCGAAGAGTGTTGCACAGATTGTGATCCGGCCATGAAGACTGCAACTCGGCTCGGCGGATCTAGGGGGTCCGGAATACTGTCGCCATCGGAACTGCCCCCAAACCGGCCATCTTGTAGTAGGTACAAATACTCGGTCTCTCCTGTAGATGACTCGTCACCAGAATAAACAACGGTCTCACCACCAGATTCCGATCTATCTTCAGCTTCCTCTCCGTGGACGACTCCCACAAAGACACGCTTCATTGCCGGCTGAACCCGGGCATGTCTCGCACGCGGAGCCGTATTGACGAGGTTGGTGCAGATATCCGGCTCAAGGCCCGGTTCGTCGATCTTGCCTATGAAAACGTGGATGCCGTCGAAGGGGACCCGATACCCGTAATCAATCGAGTCAGCCTCGGGGCCCCAGCCTACTTCGTCGATGTAGATCTTGCCGCGATGACTCTTGGTCATCCGGCCCACTGTGTATCCCTTGAGCCCTTCGAAGCTGCCCTCTAAGAACTCGAAACAATCGTGCGATAGCGCCACGGTGGGCGCCAACTATCGTGGTTTTGTCACGGCAGATGTCCTAGCATAAGGACTTAGTCATGGAGTCATCGCGACGGGTTAGCTTAAAGGGGTTAAAGCGGACAAAGGACACAAGGAGTTTTTATACTAGTTCGGCCCCTTGCGGTGAAGGTAAAAGCCTACTCTAGTTGTTGTGGTATTGCTAGGGTTTCGATGACCAGGCAGCGAATCCGCTTTGTCTGTGTCTCGAGCTGTTGTTTCTTGTCCCTGAACCGCCGCCGGGTCGTCCCTTTATATACAAAGGATGACGCCCGGCCGGCTTACAGAATCCCGAGGCCGGCTCATAAATGTGCCCGGCCCGGTTTCTACCTCCCCTATCTTACAATACAAGTTACACACCGTATGGCGGTTTATGCCTACGGGCCCTAATGCCCTTTGGGCCCTGAGCCTTTTAGTCTTCTATAATAAAATGCCATACTCCATGTCTTCATGGGCTTCGATATGAGTATTTCAGTATAAGTATAAACCGGACCCTCTTGGGCGGTTTGTACCAATTAGTTATATCCCCAACACAACATGACCTTGTACCTCTCCTCTTTCTTGTTCTCCCACACCGAAAAAAGCCCGTCCATGTGGACGGCATTTTGGTAGCCGCGGCACCACGTGTGGCACGTACCTTCTACCACTTGTTACCCCTGACTTGGCGGTTATCCTTTGGCACAGTGTCTTTTGCATTCGTCACGACAACATCGTCCTCTTCATCGTCCAACCAAATTGATTGGTTCGAGCTTGAGCCATCATTCCTCTTATTGCCGGACTTGAGCTCGGCGACAAGTTGGTTCCACTTCGGCTTGCCATTCAATATGACCCAACAATGGGTAAAAACAAATGGCTTCTTCTCCACCTCATGATATAAAGTGGCTGCCACCGCCATCTAGCAAACAACATATGTATGAGCACGAGAATGCAAACACAAAAAGCATATGCAATGGACGACAAGATGAGGCAGTCGAGCTTACGAAAGTTGCGACTCCCATCCCACTTTGAGGGCGTTTGGTCACTTGTGAGTAGTAGCCGGCGCACTTGTTCACTTCCCCTTGAATGATCCCCCAACGATGTTGGAGAGACGCCACATTGCGGATGGACATGATGGGATGCGGGTCCACATACTCTATTTGCTCATGATACTCCTTCCAAATCTTCATCCAATAGGTGTCCCCCTTTTGCTCGGTGCCTCGTATTGGATCCATCATTGTGACCAACCAAGCTTTCACTGACAAGATGTCCGCAAATCTTGAGAATGTCGGACCTCATGCCTTCTGCGTCTTCGTCTTCCTCTTCTTTTAGCTCGGATTGGGATCGGATGTTGTCCCAACTTCAAATGTGGTGGTGGCCTCCAATTCATACTACATTTCGGCCGGATCTTCATTGTCATTGATCATGTTGGACAAGATCGCCTCCTACATGATTGTGGTTTGGAAGCATTCATCATGTGCGAAATGACACTAGTGCTCTGCCCTAAAATATGATCGGACAGGAGCAAGGAAGATGCAACAAGTCTTGTTCGGTCATTCCGTTGAACATCTCGAGGGCAGCCCGGGCACTATCGGTGCCCGTGCTCATCCACGCCCGGGCGAGCTACGACGAGTCACACATGTCGGTCGCCAACATCTGCGTGGGCAGAAAGCTCTCCGGAATATCCCAGCCGACGGTCAGATCATCCTCTGTCCCAATGGGGTCGGACAGCGTAATCCGCGTCAGCGCTCGAAATGAAGGGATGCGGGGATTCGGGTGCTAACCCGCAAGTATAGGGGATTGCAACAGTTTTTGAGGGTAGGGTATTCAACCCAAATTTATAGATTCAACACAAGGGGACCAAAGAATATTTGCAAGTATTAGCAGTTGATTTGTCAATTCAACCACACCTGAAGATTAAATATCTACAAAAAAGTGATCAGTAGCACAGTAATATAATAGTTTTTTATAGCAGGACTAACGGTACAGTAACAACAGTGATTTGTAGCAGTTGTGACAACAACAATAGCAATAATAACTTAGTAAGAACAATATGTGGAAACTCGTAGGCATTGGATCGATGCACTCGCTGGATGATATTCATCATATAACAGTCATAAGCTAGTGCGATACAGAACTAACTGTCACATCCCTAGTTAGCACTTGCATTAGGACCTAGCTGGAGTGTGCATCATGTCTACTTTCAAAGAAACTTGAAATGGGATTAACAGAAACCCCAGCACCCCTCTCCTAACAACTAAGGTTTGTTAAAATATTTTCCAATATACCCAAAATGCCCTTAAAAAATGTTCATCATTTCTGCCTTGGTCTTAAACCTTTGCTAAAAAAATGGTGCACAATTTTCTAGGACATCCAAGGTCACTGGATTAAATCATATGGTATTTGAATTTGGGCATTTAAATGCTATAAAATATTTTAAATGCTCAAATAATCATAAACTATAATGTTTCCTACTGTTCATATTATATACAGTAGGCATGACAAGTGTTATGAGTTATAAAAATGCTCTGGCATTTTATTTAATTAAACAAAGTTGCAAAAGAAATGAAACAGAAAAGAAAATAGGAAAAGGAGAGAGAGAAGAAGCTTACCTCGTGCCCCACCCGGCCCACCTGCCGGCCCAGCCCAGCTGCCGCTCCAGCGAGCTGCTTGGCTCGGCCAGGCAGGCAGGCAGGTGCTCGACGGCGACCGCACCGCGCGCCACGCAGCTGCCCGCCGCCCTGCTTCCTCCCCTCGCCGCCCTGGAGGGCTGGATCGATCGTACACGTCGCCCCCGACCTCGCAGACACCTCCCCTCTTCCCAGCTCCTCTCCCTCGCTCTCCCCGCGCCATGGCCGACGCCGACGTGCTCGCACCGTCGTAGAAGCCGCGCCCACCGTCGTCCCTGAGCCCCGCCTTGGTGTCCGTCGTCTCCGCCGTCCTCGACTGCTTCGAACAGGCCGAGCCCCAAGCGCTCGCCCGCCCTGGAGACGTCCCCGACCTCTTCTTCCCCAACTCCGGCCGCGGAGATACCCCTCGCCGTCCCGCTCAGCTCCGACCACCCCCGAGCCCGCTCCGGCGCCTGCTGCAACCCCTGTGAGCCCAGCTTCGTCCTCCCCCTCTCCGTTGGCTCTCTTATGCCCTGGAACGCACCGCACGAAGCTCACCTGCACGCACCGCCGCGGAGCTCGTCGCCGACGAGGCTCCGGCCATCCATTGGTCCGGCCACCGTGCCTATCAGCTTCACCTTCGCACGTAGATGCTGTAGGACCACTTCACGCTCCTCCACGAGCACTGCACCGTCGTTTTCGACTTCGCTGAACTCTTGCCGCCGCTGGACTCGTCGCCGGCGTCATTTCCAGCGACCCCGAGGCAAGCCACCACCTCCACTCGATGCGGTTTGCCTCCAGCTACCCGTAGATGTGCTCCGCCGTCGATTTGGCAGCCGGAGCACGAAACCCGCACCCCACCGCCGTGTTTGGCCTCGCCGGCGGCTAAACGCCGGTGAGTTGGACCTGTTTTGACCACGGGTTTGACCCCCTGGGTCACTGACATGTGGGCCCTGCCCGCAAGTCAAACCTAGTTTAGGTGTTAATTTAATTCTAATTAGTTAATTAGTTAACTGTGACACTGACCAGTGGGTCCCACTGGTCAGGTTTGACTTGGACAGGCCCTGTTGACTGCCTGACGTCAGCATGATGTCATGCTGACGCAGTAAAGGTTTTTCTGGGATTTTTAGATTAAAAATAATTCAGGAAATTCTAGAAAATACCCAAAACTTCTAAAAATCATATAAAATCAACCATAGCTCAGATGGAAAAGATTTATATATGAAAAATGATCAGAAAAATCCAATCTTTCCAATGGCACTGGTTTCATGCATGTTTGAACAAGTTAACTTGCTGTATACATCAAAAACATGATACTGCACTTGTTTAAATAATAGTTTGAACTTCAATTTGAATCTTTGATTCAAATAAGCTCAAACCCTTCTGGTTTTAGTTGCATTAGCCAACACACATGCATCTTGCCATGTCATGAGCATGCATCATATTGCTGCATTTGTTTGTTAATGATTGTATCGTCGGTATTCTCTGTGTTAGGTCCTGCTCCCGAGGATACTGCTGCGTATCCAGTTGAAGAGCAGTACCCGACAACTACCTTGTCAGGCAAGCAATCATTGATCATTCCGATACAAACCCAATCTTCTCGCTCCTGCTCTCTTTTACTGCATTAAGGCAACAGCGTGTGAACTGCTACTTGCTGCGGTAGTTGAACCCTGTCCCTTGCATGACCTGTCATTGCCACAGTAAATAGTTGAAACCCACTAGCATGTGTAGGAGTTGATTGAGCCATGTGATGTGTGATCCACCATGCTATTTGTTTATGTTGCCTGCTATGCTTAGAGTTGTGTCAGGTCTGGTTCATCTGGGTGATGGATCAGAGTGAAATGATCATACCGATAAAGAGAAGGAAGTGTGGAATACGCTTGGTAAAGGTATCGATGAAAGGACATGTAGGAGTACATGGTGGGTTGTTTCATTGGAATCGTCCATAGGACCCGAGATCTGTGTGTGTGACCCAAGTTATAGTTACTACCACACATTGGGCCCTGAAATATGACCCCGCTCGACTTATCGACTGCCCTTGTACTCTGTCCAGGAGTTGCAACTAGTTTCTGGTGTTTATAGTTTACTGGAGGTCGTGCACAGCGCTGACCCTCGGGGTGGGCTGTGATGCGACAGGTACGTGGCACGGTGTACCGGTTGCCCGTTTGGTGACTCGGGAACCCTGTACACATCGTTTGGGGCCGTGAGCGACACCCCGGCCGGATCTCCCCACGGATGGAACCCAAATAGGCGATAAACCTGGACGAGAGACTTGAGTGGTTGGTTAGGTCGTGGTCTACACCCACGTCGGCTTTCGCTTGAAGTCTGCCGAGCACATGTCGTGTGCAGACGCTAAGTGGTGAAAACATGTGTGAAGAAGTACACCTCTGCAGGGTTATCAATCTATTCGAATAGCCGTTGTTCGCGGTACGGACTACTTGGTTACTCTTACAGTTCGTAGACAAGTTGATGGATACTACTAAAAGCCTCAAGATAAGTGTGAGTGCCGCGGATGGCCCTTCCGAAGGATGACGGAAGAGGATCCTCGGTAGTGAATTGATGTGGTGAGTAGTGGACTCGTGTTCGTAATAACATCTTGCAATCTGTTGAGAGTTGTAGTATAGGTTAGCCAAGGTCAAAGCTGGCATTCTGCTATGAACTCCACTACCCCCTTGATAATGTTGCCTGTATGATAGGTTCTGTGGTAAGACTTGCTGAGTACCTTTGTACTCATGTTTGCTTAATAACTGTTGCAGAGGAGAACCCTGCCCCTGCTGATGGGTTCTACATAGACGTTGACGTCGACGAGTAGCTTGACACCCAGACGGAGATCTGGAGCTTGTGAAGGGCCTTGTAGATAGTCAGGCTACACCAAGCCTGTTTTATTTTCTAAGTTGTCTGTACTCAGACATGTAGCTTCCGCTTGTGCTTGTATGACTGTATGACTTGAGTGTTGGGTCATGTGACCCCTACCTGTATGGGTATGTTATGTATGGCTCTTGGAGCCTTTTAAATAAAGTACTTTGAGTCATAGAGTTCTGTTGTGATGCAATGTTGTATTTGCACATATTGAGCATATTGCGTGTATGATTGAAATGCTTGGTATGTGTGGGATCCGACACCTAGTTGTTTTCCTTTGGTAGCCTACCTTACAGGGAAATGCCTCCTAGTGATTCCAATGAGCCTTGGTAGCTTGCTACTGCTCGGAACACGTAGGCTGGCCGGCATGTGTCCTTCTTCGTTCCTGTGTCTGTCCCTTAGGGGAAATGTCACGCGTTGTTCCTTTAAGTCCATGTAGCTTGCTACGACTTGGGTTCATACGTTGATGACCGACACGTTCGTTGCTGGGTCATGGATGCCTGTCTCTGTAATCTAGTGCCACTTTTGGTTTATAACTAGCCATGTTGGCCCGGGTTCTCTGTCATATGGATGCTAGCGACACTGTCATATACGTGTGCCAAAATGCGCAAACGATCCCGGGCCAGGTAAGGTGGCACCCGTGGGGTTACCGTGCGTGAGGCCGCAAAGTGATATGACGTGTTACAGCTAGATCGGTGTGACTTAGGATCGGGGTCCTGACACTAACTCCAGTTCATAAATATAATGTAGGCATGTATTTCGTAAATAGTCATACGTGCTTATGGAAAAGAACTTGCATGACATCTTTTGTCCCACCATCCCGTGGCAGCGGGGTCCATAAGGAAACTAAGGGATATTAAGGCTTCTATTAATAGAGAACCGAAAACTTCCTCCCCTATTTTTAGAAGGACTAGGTGCGTTAGTGTTAATCCTTTGAGAATCTTGTTCAATTCTTTTAGGGTGTCTCTCAGGATAAAGTGGTTCCTGAGACATTTTGCCTCCTCTGATTTCTACTCTAACAACAAAGTCATTCATATTGTTATTCATTTCATTTAGCAATTCTTTTTGAGATTGAGCAACTTGTTCTAACTGAGTTTGAACCATGGAACCATGTTTTCCGACACCTCTAACATCATTAGTGGTTTCAATTATTTCACTCAAGCGAGCAATCATATTAGAGTTGTATTTCAATTATTTCATAACATTTGCATTAAAGTGATCTTGTTCTCTAATGTAATTGTCAAACTCATAGACGCATTGACTAGGATTTTTATTGTAAGGGATGTCACCTTTATCAAACTTTAATAAATAATTTACCTCTACCACCGGTGGGGGTGCTATGTCAAGTCCATGTATTTTTTTTCAATAGGTGGTAAATTCTTAACATCCTCAGCTTTAATACCCTTTTCCTTCATGCATTTCTTTGCCTCTTGCATATCTTCGGGACAGAGAAATAATATACCCCTCTTCTTCGGAGTGGGTTTAGGCGGTGGTTCAAGAAGAGTCCAATCATCATAATTTTTCGATATATTGTTTAATAATTCTTCAGCTTGTTCAACAGTTCGTTCCCTGAAAACACAACTCGCACAACTATCTAGGAAGTCCCTAGAAGCATCAGTTAGTCCATTATAAAAGATATCAAGTATTTCATTTTTCTTAAGTGGATGATTAGGTGAAGCATTAAGCAATTGGAGAAGCCTCCCCCAAACTTGTGGGAGACTCTCTTCTTCAATTTGCACAAAGTTGAATATTTCCTGTAAGGCAACTTGTTTCATATTAGCAGGAAAATATTTTTCAAAGAAATAGTAAATCATATCTTGGGGACTGCACACACAACCAGGAGCAAGAGTATTGTACCATGCCTTAGCATCACTCTTTAATGAGAATGGAAATAATTTGAGGATATAGTAGTAGCGAATTTTCTCATCATGAGCAAAAAGGGTAGCTATATCATTCAGTTTAGTCAGATGTGCCACTACGGTTTCAGTTTCAATACCATGGAAAGGATCAGATTCTAACAAAGTAATTAACTCTGGGTCAATAGATAATTCATAATCCTTATCATAAACAAAGATATGTGAATTAGCAAACTTAGGATCGCATTTCATTCTAGCATTCAAAGATTTTTCTTTCAGTTTGCATAATAGTTTCTTAAGATCATCCCTATCATTACAAGCAAGATAGTCCTCAGCTATCTCTCCCTCCATAACATAACCCTCGGGTATATCAGGCAATTTATGTCTAGGAGAGCTAGATCCCATAGGTGTCTCATAATTTCCAGTTTCAAAGACTTCACCAGTTTCAATAATTTCATCAGTTTCAAGATTCCCAGTATATTTCAATTCTAGCGAGTTGTTCATCAAGCAATTCACCTAGTGGCACAATTTTATCAAGCAAGGTACTAGCAGGATCATAAGCATCATTCATAGCAGAAGTAGCATCATCAATAACTTGCAACATATCAGGATTAATAGCAGATGGTGGTGTTGCAAGCTTATAACTGAAGGAGAATCAAGTGCAGAGCTAGATGGCAATTCCTTACCTCCCCTCATCTTTGAGGGAAAGATCTTGGTTTCATCATCCTTCAGATTCCTCATAATGATTAATAGATGTAAACCGGAACCCGACCAAAAGTGTGGCTCGGCCGACCGAAATCTCGAAGGTAGTCCGGTGGCTCGGGTAGCTGACACGCAGCCACGGCCGCCGGCGTGCTCCAAAAGCCAAGGAGCAATTCGTCCACCTCCGCCGCCGCCACCGCCATCCGTAAAGTGGCTGAACAGCAGCCGCGCGGCCGTCGACGGGTTTACATCTTTGTTTTGGACCATCTATTGGATTTTCTCTTTTTTTACATCTTCGTTTTGGACCATCTGTTGGAGTTGAGCCTTTTTCAAAGATGTAAAAAGCACTTCTTGTTGCTCCCAATTTGTTCCATCACTGGTTTGGACCACCATAATTTTGATCATCTATTGGAGATGCTCTTAGAGCATCTCTAATAGACGGTCCATATGTAAAAATAACTAACTTTTGGAGCTTCGAGAGCAGAAAGCGCTTCTCCAACCACCAGTTCCTTTGCCTTCCCGCTCGCGAGCGGGAAATTTACACGACGAGATACAAGTGATGTAAAACCGCGGACGCCCGCGAAATGACCAACCGCCAGTTCCTTTGCCTTCCCGCTCGCGACCGCCCGTCCGCGACCCGCCCGTCCGGCGCCCCCTGCCTTCCGCCACCTGTCAGTGCGAAACGACACCTATGGGATCACTAGAATCCCCTCTATAGTTGGCGGGCGCGGAGTTGTGCAAAGAGCAGGTCTAAGAGTCAGCACAGCGATCGTTTACCCAGGTTCGGGCCGCGAGGATGCGTAATACCCTAGTCCTGCTTTTGTGTATATTTGAGTGTTCTTGAGTTCTTCAGCTAGCTATCGTGCCTATCCAGCTTTCCAGGATCCGAATCCCCCTCCAGTACGCTGCGGGCGTCCTTTTATAGTCTAAAAGGGGCTGCCACAGTAGCACACAGGAGGTGGAAAGGTGTACAGTGTATATGCTTATCCCACGCCATTATGGGACAAGGCACATTCAATGCGCTGCTTAGGTGTCTATTTATTTTATCGGGGACGGGAAAGAAGCATGTCCCGTCTATGGCCGCTCTGCCTGGTCGCAACACGTGTCCGGGCCAGCGAGGCAGGCATCTGAGGTGGCGTAGCGGTAGGGTCTTCGCAAAGATCTGGATGTCACCGCAGAGGTGCTTGGCTAGCTGGCCCAGGAACCACGTATCGCCATGTGGGTGCCTACCTGGGCCAGCGGGTCGGCCCCCGAGCTGGGGCGGCGACGCTGCGGCAAGAGCTTACCGCATACTTGCTTTTATTCCCGGCAAGGGTCTTGCCGGGGCCTCCGTAAGTGCCCCGCGGCAAGAGGCTTGTCGGGGCATCGGGGTGTCTTCGGCAAGGAGCCTTGTCGGGGCCTCGCGGGCGTCCTCGGCAAGGAAACTCGCAATTGCCATGTTTTCTGGATCTCATCTTGGGAGTCATAGATCATTGTCTTCACAAAGATCTGCATGCCATCACGTGGACGCTTCCCGAGCCTTGGCTCTAATGTTGTTGGTATCATTGGAGACCATATGCTTCAAGGGTGGCCGTGACGGAGGCATATGAGTGGATCGGCCCAGTAAGAGCCCTTGCCGGGTGGCGCACGCTGGCAGCCCCGGCAAGAGTCCTTGCCGGGGGAGCCTGTCTCCTTGCTTGGTCTTCTCATGTTGTCTGCCTTGGCGTTTGTCCTGGTAACTCTGTGTTCCTTGCTTCCTCCTTCTGTTCTGTTATGTTTGGCCTCAGGCGTGGCTCTGACTGCCTGTGCACAAGGGGTAAAAAAGGGCGCCCCTACTTTTGTACACCGACAGGAGCCCCCGGGCCTAGGCCATTCATAAGTGCAACGCATTGTTGGGCTAGGCCCAGAACGGTGCGCGGGTCGTGAGGCTGGATTCCTTTTACTGTAGTAACCCCTCCGATGGTTGCGCTTCCCCATGATCTGTGTTGACGTGGGGGGTCGTGCGTGGGATGACCGTGGCGTGCTCGCATCATCTTGGGGTTCCAAGAATAGTAAGGAGGCGGTTCGCGCCCTCCTCATAAAGAATAGAGGAAGTCGTGGGGGCGCGGCCCATTTACTAAGTGGACTCGGGTCGCCTCACGATCACGGGGGTATGAAACGGCCATACCACGCGTCATCCAACTCCCGATTTACTCGCCACATATCCCTCACACATCGGGGAGGGCAAGCGGAAGACGTGTAGGGTGTGGGCATTAATGCAGAGGGGGGAGGGCTGGACGCCGTTGATTGGAGCAGCGGGTCGGTCGCCCTCTTATAAAAAGGGGAGGAGAGGAGCGATGCTTCTTACCTCTCCACCCATCTACTTCATGTTTGATTCCTTCCCTCCCCAAGGTATGCCGAGAGGGCGCGGTCATGGCCGTTCCTCTGCGGAAGTGACCAAGTCGTCTTCCCGTCAGAGGGTGGCGGTGGTCAAAGAGGAGCCGGATGCCTTAGATGGGCATGCTGGAGGCAGAAACGCTGTTCGGGGTCGCCGCCGGCGAGGCGGTCGCGGCAGAGGCAGACGGGGTCGGGGGACACCCGCGTCGTCGTTGTCTCCGTCTTCATCTTCTTCGTTGTCTCCTCCTGCCTTCCCACGTGGCCATGTCAAGGACACGGCGTTGGAGTTCATCGTACAGCTGCGTGAGCCGCCGCGCAGTCGCCTCCGCCTTCCGAGAGCGTTTGCGAGGGCGTTGGAGGTCGATCAGCCACCAAGGCTGAGGCTTCACATGGAGGGATGTTGCCATGGCGCCATGTGGGTGGACACCAGGTTTCCCACTCCTCACGTGATGCTTCTCCGTCGGGCGTGGAAGACCTTCGCGCACGTCCACTGCTTGGTGAAGGGGCACGTCCTCTGCTTCAGGCTAGCGGAGAGCGATCTGCTCTCCGTCAAAGTCTTCGGGTGCTCGAGGCACAAGCTAGGGTGTTGTGTGGAGAGCTCAACCGACGACGAAAACTCCTCCTCGAGCGAGAGCGATGGGGAGGACAGTGGCAGCGACGATGAGGGCGGTGGGCAGGAGGATGACGGGTCCGACTAGGCAGCGGATACGCCATCCCTGGGCGGTGCTGGCAGCACCATCATCTGCACCGCCAGCCCCTCGAACTTCTCGGGGTCACCTCCTTGGGCGGCTGGCGTTGGGAGGCCGGAGAAGGCGAAGAAGGCGGGCGGTGGTCATCATGTCGGAGTACGCGGGCATCAACCCATGCATCATCGGCCCGCTGCTCCATCTTTCGGCTCTTCTCTTGGGGCCATCATCGTCAGCCTCCTTTGGGACGGCCGCCGGGACGTTCTCTTCGTGCTTTTTGCTGCTTGCGCTTCGTCTAGGCACTTCTTTTTCCCTTCGCCATCTTGTTCCATTCCCTGAGGAGAGGGACAGGAAAGGGATCGTGGGCATCTTATCTCTTTTTAGTTCTTAAGCCTACGGGCCCTTGTACGATTTAAAGCTTGTAATCCCCCTTGTCCATGTTTTTCTTTCCGTACGAACTATACCTGTATGGGATGTTTTTAATGAAAAGGGGTGTTTGCCGGGTTCTTCGTGCGTGAGCGAGGCCCATGCCAAGGATGAATCCTTGTTATTTTCATAATAAACGCTATCGCCCGGCAACAGGCCTTGCCGTTTCTCTTCTTCGGCCGACCGTTCTCACGCTTTTGGCGGAGGGAGGGGCAGAGTAGAGTTAGGCTCCTCATTCATTTCTTCGCCACCGCAACTACTACCAAATTCCGACCCATGAAGTAACTCTCGGGCACAGGGAAAAAGGGAGTACGGTTGTTTTAAGACATAAACGAGCACATGTCCCAGTTCCATACAGAAATGT
>LR738711.1:744331890-744424858 GCA_902687465.1 Secale cereale | reverse complement strand
AGAAATGTACACCGGGGGGGGGGGGGTGAAAAACTTATCTAAATCCACAGCCCCCGGCAACCTTGGCTCGCCGTGGTTGGATTCTTATATCTTCAGTCCCCAGCGGCAGGCTTGCCTTGCCGGGGTTGGTGCATTAGTTCGTTCTCCTTTTCCCGAGTGGCTCAGCGGAAATGACATGTGGACCAAAGAAGGCAGAAAAGACGCACACCCGACCTCTAGGCTAGGGGTTAGTCGCCAATAAGCACTATCAACCCTAACCGAGGAAGGGACTCAACCTAGCACGCATGCTTTAACTTAGGGCGCCAGCGCTTCGTTTATTTATGCTCAGGGTCTGTGCCTGGCTTTGTACAAAGGGTTACATGCCTTGCCAGCAAGGCTTGTACAAATGGGTGGCTTGCCGGGAGGCCCGGCAACCGCACCTTACGGGTAAAACTTGCAAAGATGTTTGATGTTCCAGGAGTTACTCACTGGGATCCCATCTTCGGTCTCCACACAGACTGCGCCAGGCCTGGTGACTCGTATTACCCGATAAGGGCCTTCCCACTTCGGCGTCAACTTGTTGGAATTCTTGGCCGACTGAACGTACCGAAGAACAAGGTCGCCTTCCTCAAAGCTTCGGGCATGAACCTTGTGGCTATGATAGCGACGCAAGGCTTGCTGGTAGCACGCTGCTTGTACAACAGCCCGAAGACGATCTTCCTCGAGGAGCATTGCGTCATCTTGGCACAGTCGCTCTTGCTCAAGCTCATCATAAGCGAGCACTCGGGGTGACCCGTATGTGAGTTCTGCGGGAGAACAGCCTCCGCCCTGTAAACGATGGAGAAGGGTGTCTAGCCGGTGGCTCGATTTGGTGTCGTCCTGATCGACCAAAGAACCGCCGGAAATTCATCGATCCAGTGCTTTCCGCACTTGTGCAGCCTGTCAAAAGTCCTTGCCCGGAGACCCCGCAGTACTTCAGCATTTGCCCTTTTTGCCTGGCCGTTGCTTCGTGGATGTGCAACAGAAGTGAAACAGATCTTGCCGTCGAGGTCTTGCATATATTGCATGAAGGTATTGCTTGTGAAATGCATAATGTTGTCGGTGATAATCCTGTTTGGTACACCAAAACGGCAGACCAGGCCCTTGAAGAAATTGACGGCTGACTGTGCTCTCACCTTCCTCACTGCTTCCACCTCCGGCCACTTTGTGAACTTGTCGATTGCCACGTACAAGTACTCAAAGCCCCCACAGCGCGGGGAAAAGGGCCCAATATGTCGAGCCCCCAAACTGAGAAGGGCTAGGAGACAGGGATTGTTTGGAGAGATTGAGCTGGTTGATGAAGTTTCTTCGAATGGAACTGACACGCTTCACACTTGGTTACTAGTGTCGTTGCATCCTGGAGGGCAGTGGGCCAAAAGTAGTCTTGCAGGAACGACTTGCCAGCAAGGGCTCTTGACCCTATGTGTGAGCCACATATGCCTCCCTGTATCTGTGCCAACAACCCCAGTACTTCCTCCTGGGTGATACACTTCAATTTCATGTTGTTCGGTCTTTTCCTGTACAGGACGTCATTGCCGAACTGGTACATGGCGAAACGACGGGCTACTTTCTCTGCTTCTTCCTGCTCTTCAGGAAGTTCCCCGGTCTGGAGGAATTGGACGGTATGTTGCACCCATGTCGGAGCCTGGGCTCGACGGCAAGGACGAAAGGCATTTCCTCTACTGTGGGAGTGATTGCCTCTATGGCTAGGGCTTGACGCCCCGCTAGAGTTTGTTTCCCCACAGCAGGCTCAGCGTCTCCGGCAACACTCTTGCCGGCCACCCCTGCGGGTTCGATAGGAAAGTACTTGTCGGGGCCGGATTTCCTTCGCTTGCTCGGCTCAGTCGATGGTTCAACAGATGGGCGAAATAATCGAAGCACAAAGGTACCTGGTTCCACAGGTAGTTTGAGGGCGGTGCGTTTCGACAAGTAGTTGGCGATGTTGTTCCCTGCTCGGGGGACGTGTTCTGCTTGTATACCATCGAAACGCTCCTCCAGTTTCCTTACTTCATCCACGTGGGCTTCCATCAACGGGCTCTGGTAATCTTTGTTTACTTGCCTGACGACGAGCTGTGAATCTCCTCTGACGATGAGCTTCTTGATCCCGAGGTCTGCCACGATCCTGAGACCGGCAAGCAGTCCCTTGTACTCGGCAGTGTTGTTTGTTGACACCTCCCTGGGGAAGTGCATCTGGATAACATACTTGAGGTGCTCTCCGATGGGTGCAATGAGCAGCACACCAGCACCGGCGCCTTGCAGCGAGAAAGCCCCGTCAAAGTACATAATCCAGTCGTGACCCTCACCCTTGCCGGGGAGAGTGGTCTCTTGGATCTCCTCGTCGGGTGTTGAGGTCCATTCCGCAAAAAACTCTGCCAAGATCCTTCTCTGAATCGTCGTAGTGCTTTCAAATTTCAAACCGAAGCTTGACAGCTCCAGGGCCCACTCCACAATCCTCCCAGTTGCATCTGGGTTATACAATATTCGTTGCAACGGGAGACGGGTGAAGACGGTGATTTCATGTGCTTGGAAGTAATGACGCAGCTTCCTTGAGGCCATAAGGAGGCCGAAGAGCAATTTCTGCACGCCGGAGTACCTTGACCTAGCCCCCTGCAATAGGGAGCTGAAAAAGTAAACCGGGTGCTGCATTATCTTCTTCCTCTGCATCACTCCATCCGGTTGCGCCTCTTTGGCCCTAGTGGCATCAGGTGTTGTTGCTGCTATCGCTTCTGTATTGACCTCCCTTTGGGCCACTAGCGCGGCACTGACCACTTGGTTTGTTGCTGCTAGATACAGCAGCAACGGCTCTTGTGGTTTAGGAGCGACCAGTACTGGTGTAGAGGAGAGGTATTTCTTCAAATCTTGCAGTGCCGCTTCGGCTTCTAGGGTCCACTCCATCGAGCCTGGCTTTTTCAAAATCTTGAAAAAGGAGAGGGCGCGCTCGCCAGATTTGGAGATGAACCTGCCCATGGTGGCAACGCACCCAACAAGCCGACGCACATCCTTGATTCGCCTGGGCGCTTCAATCTACTCAATGGCCTTGATCTTGTCACGATTTGCTTCAATTCCACGCTGTGACACGAAGAAACCGAGAAGTTTGCTGGACGGGATGCCGAAGACACACTTTTCAGGGTTCAGCTTAAGGTTGATCTTGCGCAGATTCATGAATGTCTCTTCCAAGTCTTGCACGAGCGTTGCTTTGTCCTTGGTTTTGACCACTATATCATCCATATAATCTTCCATATTTGTATGTAGCTGAGGCTCAAAACCAATCTGGACTGCTCTCGCAAACGTTGAGCCAACACTCTTCAATCCGAAAGGCATCCGCATAAAGCAATACGTACCACATGGGGTGATGAATGCTGTCTTCTCTTCATCTTCTCTTGTCATGAAGATCTGGTGGTAGCCTGAGTAAACGTCGAGGAATGATAATAAGTCACACCCGGGTTTGGAGTCCACAATCTGGTCGATGCATGGCAATGGGAAAGGGTATTTCAGACAAGCCTTATTAATGTTTGTGTAGTCTATACACAGCCTCCACTTCCCATTTGCCTTACGCACTACCACCGGATTGGCCAGCCACGTTGGATGGAGCACTCCCCTCACTAAGCCGGCTGCTTCTAACTTCCTGGTTTCCTCTTTGATGAAGTGATACGTCCCCAATGTATCTATAATTTTTTATTGTTCCATGCTATTATTTATGAAGTCTTGGATGTTTAATGGGCTTTATCATTCACTTTTATATCATTTTTGGGACTAACCTACTAACCCAAAGGCCCACTCCAAATTGCTGTTTTTTTGCCTGTTTCAGGGTTTTGCAGAAAAAGAATATCAAATGGAGTCCAAACGGAATGAAACCTTCGCAAGAGATATTTTTGGAGAAAATCACGCACACGGAACTTGAGAACCACGTCAGGGGAGCATCGAGGCGCCCACGAGGGTGGGGGGCGCGCCCCCCTGCCCAGGGCGCGCCCCTCGAGTGTCCCCCGATGCCCTCCTTCCTCCTATATAAGTCAACGTACCCTGAAACCATCGTGAACAGAGAGAAAACCCTAATTCCACCGCCGCAACCTTCTGTTCCCGTGAGATCCCATCTTGGAGCCAGTTCCGGAGCTCCACCGGAGGGGGATCCATCAAGAAGTTCTTCTTCATCATCATCATCGCCCTCATCATGAGTTGTGAGTAGTTTACCACAGACCTTCGGGTCCATAGCTAGTATCTAGATGGCTTCTTCTCTCTCTTTGGATTTCAATACAAAGTTCTCCTCGGTCTTCACGGAGATCTATTCGATGTAATCTATTTTTGCGGTGTGTTTGTCGAGATCCGATGAATTATGGGTTTATGATCAAGATTATCTATGAGAAATATTTGATTCTTCTCTGAACTCTTTATGTGTGCTCATAATATCCTTGCAAGTCGCTTCGAATTATTGGTTTGGTTTGGCCTACTAGATCTATAGTTCTTGCAATGGGAGAAGTGCTTGGCTTTGGGTTCAATCTTGCGGTGTCCTTTCCCAGTGATAGTAGGGGCAGCAAAGCATGTATTGTATTGTTGCCATCGAGGATAAAAAGACAGGGTTTATATCATATTGCTTGAGTTTATCCCTCTACATCATGTCATCTTGCTTAAGGCGTTACTCTGTTCTTATGAACTCAATACACTAGATGCATGCTGGATAGCGGTTGATGTGTGGAGTAATAGTAGTAGATGCAGGCAAGAGTCGGTCTACTTGTCTTGGACGTGATGCCTATATATAATGATCATGCCTAGATAGTCTCATAATTATTTGCTTTTCTATCAATTGCTTGACAGTAATTTGTTTACCCGCCGTAGAATATCGCTATCATGAGAGAAGCCACTAGAGAACTCTATGGCCCCTAGGTCTATTCTCAACATATCAATCTACATCTACTTTACTTTTACCGCTTTTATTTTCTGTTCTTATAAACTAAAATACCAAAAATATAATCTATCATCTCTATCAGATCTCACTTTCATAAATGACCGTAAAGGGATTGCCAACCCCTTATCGCGTTGGCTGCGAAGTTCTTATTTGTTTGTGCAGGTGCAAGGGACTCGCGCGTGGTCTCCTACTACATTGATACCTTGGTTCTCAAAAACTGAGGGAAATACTTATGCTACTATGCTGCATCTCCCTTTCCTCTTCGAGGGAATACAACGCAAGCTCGAGAAGTAGCAAGAAGAATTTCTGGCGCCGTTGCCGGGGATGCTTATGCAAAAGTCATATACCAAGTACCTCTCACGGACCCTTATCCTTCGCATTACATTTATGTGCCTCTCGTTTTCCTCTCCCCCACTTCACCCTTGTCGTTTTATTTGCCCTTCTTCCGCCGTTTGTTTATCGTTCGTTTGCTTCTTGTTTGCTTGTGTGCTGCTTGCTTGCTTGTCATCATGTCTAGCACACCTATCATTGTCAACACTCCCGAGAGTGAGGTCCTCAACTTTAAACAAAGGGAGGAAGAAAACTTAAAAGATGCATGGTATAGAATTTGCAATGCTTAAAATAGATCTAATAGGAAGCTTTCCAGTTCCGTGCTTCTTCGCAATTTTTATATTGGCATAACCCCTTGGAATAGGCTTGTTCTTGATACCGTTACCGGAGGAAATTTCTTGGGGAATCATACCCTTAATTCTTATAATTTCCTGATAGATTTACTCGGGCAGCCTTCCACCCAGGAAGAGACTCAAGTTTTTGAGAAAATATGTGAAGTAACAAAGATATTACAAAAGTCTCTTGAACCACTTAAAAATATTAGTGGAAATATCCACCGCATGAATATGTTGATTACCCTTTGCAATAAGCGGTTGGATGCCCTAGATATAAAGATCTCCGAATATGAAGGGAAACGTAAAGAACCTCCCGGATTTGAGCTTGACACCATTAAAAGGGCGATGATCAATGATGGCAATACCTAGGTCTATCTTGTATCGTGCCTATCTAGGGGCATAAAACGATAGCGCTTGTTGGGAGGCATCACAATTTTATATTTTTTTTGTTTTTGTTGCTGTTAGGGAATAAATATTGCATCTAGCTTATGTTTAGATGTGGTTTCATGTTTTGTTTTGTGTTTGTGCCAAGTAGAACCTTTGTGAAGACTTGTGTGAAGTTTATGTGATCTTGCTGTGAAAAACAGAATCGTTAGCGCTCGCTAAAGTAGTTGTCAGATTTTAATGGAGCGTGATATTTAGTTGATTCTTTTTGCAGATGATTAATAGACAAATTCCTCAAATCTACCAATTTAGTTTGAATTTTTTGGAGTTACATAAATATGCGAAACCTATAGATTACTAAAGACTGTTCTGTTTTTTACAGATTCTGTTTTTTGTATGTTGTTTGCTTATTTCAATGCATCTATGAGTAATATTAGGAAGTATGAACCATAGAGAAGTTGGAATACAGTAGGTTTAACACCAATATAAACAAAGAATGAATTCATTGCAGTACCTTTGAGTAGTGATTTGTTTTCTCATACTAACGGAGCTCACGAGAATTTTTGTCTAAGTTTTATGTTGTGAAGTTTTCAAGTTTTGAGTATTGCTTTGATGGACTATGGAACAAAGAGTAGAAAAGGCCTAAGCTCGGGGATGCCCATGGCACCCCAAGTAAAATTCAAGGATAATCAAAAGTCTAATCTTGGGGATGCCCCGGGAAGTCATCCCCTCTTTCGTCTTCATCCATCGGTAACTATACTTGGAGCTATATTTTTATTCACCACATGATATGTGTTTTGCTAGGAGCGTCTTGTATAATTTGAGTCTTTGATTGTTAGTTTGTCACAATCATTCTTGCTGGACACACCTGTTTTAGAGAGTCAAATATGGCATAGGAATTGTTAGAACACTCTATGTGCTTCACTTATATCTTTTGAGTTGAACAGTTTTTGCTCTAGTGCTTCACTTATATCTTTGAGAGCACGGTGGTGGTTATATTTTGTAGAAATCATTGAACTCTCATGCTTCAGTTATATCTATTTGTGAGTCTATTAAGACAGCATGGTAATGTGTTTAGGCTAAGAAACTAGTCTTCACATGATAGACATGCAATGTCAATGTAGTAAAAAAATTCACACTAAGTGCATTGAATATGATGAGATGTTGGATGCTTCGTAATTGTTTTGAGATATGAGGATAGTGATATTAGACTCATGCTAGTGGAGTTATTATGAAATTGAGAAATACTTGAGTTAAGGTTAGTGATTCCCGTATCATGCACGTATGGTGAACCGCTATGTGACGAAGTTAGAGCATGAGGTATTTGTAGAGTGCCAACCTTTGTGTGGAGGTCGGGGGCGTGCGATGGTTAACTCCTACCAACCTCCCCCCTAGGAGCATGCGTTTATTGCTTTGTTTTGATGACTCGTAGGTTTTTGCAATAAGTATATGAGTTCTTATGACTAATGTTGAGTCCATGGATTATACACACTCTCACCCTTCCACCATTGCAAGCCTCTCTTGTACCGCGCAACTTTCGCCGGTGCCATAAACCCACTATATATCCTTCCTCAAAATAGCCACCATATTATTCCTCAAAACAGCCACCATACCTACCTATCATGGCATTTCCATAGCTATTCCGAGATATATTGCCATGCAACTTTCCATCGTTCCGTTCATATGACACGCATCATATTGTCATATTGGCATGCATGATCATGTAGTTGACATCGTTGTTGTGGCAAAGCCACCATGCATAATTTTCATATATGTCACTCTTGATTCATTGCACATCCTGGTACACCGCCGGAGGCATTCATGTAAGTCATACTTGTTGTAGTATCGAGTTGTAATAAAAGTGTGATGATCATCATTATTAGAGCATTGTCCCACGTGAGGAAAGGCCAATAAAAAAAGATGGCCCAAAAAATATATAGAGAGGGGCTAATAAAAAAAAGAGAAAGCCCCTCCAAAAAATGAGAGAAAAGAGAGAAAGGACAATTGCTACTATCTTTATCCACACTTGTGCTTCAAAGTAGCACCATGTTCTTCATTATAGAGAGTCTCATGTTTAGTCACTTTCATATACTAGTGGGAATTTTCATTATAGAACTTGGCTTGTATATTCCAACGATGGGCTTCCTCATATGCCCTAGGTCTTCGTGAGCAGGCAAGTTGGATGCACACCCACTAGTTTCTTTTGTTGAGCTTTCATACATACTTAGCTTTAGTGCATTCGTTGCATGGCAATCCCTACTCACTCACATTGATATCTATTGATGGGCATCTCCATAGCCCGTTGATACGCCTAGTCGATGTGAGATTATCTCCCTCCTTTTTGTCTTCTCCACAACCACCTCTATTCCACCCATAGTGCTATATCCATGGCTCACGCTCATGTATTGCGTAAAAGTTGAAAGGTTTGAAAAGATAGAGTATGAAAACAAGTGCTTGGCTGAAATCGAAGTTGTGCATAATATGAATATTTTGTGTGATGAAGAGGGAGAATAGCCACACTATATGACTTCGTAGGGATAACTTTCTTTAGCCATAGTATTTTGAGAAGACATGATTGCTTTGTTAGTATGCTTGAAGTATTGTTACTTCTTATGTCAATATAGACTTTTATTTTGAATCTTCCAGATCTAAACATTCATGCCACAATTAGGAGAATTACATTGAGAAACTATGTTGGTTAGCATTCCACATCAAAAAAAATCTTCTTATCATTTACCTACTCAAGGACGAGCAGGAATTAAGCTTGGGGATGCTTGATACGTCTCCAACGTATCTATAATTTTTATTGTTCCATGCTATTATTTATGAAGTCTTGGATGTTAATGGGCTTTATCATTCACATTTATATCATTTTTGGGACTAACCTACTAACCCAAAGGCCCAGTCCAGATTGCTGTTTTTTTTGCCTGTTTCAGGGTTTTGCAGAAAAAGAATATCAAACGGGGTCCAAACGGAATGAAACCTTCGCAAGAGATATTTTTGGAGAAAATCACGCACAGGGAACTTGAGAACCACGTCAGGGGAGCATCGAGGCACCCACGAGGGTGGGGGGCACGCCCCCCCTGCCCAGGGTGCCCCCTACCTCGTGGCCCCCTCGAGCTTCCCCCGAAGCCCTCCTTCCTCCTATATAAGTCTACGTACCCTGAAACCATCATGAAGAGAGAGAAAAATTTAATTCCACCGCCGCAACCTCCTGTTCCCATGAGATCCCATCTTGGAGCCTGTTCCGGAGCTCCACCGGAGGGGGATCCATCACGGAGTTCTTCTTCATCATCATCATCATCGCCCTCACCATGATTTGTGAGTAGTTTACCACAGACCTTCGGGTCCATAGCTAGTATCTAGAAGGCTTCTTTTCTCTCTTTGGAACTCAATACAAAGTTCTCCTCGGTCTTCGAGGAGATCTATTCGATGTAATCTCGTTTTGCGGTGTGTTTGTCGAGGTCCGAATAATTGTGGGTTTATGATCAAGATTATCAATGAGAAATATTTGGTTCTTCTCTGAACTCTTTATGTGTGCTCATAATATCCTTGCAAGTCTCTTTGAATTATTGGTTTGGTTTGGCCTACTAGATCTATAGTTCTTGCAATGGGAGAAGTGCTTGGCTTTGGGTTCAATCTTGCGGTGTCCTTTCCCAGTGACAGTAGGGGCAGCAAGGCATGTATTGTATTGTTGCTATCGAGGATAAAAAGATGGGTTTTATATCATATTGCTTGAGTTTATCCCTCTACATCATGTCATCTTGCTTAAGGCGTTACTCTGTTCTTATGAACTCAATACACTAGATGCATGCTGGATAGCAGTCGATGTGCGGACCAATAGTAGTAGATGCAGGCAGGAGTCGGTTAATACGTCTCCAACGTATCTATAATTTTTTATTGTTCCATGCTATTATTTATGAAGTCTTGGATGTTTAATGGGCTTTATCATTCACTTTTATATCATTTTTGGGACTAACCTACTAACCCAAAGGCCCAATCCAGATTGTTGTTTTTTTGCCTATTTTAGGGTTTTGGAGAAAAGGAATATCAAACAGAGTCCAAACGGAATGAAACCTTCCCGAGAGATATTTTTGGAGGAAATCACGCTCGGGAAACGTCTGGACCAAGTAAGGGGACGTGGGACCAGCCCTCGAGGGTGGGGGCGCGCCCCCCTGCCTCGAGACTGGCCCACATGACCCCGGTGCCCTCCTTCTTCCTATATATACCTACGTGCCCGAGAAACTCCATACGCTGAGAGAAAACCCTAATTCCACCGCTGTAGCTTCTGTTCCCATGGAGATCCCATCTTGGAGCCTGTTCTGGGAGGGGGATCCATCACGGAGGCCTTCTTCATCATCATCATCGCCCTCACAATGGGTTGTGAGTAGTTTACCTCCGACCTTTGGGTCCATAGCTAGTATCTAGATGGCTTCTTCTCTCTCTCTGGATCTCAATACAAAGTTCTCGTCGATCTTCGAGGAGATCTATTCGATGTAATCTCTTTTTGCGGTGTGTTTGTCGAGATCCAATGAATTGTGAGTTTATGATCAAGGTTATCTATGAAAGATATTTGGTTCTTCTCTGAACTTTTTATGTGTGCTCATAATATCCTTGCAAGTCTCTTCCAAGTATTGGTTTGGTTTGGCCTACTAGATCTATAGTTCTTGCAATGGGAGAAATGCTTGGCTTTGGGTTCAATCTTGCGGTGTCCTTTCCCAGTGACAGTAGGGGCAGCAAGGCACGTATTGTATTGTTTCCATCAAGGGTAAAAAGATGGGGTTTTCATCATATTGCTTGAGTTTATCCCTCTACATCATGCCATCTTGCTTAAGGCGTTACTCTGTTCGTATGAACTCAATACATTAGATGTATGCTGGATAGCGGTCGATGTGTGGAGTAATAGTAGTAGATGCAGAATCGTTTCGGTCTACTTGTCTCGGACATGATGCCTATATACAATGATCATGCCTAGATAGTCTCATAATTATTCGCTTTTCTATCAATTGCTCGACAGTAATTTGTTTACCCGTCGTAGAATATCGCTATCATGAGAGAAGCCACTAGAGAAAACTATGGCCCCCGGGTCAATCTTTATCATATTACTTTCCTGTCAACTAGCCAATTTCGGTCTCCGTTGTTTATTTTGCTTTCTTTACTTTCTATTTCAATACCAAAAATACCAAAAATATTTATCTTATCATCTCTATCAGATCTCACTCTCGTAAGTTACCGTAAAGGGATTGACAACCCCTTATTGCGTTGGCTGCGAAGTTCTTATTTGTTGGTGCAGGTGCGAGGGACTCGCGCGTGGTCTCCTACTGGATTGATACCTTGGTTCTCAAAAACTGAGGGAAATACTTATGCTATTGTGCCGCATCTCCCTTTCCTCTTCGAGGGAATACAACGCAAGCTCAAGAGGTAGCAAGAAGAATTTTTGGCGCCGTTGCCGGGGAGGCTTACGCAAAAGTCATATACCAAGTACCTATCACAAACCCTTATCCTTCGCATTACATTTATTTGCCTCTAGTTTTCCTCTACCCCACTTCACCATTGCCGTTTTATTTCACCTTCTTTCGTCGTGTGTTTTTCGTTCGCTTGCTTTTTCGTTTGCTTGTGCGTGTTGGATTGCTTGCTTGTCACTATGGCTCAGAACAATACCAAATTGTGTGATTTCTCCAATACCAACAACCATGATTTTATTAGCACTCCGATTGCTCCTATTACCGATGTTGAATCTTGTGAGATCGATGCTGCTTTGTTGAATCTTGTCATGAAAGATCAATTCTCTGGCCTTCCTACTGAAGATGCCGCTACCCATCTAAACAACTTTGTTGATTTGTGTGATATGCAGAAGAAAAGGGATACGGATAATGATATTGTTAAATTGAAGTTATTTCCGTTTTCACTTAGAGATCGGCTAAAACTTGGTTTTCCTCTTTGCCTAGAAATAGTATTGATTCATGGAATAAGTGCAAAGATGTTTTTATC
Organism: Secale cereale; assembly: GCA_902687465.1. Lineage (NCBI taxonomy): Eukaryota > Viridiplantae > Streptophyta > Magnoliopsida > Poales > Poaceae > Secale > Secale cereale. The sequence goes on along the minus strand of LR738711.1, from coordinate 744,412,900 downwards.
TCTAAGTATTTCCCTCCTGCAAGGATCATCTCTCTTAGAAATTATATTATTAATTTTAAGCAACTACATCATGAGCATATTGCACAAGCTTGGGAGAGAATGAAGTTAATGATACGTAATTTTCCTACACATGGTTTGAATCTATGGATGATTCTTCAGAATTTTTACGATGCTTGAATTTTGCTTCTAGAAATCTTTTAGACTCGGCCGCCGGAGGCACTTTCATGGAAACTACTTTAGGAGAAGCTTCCAAACTCCTAGATAATATTATGGTTAATTATTCTCAATGGCACACCGAAAGATCTACTAGTAAAAAAGTGCATGCTATTGAAGAAATTAGTGTTTTGAGTGGAAAGATGGATGAACTTATGAAATTTTTTGTTGCTAAGAATGCTTCTTATGATCCTAATGATATGCCTTTGCCCACTTTGATTGAGAATAACAATGAATCCTTGGATGTGAATTTTGTTGGTAGGAATAATTTTGGTAACAATGCTTATAGAGGTAATTTTAATCCTAGGCCTTTTCCTAGTAATTCCTATAATAATTTAGGTAATTCCTACAACAACTCTTATGGAAAGATGCCTTCTGAATTCGAAACTAGCGTTAAGGAGTTTATGATTTGATAAAAGAATTTCAATGCTATGCTTGAAGAGAAATTGCTTAAAGTTGATGAATTGGCTAGAAGTGTGGATAGAATTACTCTTGATGTTGATTCTTTGAAACTTAGATCTATCCCACCTAAGCATGATATCAATGAGTCTCTCAAAGCCATGAGAATTTCCATTGATGAGTGCAAAGAAAGAACCGCTAGGATGCGTGCTAATAGAGAGGATTATATTAGATCATGTTCTGCTAAATATCATGAAAATAAAGATGAAGATCTGAAAGTTATTGATGTGTCTCCTATTAGATCCTTGTTTTCTAGTATTAATCTTGATGATAATAGGATTGGAGATGATTTTGCCAATAATTCAGAGTTTTTAGATCTTGATGCTAAAATTGCTAAAAGTGGGAGTGAAGAGATTAAAACTTTGCATAGTGATGAACCCACTACTTTGGATTTCAAGGGATTCAATTATGATAATTTCTCTTTGATTGATTGTATTTCCTTGTTGCAATCCGTGCTAAATTCTCCGCATGCTTATAGTCAAAATAAAGCTTTCATTAAACATATAGTTGATGCTTTGATGCAATCTTATGAAGAAAAACTTGAGTTGGAAGTTTCTATACCTAGAAAGCTTTATGATGAATGGGAACCTACTATAAAAATAAAAATAAAAGATCATGAATGCTATGCTTTGTGTGATTTGGGTGCAAGTATTTCCACTATCCCAAAAACTTTGTGTGATTTGCTAGGGTTCCATGAGTATGATGATTGTTCTTTAAATTTGCATCTTGTAGATTCCACTATTAAGAAACCTATGGGAAGAATTAATGATGTTCTTATTGTTGCCAATAGAAATTATGTGCCCGTAGATTTCATTGTTCTTGATATAGATTGCAATCCTTCATGTCCTATTATTCTTGGTAGACCTTTCCTTAGAACGATTGGTGCAATCATTGATATGAAGGAAGGAAATATTAGATTCCAATTTCCGTTAAGGAAAGGCATGGAACACTTTCCAAGAAATAAAATCAAATTACCATATGAATCTATCATGAGAGCCACTTATGGATTACCTTCCAAAGATGACAATACCTAGATCTATCTTGTATCGTGCCTACCTAGGGGCGTAAAATGATAGCGCTTGTTGGGAGGCAACCCAATTTTATGTTTTTTGCTTTTGTTGCTGTTAGGGAATAAATATTGCATCTAGCCTCTGATTAGATGTGTTTTCATGTTTTGTTTAGTGTTTGTGCCAAGTAGAACCTTTGGTAAGACTTGTGTGAAGTTTATTTGATCTTGCTGTGAAAAACATAATCGTTAGTGCTCGCTAAAGTAGTCTTCAGATTTTACTGCAGCGTGCTTTTTAGTTGATTCTTTTTTCTTCTGTTTGGCAGACAAATTGCGCAAATTTAACAATTTATTTTGAAGTTTTTTGAGTTCCAGAAGTAGGCGGATCCAGCAGATTACTACAGATTGTTCTGTTTTTGACAGATTCTGTTTTTCGTGTGTTGTTTGCTTATTCCGATGCATCTATGAGTAATATTGGAGGATATGAACCGTAGAGAACTTGGATTACTGTAGGTTTAACACCAATATAAACAAAGAATGAATTCCTTGCTGTACATTTGAGTGACGGTTTGATTTCTCTTACTAACGGAGCTCACGAGAATTTTTGTCTAAGTTTTGTGTTGTGAAGTTTTCAAGTTTTGAGTATTGCTTTGATGGACTATGAAACAAGGAGTAGCAAAGGCCCAAGCTTGGGGATGCCCGTGGCACCCCAAGTAAATTCAAGATAATCAAAAAGCCTAAGCTTGGGGATGCCCCGGGAAGGCATCCCCTCTTTCGTCTTCATCCATCGGTAACTATACTTGGAGCTATATTTTTATTCGCAATATGCTATGTGTTTTGCTTGGAGCGTCTTGTATAATTTGAGTCTTTGCTTGTTAGTTTGCCACAATCATCTTTGCTGGACACACCTATTTGAGAGAGTTAAATATGGCCTATAAATTATTAGAACACTCTATGTGCTTCACTTATGTGTTTTGAGTTGAATAGTTTTTGCTGTAGTGCTTCACTTATATCTTTTAGAGCATGGTGGTGGTAACATTTTGTAGAAATTGTTGAACTCTCATGCTTCACTTAGATCTATTTGAGAGTGTATCAAAACAGCACGGTAAAGTGTTTAGGCTAAAGAAACTAGTCTTCACATGATAAACATCCAATGTCAATGTAGTAAAATTTTCACACCAAGTGCATTGAATAGAAAGAGATGTTGGATGCTTGATAATTGTTTTTAGACATGAGGATAGTGATATTAGAGTCATGCTAGTGGAGTTATTACGAAATTGAGAAATACTTGTGTTAAGGTTAGTGATTCACGTAGCATGCACGTATGGTGAACCGTTGTGTGACTAAGTTAAAGCATGAGGTATTTGTAGAGTGTCAACCTTTGTGTGGAGGTCGGGGGCGCGCGATGGTTAACTCCTACCAACCTCCCCCCTAGGGGCATGCATTGATTGCTTCGTTTTGATGACTCGTAAATTTTTGCAATAAGTATATGAGTTCTTATGACTAATGTTGAGTCTATGGATTATACGCACTCTCACCCTTCCACCATTGCTAGCCTCTCTTGTACTGCGCAACTTTCGCCGGTGCCATAAACCCACCATATTGTTCCTCAAAACAGACACCATACCTACCTATCATGGCATTTCCATAGCCATTCCGAGATATATTGCCATGCAACTTTCGGCCGTTCCATTTATATGACACGCATCATATTGTCATATTGCCATGCATGATCATGTAGTTGACATCGTATTTGTGGCAAGGCCACCATGCATGATCTTTTCATACATGTCACTCTTGTTTCATTGCATATAACGGTACACCGCCGGAGGCATTCATATAGAGTCATACTGTGTTGTTGTTGTATCGAGTTGTAATATTGTGTTGTAATAAAAGTGTGATGATCATCATTTTAGATCATTGTCCCATGGGAGGAAAGGCTGAATCTATAAAGCCCCTCCGCAAAAAAAAGGAAAGGCCAAAGAAAAAAGGGGCCAAGCAAAAAAAGAAAAAAAGAAAAAAAAAGAAAAAAAAAGAAAAAAAAAGAAAAAGAAAAGAAAAAGAAAAAGGGACAATTGCTACTATCTTTTTCCACACTTGTGCTTCAAAGTAGCACCATGTTTTTCATTGTAGAGAGTCTCATGCTTAGTCACTTTCATATACTAGTGGGAATTTTCGTTATAGAACTTGGCTTGTATATTCAAACAATGGGCTTCCTCAAATGCCCAAGGTCTTCGTGAGCAAGCAAGTTGGATGCACACCCACTAGTTTATTTTGTTGAGCTTTCATTCATATTTAGCTCTAGTGCATCCGTTGCATGGCAATCCCTACTCACTCACATTGATATCTATTGATGGGCATCTCCATAGCCCGTTGATACGCCTAGTCGATGTGAGACTATCTCCCTCTTGTTGTCTTCTCCACAACCACCTCTATTCCACCCATAGTGCTATGTCCATGGCTCGCGCTCATGTATTGCGCGAAAGTTGAAAGGTTTGAAAAGATAGAGCATGAAAACAAATACTTGGCTGAAATCGGGGTTGTGCATAATATGAATATTTAGTGTGATAACAAGGGAGCATAGCCAACACTATATAATTTTGTAAGGATAACTTTCTTTAGCCATAGTATTTTGAGAAGACATGATTGCTTAGTTAGTATTGCTTAAGGTATTGTTATTTCTTATGTCAACATAGACTTTTATCTTGAATCTTTCAGATCTGAACATTCATGCCACAATTAAGAGAATTACATTGATAAACTATATTGGTTAGCATTCCACATCAAAAATTATTTCTTTATCATTTACCTACTCGAGGACGAGCGGGAATTAAGCTTGGGGATGCTTGATACGTCTCCAACGTATCTATAATTTTTTATTGTTCCATGCTATTATTTATGAAGTCTTGGATGTTTAATGGGCTTTATCATTCACTTTTATATCATTTTTGGGACTAACCTACTAACCCAAAGGCCCAGTCCAGATTGCTGTTTTTTGCCTATTTCAGGGTTTTGCATAAAAGGAATATCAAACAGAGTCCAAACGGAATGAAAGCTTCGCGAGAGATATGTTTGGAGGAAATCACGCTCGGGAAACATCGGGACCAAGTCAGGGGACGTGGGACCAGCCCTCGAGGGTGGGGGCGCACCCCCCTTCCCAGGGCGCCCCCTGCCTCGAGGCTGGCCCACACGGCCCCCGGTGCCCTCCTTCTTCCTATATATACCTACGTACCCCAGAAACTCCATACACAGAGAGAAAACCCTAATTCCACCACCGTAGCTTATGTTCCCATGGAGATCCAATCTTGGAGCCTGTTCTAGGAGGGGGATCCATCATGGAGGCCTTCATCATCATCATCATCGCCCTCACAATGAGTTGTGAGTAGTTTACCTCCGACTTTCGAGTCCATAGCTAGTATATAGATGGCTTCTTCTCTCTCTCTCTCTTGATCTCAATACAAAGTTCTCCTTGATCTTTGAGGAGATCTATTCGATGTAATCTCTTTTTGCGGTGTGTTTGTCGAGATCCGATGAATTGTGAGTTTATGATCAAGGTTATCTATGAAAGATATTTGGTTCTTCTCTGAAATTTTTATGTGTTCTCATAATATCCTTGCAAGTCTCTTCGAATTATTGGTTTGGTTTAGCCTACTAGATCTATAGTTCTTGCAATGGGAGAAGTGCTTGGCTTTGGGTTCAATCTTGCGGTGTCCTTTCCTAGTGACAGTAAGGGCAGCAAGGCACGTATTGTATTGTTGCCATCGAGGATAAAAAGATGGGCTTTTCATCATATTGCTTGAGTTTATCCTTCTACATCATGTCATCTTGCTTAAGGCGTTACTCTGTTCGTATGAACTCAATACACTAGATGCATGCTGGATAGCGGTCGATGTGTGGAGTAATAGTAGTATGCAGAATCGTTTCGGTCTACCTGTGTCGAACGTGATGCCTATATTCAATGATCATGCCTAGATAGTCTCATAATTATTCGCTTTTCTATCAATTGCTCGACAGTAATTTGTTTACCCGCCGTAGAATATCGTTATCATGAGAGAAGCCACTAGAGAAAACTATGGCCACTGGGTCTATCTTTATCATATTATTTTCCCATCAACTAGCCAATTTCTGTCGGCGTTGTTTATTTTGCTTTCTTTACTTTCTGTTTCAATACCAAAAATACCAAAAATATTTATCTTATCATTTCTATCAGATCTCACTCTCGTAAGTGACCTTAAAGGGATTGACAACCCCTTATCGCGTTGGCTGCGAAGTTCTTATTTGTTTGTGCAGGTGCGAGGGACTCGCTGATACGTCCAAAACGTATCTATAATTTCTGCTTGCTCCATGCCTTTTTTGTGTGATATTGCTATGATATTTAGGCACTTCCATACACTTTTGATCATATTTGGACTAACATACTAATGGTTGCAAAAGTGCACAATGTTCTTGTTTTACACTTTATTGTGTAGGAATTACTTGGAAATTGACAAAAACACAAAATGAGTCGTATTGGAGTAGGACTCTGACTTTCCTGAAATCTGTCTGAGAACGTTTTTTAAAGATGGTCACGTTCCGGTCCGAAAACGACGTCAAATGGAAAAAGTCTAGTCGCGAAAGTTGTGGGGAATTTCGAGGCGATGCTTCTGGATATAAAATTCGTTAAAATCGGGGTCCGGACGGCCGAGTAAAGCCCGTTTTACTGAGGCCCAAAATCTGATGACGGGAATCCGAGAGTCTATATAAAGAGAGGAAACCTAGGTCACCAAGGGCCACAAATTTTCCTCCTCCCAAGCCGCCGTCTTGGAGGGGAGGACCAGCACCATCCACAAGGAAGAAGGGGGGCCAAGGAGCCGCTGCACCTAGGGCCGCCGCCGTCTCCTCCTCGCCGCCGCCGCCTTCGTGGCCGCCGCCGGCCGCCGCTTCCTTGCGGGGCTGCACCTCTCCATCAACACCATCATCAACCTCCTCCTCACCATGTCCATGTGTGAGTAGTCTTCTCCGGGGCCGAGGGCTCGTATGTGTAGCTATGTGGTTATCTCTCTCGCCCATGATGTGATCTTCGTTATGATCATAGGCTATGTTAATCTAGGGTGATCCCATGATATTTCCCATTTCTCTATGTATTGGATTGATGTACTCACTTGTCTTTATCTAGTATAATCTGCGAGACCATGGTGACAGCGGTCTATTGGACATGGATTAGAAAAATATTTTCATGAGTGATTTCCTCTCTTGTGTGTTGATTGAAGATTGAGAGTCTCTTGGTGCTTGTCTTTGACTATCCTTTAGATATGTTGTGGTGATTGTGGGACTCTCTTTGGATTGCCGCGGTGACATTGGGAAATCCTTAGATTGAGAACTACGAACTTTGAGGTGTGCTTTTCTAGCCCTACATAATTCTCGTCCTCTCTTGACCACGAAGGAATGACCTCCGGGTGCGTCTCCATTGCATGTTTTATGGGAAATATCATGTGATTCGATTATGTTAATGTTGTTGGGAGTTGCCTCTAGTGAAAGTATGATCCCTAGGCCTTGTTTCCACCATTGCAATACCATTTGTGCTCACGTTTACCACTTGTTTGCTTGCTGCACTTTTTATTACAGATTTATATTACTTTGCTTTGCCACTCCTATCTTCCATATTTTACCATCTCTTCGCCGAACTAGTGCACCCATACAACTCCTAGTTGTATTAGGTGTGTTGGGGGACACAAGAGACTTCTTGTATCTTAGTTGCAGGGTTGCTTGAGAGAGACCATCTTCAACCTCTACTTCCCTGAGTTCGATAAACCTTAGGTCATCCACTTGAGGGAAATTGCTGCTGTCCTACAAACCTCTGCGCTTGGAGGCCCAACATAGTCTACAAGAGTAGAAGCGTGTGTAGGCATCACTCGCGCGTGGTCTCCTACTAGATCGATACCTTGGTTCTCAAAAACTGAGGGAAATACTTACGCTACTGTGTTGCATCTCCCTTTCCTCTTCGAGGGAATACAACACAAGCTCAAGAAGTAGCATGAACTCTTGCCGCTCCAGAGCTTGCTTCCTGACCTTCTGCTTGACGGGTAGCTCATGAGGGCAGACAACAAGATGGTGCTCAATCACCTCCCTGGGAATGCCGCGGATGTTATATGCTTGCCATGCAAACACGTCGACATTCGCCCGCAGGAAGCTGACGAGCGCGTCTTCCTATTTGCTATCGAGGGCGGAGCTTATGATGAAAGCCCCTCCCGTGTCGTCCTCGTTGACAGATACCCGCTTGGTTTCTGGCGGAGTAGCTGTGGATTTCTTGCTCTTGCTGGTGGAGCTCTCTTGCGTGTTCTCTAAGGGAACGCTACACTCCGAAGAGGAGCGCTTGCCGGAGTAGGTGCGAGGTGTCTCACCGGTCTTCTTTCCTCCCGGGGCTTCAGTGGCAGGAGCAAGCGCCTTAGCGGTAGTCGCTGCAACTGCCTCCTGGTAAAGCTGATCAGCGCACATCAGCGCATCCTTCTTGTCGGAGGGGATGATGATGATGGACATTGGCCCAGGCATCTTCAGTGTGTTGTAGGCGTAGTGCGCCGCCGCCATGAATTTGGCCAACGTTGGGCGAACGAGGATCCCGTTGTAAGGCAAGGGGATCTCGGCTACATCGAAAACAATCCCCTCCGTCCTGTAATTTAGCTCGCCCCCGAATGTTACGGGCAGCGTGACTTTACCCTTAGGTTGGCTTCTTCCCGGGTTGACTCCTTGGAACGAGCCCGTCTCCTCGAGGTCTCCATCAGGGATTTGCTGCCTTTTGACCACAATGGGCGAAATCAAGTTCAGGCCGGCCCCGCCATCAACCAGCATCTTTGTCACCTTGAGGTTGCGGATCGTCGGCGAGACCAACAATGGAAAACACCCGACCGCAGTCGTGCGGTTAGGGTGATCCTCGCGTCAAAGATGATAGGAGTGCTGGACCACCTCAGTGGCTTCTGGGCGTTGAATGACGGCTCCGCCGCTGTGGTCTCACGCACCCACTGTTTAAGTTGGCGGCGGGAGGAATGCAGGGAGGCATCGCCGTCGACGCACATGGCCTCCGTGGCCTTCTGGAACTCTTGCTCGCTGGACTCATCATCCTCTTCGCGATCATCATCTTCTCGTTTCTTGTCACGGCCCCAGGCGGGTCGTTCTTGTTGGTTATCTTTGCCGCGGCGGTCAGGCTGGCCGCTACGTTTCTTGCCAGATCCTTCAGCGCCGTCTTGGCCTTTCTCCTTGTCTCGTTTCTCGTACTCGGCCTTTTGCTTCTGCACGAGCTGCTCGACTTGTCGGCAGTTCTGGAGGTCATGGCCTTTGGTACGGTGGATCTTGCAGTATTGCTTATCAGAGCTTCCCGGCTTGTCAGCGGCCGCCAAGGCCCGGCAGTCGACACATCCGGTGATTTCCTTGCTGGGGTCGTCTGCCTTGATTTTCTTGGCGTCGCCGGGGTCATCTGCCTTGGTTTTCTTGGCGGCGCCGGCGTCATCGGATACCTCAATGGCAAGCACAGCCTTGCCCTTGCGTTTTCTGTTACGGCGTCGACCCTTTTTCGTTGGGGCGACGACGTCTTCATCCGAGGAACCGGTTTCCACACCGGCATCTTCGTCGGGGTACATCCTCCCCTCTTCAGCCAGGGCGCATCCTCTCCTCTTCAGCCAGGGCGCATCTGTCGGCTAGAACATAAAGTTCGGCCACATCCTTGACTTTGTTCATTGCCAGCTCTTCATGCATCTTGCGGCTGCGCATGTTCTGGTGGAACGCGCTGATGACAGCGGCAGGATGGACGTCTGGGATGTTATATCACACTCGGCCGAACCTCTGTATGTACTTGCGCAGGCTTTCACCTTCCTTCTAGGGGATGACATGCAAATCGCTTGCCTGGCCATGGGCTTCGTGGCCTCCCGTAAAAGCGCCAACAAACTCATGGCGCAAATCCGACCAGGAAGAAATGGAATCCACCGGCAAGTGCATGAACCATGACATGATGTTGGGTTTGAGTGCCAACGGGAAATAATTGGCAAGCACCTTGTCATCGCGCGCCCCAGCAGCCTGCATCGCGATGGTGTAGATGCTGAGGAACTCCGATGGATGAGTCTTGCCATTATACTTCTCGCCGACGTCGGGCTTGAAGGTGCGGTGGGTGGGCCACTCGAAACGCCGCAGCTCACGAGTAAAGGCTGGGCAGCCTACCTCATAAGGTAAGCCTCCAGATCCTCCTGGTGCTGGGTTGTCCACAACAGGCCTCGCCCATCTATCCGACTAGTGGTGTGCCTCGCATCGGCGCTCGATGGTGGTTCGAGCGTCCTCGTGGTCTCATTCTCGAAGGACTTGGCGCTGATCATGGTGGGTCCGCGAGTCGGACGACGCTATAGATACATCATCGCAAGCGTCGTCCCAACGGGCCGGCACGCGTGATAACTGGCGAGGGGGAGGAGAGTGCACCGTAGTCGCGGCGCCCCCTGTCCTTCCACCGCTGGCGTGTGGTGGCTTGAAGGAGCGTCGGCCCGAAGGCCCTGCCGGCCGAGGTTTGTCCTTGTTGGCGATGGCGACAAGGCTACGAACGGTAGCTCTCCACTCGTCGAGCTTCTCCGCAGCAGGAGGGAAGTCGAGGAGCAACTGCGCGCGTGCTAAGGCTTCCGCTGGCGTGGGTGGCGGGGAGAGCCACGCGGATCGAGATGCGCTATGACTTCTAACCATGTTAGAAGGAGCTCTATCACAGTCCCGCAGCTGCACGCCATCCTCGCTAGCGCCTCGGCGAGCATGCCGATCTTCTGTATCTTGTGACTGATGCGCGGGGCTCTTCCCGCGGCAACGCCCGGGGTCCCCCGCGCGGTGATGATACTCATCGCGCAGGACCTAGGAGGAACGCGCCGTGGGCGCTGCCGTGGGCGTCTTGGAAGTCGTCGCGTCGCCCGTGCGGGGTACGACGCCGCTCTTGGAGGGCCCCGCGCCGCCTGTGGGGGGGCCGACTCCACCCTTGGACTTGGTGGTGTGTGGCTCGTCGTCTCGCGCACGAACGACGCCGCTCGCCAGGCTTCGGCTGCTGGAACGGCGCGGGTGTTCGTGGATCGTGCCTCGGCTTCCATCCGCGACCACCCCGTCGCCAGCCTGTGCCGGAACGGGCCGTTCAGCTGCAGACGAGCCGACTGCCGTGGTCATCTTCTTCTTAGGAGCCATGGCGATGAGGAATCGCTACCCTAACTACTAGACCAGATTTTCACAACTGCGCCCCTACCTGGCGCGCCAAAGATGTCAGTGCGAAATGACACCTATGGGATCACTGGAATCCCTTCTACGGTTGGTGGGCGCGGAGTTGTGCAAAGAACAGGTCTAAGAGTCAGCACAACGATTTTTTACCCAGGTTCGGGCCACGAAGATGCGTAATACCCTAGTCCTGCTTTTGTGTATATTTGAGTGTTCTTGAGTTCTTCAGCTAGCTATCGTGCCTATCCAGCTTTCCAGGATCCGAATCCCCCTCCAGTACGCCGCGGGCCTCCTTTTATAGTCTAAAAGGGGCTGCCACAGTGGCACACAGGAGGTGGAAAGGTGTACAGTGTATATGCTTATCCCACGCCATTACGGGATAAGGCGCATTCAATGCGCTGCTTAGGTGTCTATTTACTTTACCGGGGACGGGAAAGAAGCCCGTCCCGTCCGTGGCCGCTCTGTCTGGTCCCGACACGCGTCCGGGCCAGCGAGGCAAGCAGCTGAGGTGGCATCGCGGTAGGGTCTTCGTGAATATCTACATGCCACCACGCAGGTGCTTGGCTAGCTGGCCCAGGAACCACATATCGCCACGTGGGTGCCTGCCTGGGCCAGCGGGTCGGCCGCCGAGCTGGGGCGGCGACGCTGTGGCAAGAGCTTGCTGCAGACTTGCTTCTGTTCCTGGCAAGGGTCTTGCCGGGGCCTCCGTAAGTGCCCCGCGGCAAGAGGCTTGTCGGGGCTTCGGGGTGTCTTCGAAAAGGAGCCTTGCCGGGGCCTCGCGGGCGTCCTCGGCAAGGAACCTCACGATTGCCATGTCTTCTGGATCTCATCTTGGGAGTCATAGATCTTTGTCTTCACAAAGATCTGCATGCCATCACGTGGGTGCTTTCCGAGCCTTGGCTGTAATGTTGTTGGTATCATTGGAGCCCATAGGCTTCAAGGGTGTCCGCGACGGAAGCGTCTGAGTGGATCGCCCCGGTAATAACCCTTGTCGTGTGACGCGCACAGGCAACCCCGGCAAGAATCCTTGCCGGGGGGAGACTGTCTATTTTCTTGGTCTTCTCGTGCTGTCTGTCTTGGCGTTTGTCCTCGTAACTCTGTGTTCCCTGCTTCCTCCTTCTGCCCTGTTATCTTTGGCCTCAGGAGTGGCTTTGACTGCCCGTGCACAAGTAAGGGGTAAAAAAGGGCGCCCCTACTTTTGTACACCGACACCACCGCCATGGCCGAAGCCGGCGACCCCGCCGCCCCTGCCACCGCCGCCGCAGCTGATGGGCTGACTCACGTTGCCGCCTCCTCTGCCGCCGCGACGAACTCGTCCTCCGCCATTGTCTCCATGCCACCGCCCCCGCCCGCCGCCCCGGTTGGTTGTCACCATGCCGACGGTTCCTACAAAGGCGACGAAGGCACAAGGCGGAAGCAACGATCGACGAATCGCGGCCGGAACCTATCCGAAAGTGCGGCTCGGCCGACCAAAATCTCGAAGGCAGTTGCGGCAGCTCGGGCTGCTGACTCGCAGCCACGGTCGGCGGCATCCTCCAGCAGCCAAGGAGCCGTTCCTCCACCTCCACCGATGCGACCGCCATTTGTACAGTGGCTGAACAGTAGTCAAGCGACCGACGACCGGTTCACATCTTCGTCTTGGACCATTTAGTGGAGCTGCTCTTTTTTGTACATCTTCGTTTTGGACCATCTGTTGGAGTTGAGCCTTTTTCGGAGATGTAAAAAGCACTTTTTGGTGCTCCAAATTTGGACCATCACCGGTTTGGACCACCAAAATTTGGATCATCTATTGGATATGCTCTTAGGGGGAGGTGGAGAGAGTAAGACCAAAGTAGCTCTAGGGGATTGATGAAACAACACAAGGATGGAGGCAGCAATGTTGTTTGCAATCGGAGGGTTTGTATGAAGGGGTGAAGGTCCTTTTGTGAAAGTAGATGGAAGACTGATATCGAGGGCCAAATCCAATCAATATGATATTCAAGGATAATGCTTGATAACTCATGAATGCAGAGAAAAATAGTCATCACCTGAGGCAATTTTATCGTCCCTACACCCAGGGCACTTACTCGGACTCGATGCCACCACGTCCCTCGATGCTGGAGAATTTCCATAGCAATTAGATATTCTAGCTATTTAATATTTTAGCTAGTGTGTTGATTGACACATTACCTTAATCTACTTGTCGCATAATTTACTTGACACCTACTTAGAACTATATATATAGTATTCTGGGTAGAGTAGAAATACTTAGTCATGCCATTATTCTATAGGTGCTTATTTAAGTGATCTTTGGATCACTGACACTTGAAACTTGTTGTCGAGCTTGCCGAGTTGTGATGGTTGACCCTTGTTGACCTTCTCTATCCCCTTCTACTCTAGGTGAAATTTACCATCTAATCACTGATGACCCACAAGTATTGGGGATCAATTGTAGTTTTTTCGGTAAGTAAGAGTGTCGAACCCAACGAGGAGCAGAAGGACATGACAAGTGGTTTTCAGCAAGGTAATGTATGCAAGTGCTGAAATTGTAAGTAACAGAGTAGTTTGACAGCAAGATATTTTCGTAACGAGCAAGTAATGATAGTAGTAAAAAAAAGTGCAGCAAGGTAGCCCAATCCTTTTGAGACAAAGGACATGCCAAAATGGTCTCTTATAATAAGCAAAGCGTTCTTGAGGATACACGAGAATTTCATCTAGTCACTTTCACCATATTGGTTCGATTCATGTTCGCTACTTTGATAATTTGATATGTGGGTGGATCGGTGGTTAGGTGCTGCTCTTAGGTGAACAAACTCCTACTTATGATTAACCCTCCCGCAAGCATCCGCAACTACATGAAAACTATTAAGAATAAATTCTAACAATAGTATTAAACTTTTGGATCCAATCGGTCCCTTACAGAATAGCGCATAAACTGGGGTTTAAGCTTCTGTCACTCTCACAACCCATCATCTAATTACTACTTCACAATGCATTCCCTTAGGCCCAAATATGGTGAAGTGTCATGTAGTCGACGTTCACATGACACCACTAACGGAATCACAACATACATACTATCAAAATATCGAACACACATCAAGTTCACATGATTACTTGCAACATGATTTCTCCCGTGACCTCAAGAACAAAAGTGACTACTCAAAATGATAATCATGCTCAAGATCAGAGAGGTATTAAATAGCATAATGGATCTGAACATATAATCTTCCACCAAATAAACCATATAGTAATCAACTACAAGATGTAATCAACACTACTAGTCACCCACAAGCACCAATCTATAGTTCCGGTAACAAGATTGAACACAAGAGATGAACTAGGGTTTGAGATGAGATGGTGATGTTGAAGATGTTGATGGAGATAGCCCTCCCCAAGATGGGAGAGTTGTTGGTGATGATGATGGCAATGATTTCCCCTCGAGGAGGGAAGCTCCCCCGCGGAATCGCTCCGCCGGAGGGCAAAAGTGCTCCTGCCCAAGTTCCGCCTCGAGACGGCGCCGCTCCGTCCCGAAAGTCCTCTCCTTATTTTTTTTCTAGGTCAGAATGACTTATATACTAGAAGATGGGCACCGGAGGTGGGCCTGCATGAGCACAACCCTCCAAGGAGCGCCTGGGATCCATGGCGCGCCCAGGTGGGTTGTGCCCACCTGGTGGGCCCCGTCTGGTACTTATTTGCTCTAATAATCCTCAAATGTTCCATAAAAACTCCCCTTGAAGTTTCAGCTTGTTTGGAGTTTGCAGAATAGGTGGCCTGACGTAGCTTTTTCAGGTCCAGATTTCCAGTTGCCGGAATTCTCCCTCTTGGTGCATACCTTGCAAATTATGAGAGAAAAGGCATTAGAACTACTCCAAAAAGCATTATTATGCATAAAAACATCTTCCATAACAATAAGAAAACATGATGCAAAATGGACGTATCAACTCCCCCAATCTTAGACCTCGCTTGTCCTCAAGCGAAAACCGAAATCGAAAACATGTCCACATGCTTTGAGAGAGAGGTGTCGATAAAAACAAAACTCGAACATAGAAGCATCATGTAGATTATTATAACAGCAATAAAATTAAACATAAGACTTTTATCATAGAACTTTTATCATAGACTTCTCATGAATAAGTAACAGTTCATCTCACAACCGAAGTATAAAGCATAAACTCTATTAGAAACTAACAAACTCTGTTCTTAGTCAACTTTGCAACTACAATTCATCATATTTTCAGGAAGGGTCACGTATCGGAGCCTTTAGGCAAGTCCACATACTCAACAATCATATAGTCTTCTATGATTGCTAACACTCACCGCATACACATGAGCAAAACGTTTCAACCGGACACATAGAAAGATAGGGGCTTATAGTTTTGCCTCCCAACGTATTCACCTCAAGAGTGATGTCAACAATAATAACTCATGCCACCCATGTTCAACTGGACATATGTGACTAGATCTTTCCTCACCACATGATGCTTGCCAAAGGATAAAATAAAATGGAATAGAGGGAAAACTTTGACTCTTTGCATAAAAGTAAATACATAAAAGTAAAAGATAGGCCCTTCGCAGAGGGAAGTAGAGGTTGTCATGCGCTTATTTGTTTGTATGCTCGACCCCTTAGTACAAAAGAACGTCACATTGCATTGCCCCATGTGATAGTGACCTTTATTATGCAGTCTGTCGCTTTTATTCTCCGCCATCACAAGTTCGTGCAACACTCAATTTTGTCTTACACTAAATGATCTCACACATTTAGAAGCAATTTTTATTTCCTTTTTGCACCTATGACAACTTACTTGAGGGATCTTCCTCAATCCATAGGTAGGTATGGTGGACTCTTGAAAAAGATTTGAGTTTAAGGGTTTTTGGATGCACAAGTAGTATCTCTACTTAGTGCGGAATTTTTGGCTAGAAAAGATATTTAGCAAGCACCACATGTTAAAGGATCTATGACAATATACTTCTATGTGAATATTAACAAACATAAATCATTAAGTTGTCTTCCTTATCCAATGTCAACTCTTTTGGCATATAATATTTTGATGGGGCCTCACAATCACAAAAAAATTCTAGGATAGTATATTTATATGTGAATATTCTCTTCCCTTATTAATTCTTTCATGAGTTGCATCGTTGACCAATGCTATGTTTGTCAATCTCTAATAAAATTTTCTACTTATACTTTTCCTTATGTGGTTCTATCACCTACCATAAGATTAGCAGATGATCTTCTTAATTTATTTCCTTTCTTTTATTGCAACATGAAAGTAAAGAAAGCAAAGACTCAAACTAAACTTTATCATATATCTCGCACACGATTGCAAGGATAGATCACTAAGGAAACTCTATAAAAGAAAGGATCGAACTAAACTAAGTAAAGGTAAAACGATAGTGGGGATGATAGGATACCCGGGCACCTCCCCCAAGCTTGGCGGAAGCCAAGGGGAGTGCCCATACCCGAAACTCAATTTTCTTTTGGTTGTGAAGAAGAAGGTTGTGGTGATGAAGTAGATGCAATCTTATCCTTGGGCTTCCATGGAAGAGGTGCACCATCATAGGAGAAAGAATGAGTCCGACGGGTCCTGCAACTGACAGCCAAACTCATACCTTTAAACCTCGCCTCATATTCAAGACTTGGTTTTGAAGATCATAGATCTGGCTTTGGAGGAAGTTGATTTGCTCGTTGAGGGTGAAGACGATGTCCTTCATGGGCTTGCCATCCACCTTAAGATCACGGGTAAGGTCCGTAATCATGAGGTGATTGGCATTGAGTCCATGCTCCACCATCCCCTTGCACCGGAAGACTTCCTGTTCCATAGCTTCAAGCCTGGCCTCCACGGTTCCCATACCCTTGGTTCCTTGCACATTGCGGATGTGTAGCACCCCCTCATGCATCTAGATAGCCTGAGGGTGCTGCACCACCTCCCGCAAATATGGGTTGATGACGTTCATGAAGAACTTGTCCTTGGAGGAGCTTGAAGAGGCCATAGTAGATGGGATCTGACAGAAAACAGCAAGGAAAAGAAAACAAAAGATTTCTCCATGATATGGTGGTCAATAGGTTCGGGGGGTATATAAAGATTTTTTTTATATTGGGAAACAAGCAAGCGGAAGAAAAACGGAGTCCGGAAGGTGCCCCAGGTGGGCACAACCCACCTGGGCGCGCCTGTCTTGCTAGGCGCGCCCTGGTGTCTTGTGCCCACCAGGGTACGCTTCTTGGAAGTTTCTTATTTTCCTAACTTTCTGATTAGTCCAAAACTGACAAAAAATATTTTTGCGGACTCTTCAGAGTCCATTTACTTACCGTATCACATACCTCCTTATTTTTACAATTCTGGAGTGTTCCAGAAGGACTCTTTTATGTGTTCTTCCGGTGTCAAAGTTTGGATAATATTGCTTTCAACATTAATGGGTGTACCTGAGATATAATGTTTTATTCATTGCCCATTAACAAACTTCGGGTTAGTACCTTCGGCATTATTTATTTTGATAGCTCCAGACCGATAAACCTCCTCGATGACATACGGGCCTTCCCATTTAGAGAGGGGTTTTCCTGCAAAGAATCTGAAATGAGAGTTGTACAAAAGAACATATTCTCCAACTTGGAACTCACACTTTTGGATTCTTTTATCATGCCATCTTTGAACTTTTTGATTAAATAACTTGGCATTTTCACAAGCTTGGGTTCTCCATTCATCTAATGAGCTAATATCAAATAACCTCTATTCACCGGCAAGTTTGAAATCATAGTTGAGTTCCTTGATTGCCCAATATGTTTTATGTTCTAATTCAAGAGGCAAATGACAAGCTTTTCCATAAACCATTTTATAAGGAGACATACCAATAGGATTTTTATAAGATGTTTTGTAAGCCCAAAGTGCATTGATATGTCTCCAACGTATTTACTTTTCCAAACCCTTTTGCCCTTGTTTTGGACTCTAACTTGCATGATTTGAATGGAACTAACCTGGACTGACGTTGTTTTCAGCAGAATTGCCATGGTGTTGTTTTTGTGCAGAAATGAAAAGTTCTCGGAATGACCTGAAAATCCATAGAGAATTATTTTGGAAAATATAAAAATACCTGCAAGAAGATCCAGACCAGGGTGCCCACACCCTATCCACGCGGGTGGGGGCGTGCCCCCCCCCCCTAGGGCGCGCCCCCTGCCTCATGAGCCCCCTGGTGCTCCACCGACGTATCCCTAGATCCTATATATTCATTTTCAGGGAGAAAAAAAATCAGGGAGGAAGAATTATCGCGTTTTACGATACGGAGCCGCCACCAAGCCCTAATCTCTCTCGGGAGGGCGGATCTGGAGTCCGTTCGGGGCTCCGGAGAGTGGAGATCATCGCCATCGTCATCATCAACCTTCCTCCATCACCAATTCCATGATGCTCACCGCCGTGCGTGAGTATTTCCATCGTCGCCTTGCTGGACGGTGATGGGTTCGATGGGATCTAGCATGTAATCGATTTAGTTTTGTTAGGGTTTGATCCCTAGTATCCACTATGTTATGAGATTGATATTGCTATGACTTTGCTTTGCTTAATGCTTATCACTAGGGCCCGAGTGCCATCATTTCAGATCTGAACCTATTATGTTTCCATGAATATATGTGTGTTCTTGATCCTATCTTGCAAGTCTATAGTCACCTACTATGTGTTATGATCCGGCAACTCCGAAGTGACAATAATCAGGACCACTCTATTACAAGGAGGCCTTAATATCCCTTAGTTTCCAATAGGACCCCACTGCCACGGGAGGGTAGGACAAAAGATGCCATGCAAGTTATTTTCCATAAGCACGTATGACTATATTCGGAATACATGCCTACATTGCATTGATGAACTGGAGCTAGTTCCGTGTCACCCTAGGTTTTAACTTCTACATGATGAATTGCATCCGACATAATTTCCCATCACCGATCCAATGCCTACGAGATTTTCACATGTTGCTTGTTGCTTATTTACTTTTCCGTTGCCACTATTACAAAAACTACAAAAACACTACCGTTACTTTTATTGCTGCTACCGCCACTATCATATTACTCCCTCCGTCCCAAAATAAGTGACTCAAAAGTGACTCGACTTTGTACTAAAATTAGTACAAAATTGAGTCATTTTTGAGTCACTTATTTTGGGACGGAGGGAGTACTTTGCTACTAAACTATCTTGCTGCAGATACTAAGTTTCCAGGTGTGGTTGAATTGACAACTCAGCTGCTAATACTTAAGAGTATTCTTTGGCTCCCCTTGTGTCGAATCAATAAATTTGGGTTGAATAATTTACCCTCGAAAACTGTTGCAATCCCCTACACTTGCGGGTTATCAAGACTATTTTCTGGCGCCGTTGCCGGGGAGCATAGCTCTATTCTTTAAGTAACTTGGGATTTATATCTGTTGATCACTATGAAGAATTTGAAGGACTCAAAAACCAAGATCTTACCCTCAACTACGAGGGGAGGTAAGGAACTACCATCTAGCTCTGCACTTGATTCACCTTCTGTTATGGGTAAATTTGCGACACCTACTCCTGCCATTGAATCTGATATGTCGTATGTTCTTGATGATGCCACTTCTTCTATGTATGATGAAACTACTTCTATGCTTGATAATACTGTGCCACTAGGTGAATTTCTAGATGAAAGAATTGCTAAGGTTAGGGAGAATGCAAATATTGAAACTGATGATATTAATGAAAGTGAAGATGAAGCTTCTCCCACTAGATATGAATTGCCTGTTGTTCCGGAGGGTTATGTTATGGATGAAGAAACTGCTAGAGACTTTCTTGCTTGCAACGATAGATATGATCTTAAGAAATTATTAGCTAAGCTAAAAGATAAGTCTTTGAATGCTAGAATGAAACATGACCCGCTTTCGCTACTTCGCCTATCTATGTTACTGATAAGGATTATGAATTCTCTGTTGATCCTGAGTTAATTACTTTGGTTGAATCTGATCCTTTCCATGGCTATGAGTCTGAAACTGTTGTGGCACATCTTACTAAGTTGAATGATATAGCCACCCTGTTTACCAACGACGAAAAGATTCGTTAATGCTATATCCTTAAGTTATATCCTTTCTCGTTAAAGGGTGATGCTAAGACTTGGTTGTAACGCCCCGGACACACCCGCCGGTGGTCGTTACTCCTGGCGGGATATAGACTGGCCTCACATATCAATACTAGTCTTTTCTGCGCACTTTGTCCTCACTCATGCGCACCCGGGAGCAACTTCCCGGTCGGTCACCCATCCTGAAACTACTCCAAGCCGAGCACGCTTAACTTTGGAGTTCTATCCGAATGGGCTCCCGGAAAAGAAGGAATTCCTTATTGATATGAGTAGTCTATCATCCCTAATAAGCCAGGCCATCACATACACCCTCACTCAGAGGAACCGACGCCCTCATCGGGCCACAGGAACGTTCCCTCTTGGCACAACCGTCTGTGCTTTCAGGACAGCACATGTGCCATGCCGTGTGCCACGACGGGTCACAAACGTCATGCACAACATGACTGCAAACTGTCCGCAAACATCCGTGTAACCGCGAGGGTCGGCTCTGATACCAACTTGTAATGCCCAGGATGGAGTTATACCTCCTACGTGTCGAGGCACGACTTAAAGGCATAAGTCCATCCTAGAATGATCTCAAGTTTGGTAATCTTTGCACAACTCATGTAAAAGAGGGGAGAGGGGAGGAAGAAGAAGGGGATGCCTAAATAGACCCCTCCTAGGTCTATTTGGGCATCCCCTTCTTCTTCCTCCCTTCTCCCCTCTTTTACATGAGTTGTGCAAAGATTACCAAACTTGAGATCATTCTAGGATGGACTTATGCCTTTAAGTCGTGCCTCGACACGTAGGAGGTATAACTCCATCCTGGGCATTACATTGGTTTAATTCTCTTGATCCTGGTTGTGTGCGTAGTCCCCAGGATATGATGTATTACTTCTCTGCTAAATATTTTCCTGCTCATAAGAAACAAGCTGCCTTACGGGAAATATATAACTTTGTGCAAATTGAAGAAGAGAGTCTCCCAAAATCTTGGGGGAGGCTTCTCCAATTACTTAATGCTTTGCCTGACCATCGTCTTGAGATGAATGATATACTTGATGTCTTTTATAATGGACTAACCGATGCTTCCAGAGACCACCTGGATAGTTGTGCTGGTTGTGTTTTCAGGGAAAGAACAGTTGATCAAGCTTAATTACTATTGAATAATATGCTGGCCAATGAAAATAATTGGACATTTCCTGAACCAGCCCCTAAGCCAACTTCGAAGAAAAGAGGTGTTCTATTTCTAAGTCCTGAAGATATGCAAGAGGCAAATAAATCTATGAAAGAAAAAGGTATTAAAGCTGAAGATGTTAAGAATTTACCACCTATTGAAGAAATACATGGTCTTGATAACCCGACACATGTAGTAATGGTAAATTATCATTATAGATTTGATGAAGGTGATATTCCTCGTTATAAGTCTGCTAGCCAATGCTTAGATGAGTTTGACAATTTTATTGTGAAACAAGAAAACTTCAGTGCTTATGTTGGTAGATAATTACAACACAATGCTTATATGATTGAACGCTTGAGTGATTATCTGTCTAGAGCTAAAGGTGAACTAAAACTCATTAGTAAACATGCTTCCATGGTTACCACTCAAGTAGAACAAGTACTTAAGGCTCAGAATGACCTGCTCAATGAATTAAATAGTAAGAATAATGACTATGATGTTAGAGTTGCAACTAGGGGTGGTAAAATGACTCAGGAACCTTTGTATCCTGAAGGCCATCCTAAGAGAATTGAGAAAGATTCTCAGAGAGCTAATTTAGATGCACCTAGTTCTTCTAAGAAGAAGAAAGAGAAAAATGATAGAACTTTGCATGCTTCTAGTGAAACTGTAGCTGACACACCTGAGAATCCCAATGATATATTTGTTTCTGATGCTGAGACACAATCTGGTAATGAACATGAACCTAGTGATAATATAAATGATGATGTTCATGATGATGCTCAACCTAGCAATGATAATGATGTAGAGATTGAACCTGTTGTTGATCTTGATAACCCACAATCAAAGAATCAACGTTATGATAATAGAGACTTTGTTGCTAGGAAGCACAGTAGGGAAAGAGAACCATGGGTTCATAAACCCATGCCTTTTCCTCCGAAACCATCCAAGAAAAAGTATGATGAGGATTTTGAGCGCTTTGCTGAAATGATTAGACCTATCTTTTTGCGTATGTGTTTGACTCATGTGCTTAAAACAAATCCTTATGCTAAGTATATGAAAGATATTATCACCAACAAAAGAAAGATACCTGAAGTAGAAATTTCCACCATGCTTTCCAATAACACTTTCAAAGGTGGAATACCTAAGAAACTAGGAGATCCAGGAGTACCTACTAGACCTTTCTCCATTAAAGGAAACTATGTTAAAACTGCTTTATGTGATCTTGGAGCCGGTGTTAGTGTTATGCCTCTCTCTTTATATCGTAGACTTGACTTGAGTAAGTTGACACCTACTGAAATATCTTTGCAAATGGCTGATAAATCAACTGCTATACATGTCGGTATTTGTGAGGATGTGCCTGTTGTGGTTGCAAATGTTACTATTCTAACGGACTTTCTTATACTTGATATTCCCGAGGATGATAGTATGTCTATTATCCTTGGTAGACCCTTTTTAATACTGCAGGGGCTGTTATTGATTGCAACAAAGGCAATCTCACTTTTCATGTCAATGGTAATGAGCATACCGTACACTTCCCGAGGAAACAACCTCAGGTCCACAGTATCAATTATATTGGAAAAAATTCAACTATTACTATTGGAGGTTTTGAATTTCCTCTTCCTACTATCAAGAAGAAATATGACATTCTAATTGTTGGGGACATACATATCCCCATTGAGGTAATCTAGTTTTATTCGAAAATTCTCCAGTTTCATGTTATTCGGAAAGAGTTTATTAACAAGACATGATCAACCTTGTTAATGGATTCCTTTTGATGAGCATGGGATAGGTGAATCTAGATAGCACAAACCTTCTGTACCCTCCTTTTACTTTCTGTTAATTAGGATAAACAAAGCAACAATAGTATTTTCTGTCTGTTTCCAGACTTATCCGTGCAAAAAAAAATTATCCCAAAAATAAAAGTTCTCCAAATGCCTTGAAAATGAAATATGATTTTTCTAGAATATTTCAGAAATATGGCACATAACACACAGCGAGGGGAGCCAGCACCTGGCCACGAGGGTCCAGGGCGCGCCCCCTGCCTCGTGGGCCCCATGTGCCCCCCCTCTACTTATTCCTGCACCCACACTCTTCTTCTTCCTCCCAAAAAAATCACCAACCAGCTCAAACCCGAGTTCTAGCTCATCTTGCTGCCATTTCCGATCTCCTTGCTCAAAGCATCATTCACCAAACTGTTTGGGGAGATTGTTCCTTGGTATGTGACTCCTCCATTGGTCCAATTAGTTTTTGTTCTAGTGCTTTATTTATTGCAAATTTTTTGCTGCTGTGGTGACCTTGTTCTTGAGCTTGCATGTCAAATTTGCTTGGTCCCAAGTCGTTCTAATGCATGATATAGTCTCTAGGCACTAGTAGGAGTTGTTGCTATCAATCTTGTTGAGTTTGGTTAACCTTTATTTTGAGTTACTAAAAATTTCAGAAAAATGCATAGGAAAAACTTCCAAGGTGGTTCTTCAAGGAAGCAAGAACCGAGGCTCGCGTTTCGTGAGCCGGACGATGAACTACGGAGAGATGCTGACGTGCAGCTTTTGAATGACCGTCAGATGACTTTATGGATCAGGTTGGCATCAAGGATGAATTTTACACATATGTGCGCAACGCTGACCTCGAGGGCTTCATACAAGATAAGTGCCCTCAATACTGTGGCTTAACTGACACCTTTGTGAGAAGGTTTAAATTTTCTTCTTCACGTAATTCTCACACTTTCCTATTTGACCTGTATGATAAATCTTACACCATGGACTTAGAGGATTTTAATGATGCTTGTAAGCTCCCTTAGTGGGGCAGTATGGGTGATCCTCGCAAATCTGAATTTAGAGATTACCTTACTAGTATCACTGTGGGGGAATCTAGAGAAATCACACATGCTATCATAGGGAGCATTCATTTTCCTGCTATTCATGACTTTGCTCTCTTTATTGGTAGATGCATAAATGGTAAAGATGACGCTTGTCACATGTGTGTCTCAGATCTTAGTGTTCTCAGGAGTGTTGTACTAGGTGATAGACAATATAACTTGGGAGCCATTGTTGCACTTAGGCTACACCATAATGGTATGAATGGAGATTTATTTGGTGGAATTTATGCCACTCGCATAGCCCGCCGTCTTGGTGTGCCTGTGCATGAGAATGATGAACCTTTACCTCCTGCTCATTTGGATTGCCATGCTATGACTAGTCACCAGTTTATAGAGAGGGATGATCAATCCCTCAAATATCGATTAATCTTTAACAGGCAGCATGCCATCCCTATTGTTCTTTCTGCCCCTACTTTGTTTGACTTTCAGGCAAAAGGGAGATACACTATAACTATGGAGGAGGCTAATGCGTATTATAATATGACAGAAGCAGCCCGCCTTCGAGCTCCAGCTCAGCATGCATTAGCTGTTGCATCTTAGTACAACCCCAATTATGACTTTGGATATCCGTCAGGCCAGTACTGGCCATAGACCAACTTAGGCCAAAATCCTAAGCTTGGGGGATTACGTGTTTCTCACCGACTTTACATTCATGTACACACTTATTCTAGTTGTCGGTGCTCACACTCTTTCGCTGTACCATCCATATTTAGTTTCAATATCTTTTTCTTAGTCTTTTTCTTGTGTGCTAGAAAAACCCTTAAGAAAAACAAAAAATATTAGTCGTAGCTTCTAGCTAGTCTACTTTCTTTCCTTGTAGTAATAACTAAAAGAAAACCCAAAAAATATTTCCCGTTCTTCTTTTGCTTGTTGGGAGCCTTCCCGTGTAAATACTTTCTTTTCTTTTCTTTGGGGGTCAAGAGTAGAAGACCATGATTGAAAATGCTTAGTGGCTCTCATATGCTTTATTGTTGATTTAACCATGAGCCATATTACCTTGTCTTCTCTCTTGTATTAAATATCTGGAGATTCAAGCTTAGTCCAATGCACGTGCACTATTATTATTATCCACACCGTTTGGTCGTGCGAGTGAAAGGCAATAAGGATGATATATGATGAACTAATTGAGATAAGAAAAGTTGGTATGAACTCGACCCCTCTTGTTTTTGTAAATATGATAGTTCATCGTTCCTGATTCAGCTTGTTATGAATGAAACATGCTTGCAATGACAATTAAAGATCATAGCTGCTTATGCCATCCTTAATTAGCTGAGAGTTTATAATGTTCTATCTTGCGTGGCAACATGATATTAAAATGGTTGTGATGTAGTATGATGGGGTGGTATCCCCCTTTGAACGATTTAAGTGATCTGACTTCGCGCATGTTCACACATGTAGTTGAAATAAATCAACATAGCCTCCACGATATTTATGTTCATGGTGATTTAGATCCTACTCATGCTTGCATTCATTGTTGATTAATTTTAATGCATGTTCATGACCGTTGTTGCTCTCTAGCTGGTCGCTTCCCAGTCTCTTTCTAGCCTTCACCTGTACTAAGCGGGAATACTGCTTGTGCATCCACTTCCATAAATTCCAAAGTTATCCCAATGAGTCCACTATACCTTCCTATATGCGGTATTTACCTGCCGTTCCAAGTAAATTTGTATGTGCCAAACTCTAAACCTTCAAATGAAATTATGTTTTGTATGCTCGAACATCTCATGTATCAACTAGGGTTTTCTATATCTTCCATGCTAGGTGGGTTATTCTCACGATGTGTGGACTCCATTCATCATTCATGAGAAAATGGCTGGTAATGCCCAGTCCTATGCTCAAAATCATAATAATTAAACAAAACTCCCCCGGGGTTGTTGCTTGTTTGGACGGTACCCCATGGATTCGGATGGCCGTGGAGTGTGCTTGTTGGTGGTTGGGGAGTATAAACTTTACCATTCTGTTTGGGAACCGCCTATAATGTGCGTAGCATGGGAGATATCGAGATTCTTGGTTGTTATGTTGACAATGAAAGTATACCGCTCAAAATGTTATCCATCTCTATTTAAAAATCGAGCTCTGGCACCTCTACAAATCCCTGCTTCCCTCTGCGAAGGGCCTATCTATTTACTTTTATGCAGAGTCATCATCCTCTTATCAAAGAGCACCAGTAGGAGAGCACATATGTCATTTGCATGTATTACTATTAATTTGCATTGAGTATGATCATGACTGGATCTCTTTTACCATGAATTACAATGTCTAGTCAGTCCTTGATCTTTAAAGGTGCTCTGCATTTATGTTTTGCGGTCTCAGAAAGGGCTAGCGAGATACCATCTTGTTATATCATATCATGATTGTTTTGAGAAAGTGTTGTCATCCGAGGTTTATTATTATTGCTCGCTAGTTGATTATGCCATTGATATGAGTAGACTTTAGACTTGAAAGTTATTGTGAATGTGGTTAGTTCATGATCTTGCTGAAAACCTGAATGTTGGCTTACATATTTACAACAACAAGAGCAAACAGAGTTTGTCAAAGTTTTTCTTTATCACTTTCAGTTTATCAACTGAATTGCTTGAGGACAAGCAAAGGTTTAAGCTTGGAGGAGTTGATACGTCTGCAACGTATCTACTTTTCCAAACCCTTTTGCCCTTGTTTTGGACTCTATCTTGCATGATTTGAATGGAACTAACCCGGACTGACGCTGTTTTCAGCAGAATTGCCATGGTGTTGTTTTTGTACAGAAATGAAAAGTTCTCGGCATGACCTGAAAATCGACGGAGAATTATTTTGCAAAATATAAAAAATACCCGCAAGAAGATCCAGACCAGGGGGCCCACACCCTGTCCACGAGGGTGGGGGCGCGCTCCCCTAGGGCATGCCCGCCTGCCTCGTGGGCCCCCTCACGCTCCATCGACGTATCCCGAGATCCTATATATTCACTTTCGGGGAGAGAAAAATCAGGGAGGAAGAATTATCGCGTTTTACGATACGGAGCCGCCGCCAAGCCCTAATCTCCCTCGGGAGGGCTGATCTGGAGTCCGTTCGGGGCTCCGGAGAGTGGAGATCGTCGCCATCGTCATCATCAACCTTCCTCCATCACCAATTCCATGATGCTCACCGCCGTGCATGAGTAATTCCATCGTAGGCTTGCTGGACGGTGATGGGTTGGATGGGATCTATCATGTAATCAAGTCAGTTTTGTTAGGGTTTGATCCCTAGTATCCACTATGTTATGAGATTGATGTTGCTATGACTTTGCTTTGCTTAAAGCTTGTCACTAGGGCCCGAGTGCCATGATTTCAGATCTGAACCTATTATGTTTCCATGAATATATGTGTCTTCTTGATCCTATCTTGCAAGTCTATAGTCACCTACTATGTGTTATGATCCGGCAACCCCGAAGTGACAATAATCGGGACCACTCCCGGTGATGACCGTAGTTTGAGGAGTTCATGTATTTACTATGTGTTAATGCTTTGGTTCGGTACTCTATTAAAAGGAGGCCTTAATATCCCTTAGTTTCCAATAGGACCCTCCTGCCACGGGAGGGTAGGACAAAAGATGTCATGCAAGTTCTTTTCCATAAGCACGTATGACTATATTCGGAATACATGCCTACATTACATTGATGAACTGGAGCTAGTTCTGTGTCACCCTATGTTATAACTTTTACATGATGAATTGCATCCGACATAATTTCCCATCACCGATCCAATGCCTACGAGCTTTTCACATATTGCTTGTTGCTTATTTACTTTTCTGTTGCCACTATTACATAAACTACAAAAACACTACCGTTACTTTTATTGCTGCTACCGCCACTATCATATTACTTTGCTACTAAACTATTTTGCTGCAGATACTAAGTTTCCAGGTGTGGTTGAATTTACAACTCAGCTGCTAATACTTAAGAGTATTCTTTGGCTCCCCTTGTGTCGAATCAATAAAGTTGGGTTGAATACTTTACCCTCGAAAATTGTTGCGATCCCCTACACTTGTGGGTTATTAAGACTATTTTCTGGCGCCGTTGCCAGGGAGCATAGCTCTATTCTTTAAGTCACTTGGGATTTATATCTGTTGATCACTATGAAGAATTTGAGGGACTCAAAAACCAAGATCTTACCCTCAACTACGAGGGGAGGTAAGTAACTGCCATCTAGCTCTGCACTTGATTCACCTTCTGTTATGGGTAAATTTGCGACACCTACTCCTACCATTGAATCTGATATGTCGTATGTTCTTGATGATGCCACTTCTGCTATGTATGATGAAACTACTTCTATGCTTGATAATACTGTGCCACTAGGTGAATTTCTAGATGAACAAATTGCTAAGGTTAGGGAGAATGCAAATATTGAAACTGATGATATTTATGAAAGTGAAGATGAAGCTTCTCCCAATAGATATGAATTGCCTGTTGTTCCTGAGGGTTATGTTATGGATGAAGAAACTTCTAGAGACTTACTTGCTTGTAACCCTTTTCATAAATGTTATGACCCAAGACAATACCTTCATTAACCATAAAGTGGCACTTCTCCCTGTTCAAGACAAGATTTGTTTGTTCACATGTCTGCAAAACTCGGTCAAGATTGCTTAAACAATCATCAAAGGACTTCCCATAAACAGAGAAGTCATCCATGAAAACCTCTACAATATTTTCACAAAAGTCAGAGAATATAGCAGCCATACATCTTTGAAAGGTAGCAGGTGCATTGCATAAACCAAAAGGCATACATCTATAAGCATAAGTTCGAAAGGGACAAGTAAAAGTGGTCTTTTCTTGATCAGGTTGAGAAACAGGTATTTGCGAAAAACCAGAGTATCCATCAAGGAAGAAAAAGTGTGTGTTCTTAGATAATCTTTCTATAATTTGATCAATAAAAGGTAGACGATAATAATCTTTTCTAGTTGCTTTATTTAATTTCCTAAAATCAGTTACCATTCTATAGCATGTAACAATTCTTTGTGGAATAAGTTCATTCTTATCATTAGGAGCAACAGTAATACCTCCCTTCTTAGGAACACAATGAACATGACTTACCCATCTACTATCAGCTATAGGATAGATTATACCTGCTTCCAGAAGTTTTATTATTTCCTTTCTTACCACTTCTTTCATCTTAGGATTTAACTGACATTGATGATCAACAATGGGTTTAGCATCAGGTTCCATATTGATACGTCTCCAACGTATCTGTAATTTTGATTGTTCCATGATGCTATATTATCATTCTTGGATGTTTTACAATCATTTTACAGTCATTTTATATCATTTTCTGTGACTAACCTATTGACATAGTGCCAAGTGCCAATTGCTATTTTCTGCTTGTTTCTACATCGCAGAAAATCAATATCAAACGGAGTCCAAATGCAACGAAACTTTACGGGGATTTTTATGGACCAAAACACATCTTACAGGCCAAAGAAGCACCCAGGGGGATGCCCCGAGGGGGGCACAACCCACCAGGGCGCGTCTGGGCCCCCAGGCGCGCCCAGGTGGGTTGTGTCCACCTCTATGGCCTCCCGCACCGCGCGCCCAGGTGGGTTGTGCCCACCTCGGTGGCCTCTCGCACCGCCTCTTCGCTCTATAAATGCCCAAATATTTCAAAAACCTTTGGGGAGTCGACGAAATTTTGTTCCAGCCACCGCAGGCTTCTGTATCCATGAGATCCAATCTAGAGCCCTTTATGGCACTCCGACAGAGGGGGAAATCATCACCGGTGGCCATCTTCATCATCCCAGCGGGCACCATGATGAGGAGGGAGTAGTCCACCCTCGGGGCTGAGGGTTTGTACAAGTAGGTATGTGTTTAATCTCTCTCTCTCTCTCTCTCTCTCTCTCTCTCTCTCTCTCTCTCGTGTTCTTGAGATGCACAATCTTGATGTATCGCGGGCTTTGTTAATATAGTCAGATCATCTGATGTTTTCCCCTCTCTATCTTGTTGTGATGAATTGAGTTTTCCCTTTGAGATTTCTTTGGATTGAATACTTTTATGGATTTGAGTACACTAGATGCATGTCTTGCTATGAATTCCGGCGGTGACAATGGGGTATCATATTGATTCACTTGATATGTGTTCTGGCACTCAACTTGTGGATTCCCGCGGTGACATTGGGGTAATCTATGCATAAGGGTTGATGCGCGTTCTTGTCTTTGTTTCTTCGGTAGAAATCTTGGGGCACTCTTTGAGGTTTCTTTGTGTTGGATTGAGTATTATAAATCTGAACTTGTTTTGGTGTTATTTTAGTATGAACTCTTGATAGATCGATCGGAAATAATAACTTATGTTATTCTAGTACAAACACTTGGATAGACCGATCGGAAAGAATAGCTACAAAAAATTTCTTTTTATGTTCTCCGGTAGATAGGAACTTTGGAGTGATTCTTCATCGCACGTTGAGGGATGGTTATGTGATCCAATTATATTAGTATTGTTGAGAGATTGCACTAGCGAAAGTACGGACCCTAGGCCTCATTTTCAAGCATTGCAATATCGTTTGTGCTCCGTTTTATCACTTGCTACCTTACTGTTTTTTATTGTTCCTATAATAAAAACCAATATCTACTATTCGTATTACACTTGTATCACCATCTCTTTGCCGAATTAGTGCACCTATACAATTTACCATTGTATTTGGTGTGTTGGGGACAGAAGAGACTTTTTATTATTTGGTTGCATGGTTGTTTGAGAGAGACCATCTTCATCCTACACCTCCCACGGATTGATAAACCTTAGGTCATCCACTTGAGTGAAATTTGCTACTGTCCTACAAAATTGTGCGCTTGTAGGCCCAACACAAGTCTACAAGAAGAAGTTGTGTAGTAGACATCAAACTCTTTTCTGGCACTGTTGCCGGGGAGGTTAGGTAAGCGGCACTCAGACCCCGTCAACGAAGCTCTTTTCTGGCGCCGTTGCTGGGGAGGTGAGTGCTTGAAGGTATATCTTTAGATCTTGCAATCGAATCCTTTAGTTTCTTGTTTTATCACTAGTTTGGTTTTGTAAAAGAAAAGTATAAAAAATGTAATTGAGGTTGCATCATATTATTGATCATGATGGATCTGAAAACTATGCTCACTTGTTAGAAGAAGAATTCAATATAATGTTTGGCACAAAATATTCGAATGATGAGCATGATTGCACTGTTGTTAGTATGATTCTTTGAATATCCAAAAGGCTAATGATTATTGTACTAGTCATTACAAAAATGTTTCTTATAAGCATGTCAATTTTTGTGGTGTGGAAAAACTTTGTGAAGACATGCCTCATAGGGATGAAACATTTTGCAAGAAGCATAAACATGATGAAACCACTCGATGGCTCAAAGTGATAGATGAGTTTGCTATAAAATTATGTTCTCTTTGTCCTATTACTTGTGATCTTCGCAAAAAAGTTGGTGACCTTAATTTCCAATGCATGCTTTGTCATGATGGAATCATGTCCAAATATTGCAATAACTTGATCACCATTGAACTTTACAATGAACTTCGTTTATATTTGGGGTGTGAAGAATTGACACATAAGAATAGTTGGTTTGAAGCATCCATACTCACGGAACATGTTGAAACTAGCATGAAGGAAATATATATGTTTTGTGTGGTAAATTGCAATGAGAATGCTTATATTGCTAATTATAGAAAGATGGGAGAACCAATATAATATAAAAGGAATACTAACGAAAGGGTAAGGATTTCCAGTTTCCCTCATATTGTCTCTCATGATGTAATAGGTGACGTGGAGGAGCTCCCTATTCAACCAATCTCATCAATAGGAAGCTTCGAAAAATTAATTAAACCCACACATGATGTGGTGAAGAAAAGAAGGAAAGAAGAAAGAGTAGAGGTAATAAGGTATGCCTCCCAAATGATGTTGATCCTATTATTGTTGTGCATCATGAGAATGAATCAAAAATAATTGTGGAAGATGATGCACTTGATGATGATATTGCTTCCTTGTCTTATGGCACAATGTCCGAGAGCACTATGGATGATGATTTTGTTATGCCTATTGCTTGTTGTGATGATTATGATTGGGAGGATAATTATACTTCTTATAATCTTGGAAATGTTTTTGGCACCAACTTGGGAAATTATGATGATAGCAATTGTTATACCATTGGTGCTATTCATACTATTAATGATGAGAGTGATTATGCTTATGATATGCCAAGCCACAAGCTTGGGGATGCTATCTTTGATGAGAATGACATGTTTGAGAATTTGTTTGCTGCAATTAATGTTTGCCCCAAGCTTGGGGATGTTATGCTTAAGGAAGATGATCTTTTTAGTCGCCCTACTATGAATGATCAAATTTGCTATGATGATTGCATGTTTCCTATCTATGATGAGAACAAAGTTGCTACTTATGATGATTATTGTGATGATACTTATGTTATAAAAAGTAGTGATAACTATGGTCATAATTTTGAATACCCTTTTACTAAACATTACCCTTTTAATGTGGGAACAATTTATAGTATTCGAGTTTCATATGATTCTCCCACTACTATTCATGAGAATAAATTTGCTTATGTGGAGAGTAATAAAATTTCCATGCTTGTGGATCATGAAAGGAATGCTTTGTGTGATGGTTATATTAATGAATACACTCATGATGCTACTCAAAATTATCATGAGAGAGGAACTTATGATTTATGATGCTCTCGTTATGTTTTAATTCTATACTTTTATGTGAGCATCATTGAAATCATCATGCCTAGCTAAAAGGCATTAAATAAAAGCAGTTGTTGGGAAACAACCCAACACTTATACCTACTATTTTTGTTTGTTCACATGCTTAAGCTACTGTAGTAATCATGTTTTACATGTTTTGTCTCAATAAAGTGCCAGGTAAAACCTTTGGGATAGTGTGGATGATAGTTGATTTGATTCTGTGCAAAAAACAGAAAGTTTTGTGTCCAGTGCAAAAAATTCAATAAATCACTGGAACGTGATAATTAGCTGAAATTTTCACACATGATTGATATACAAATTTCCTACATTGTCCTAATTTTTTAGATTTTTTAGAGTTGAATAAGTATGGTGGTTGTCCGGATCCAAGCCAACATCTGAGCCGCCATCGGCCTTGTCGTTCCGAGCCTCCACAACAGCTTCGCCTTCGAGTCGGCAGGCTCCGCCTCGGGCTGGCCGTGCCGCGGCCGTTCCCGTCACCGTCTCATTGCCGAAGCGAACCTCTGAAGCCGCCGCTGCAAGTCGCCACTGCAGGCTTCCCTTCACAAGCCTCTGTATGCTTCAAACTGCTACTACGACCTCCCCTGGCCACGCCTCGGTTTGCTTAAAGTCACCGTCTCCGCGGCCTCACATCCAAGTCATGGGCCACCTCAAGTCGCAGCGACCCGCCGATGCCTCTGTGATTCGCCATAAGCTGCCGCTCGATTGTGCCGAGTGCCGCCTCGGCCTCACTCCGCCTCGCCTCCCTCGCGGTTAAGCCGCCTCGGACCTCTACTTGATGCTTCTGAGCCGGCCTACCGCTCCTCCTCTGTTGTAAGCCATCGTCCACCTCTGAGTGCCTCCGCTGGCGTGCCTCACTGGAGAGCCTCGGCCGCGGTCTCCCACCTCTGCCGCGTTTCGGTGCGTCTGCGGTGAGCCGCCGTTGCCGCATCATGTTCCGGTCGCCCGTGTCCACTACTGAGCCGCCACTCACCTCTTCTACTACAGCCGTGGTCCTGACTCGAGGCCACTTCCAAGCCACCCCGCGACTTCACCGGGTCCCCTCGACAAACCTCTCCGCTATGGCGGACACACCTCAAGGACCCGCTGTGGAGCACCGTGACTCGCCGTTGCCGCGACCGCATCTGCACTGGCAAGACGCTTTTATCTGCCGCCAAGGTTGCTACCGCGGACTCGCTCTGAACCGCCAAAATGCCTCCACCTCCAACATGATTAGTTTTGGAAGCCCATTAAACAAAGGACCAGCAATGCTTTTCATCAGCTATTCACGTGACTACATTACTAAAGGACAAATACTGGAGCAACAATCACTCACGGGCACAGTGATTGGACATGCTTTCGACCCGTGAGGTAAAGCTGCGACCAACAACGGCGATTTGGCAAGGAGGTGACCTGCTAGGGTCACGTCAGACATTTGATATGGTTTTGATCCCCGGTATGCACGGTCGTCGGACAGAAAATACCAAGTGATATCCATCCAAAATTGTTTTATTAGCACATATTATTTTTAACAAAGAACAATTTATCTTTGCCTTGATTTGCAATATTGTTTATGCAGCATAATTTTTCACATCAAGATCGATGGCTGGGTCATGGATGTATAACTCGCGTCACCATTATCATGCGCCAGTATGTCAGGACCCCGATCCTAAGTTACACAGGTCTAGCCTGTAACACATCATATCACTTTGCGGCCTCATGCACGGTATCCCCATGGGTGCCACCTTACCTGGCCCGGGACCGTTTGCGCATTTTGGCACACGTATATGATAGTGTCGCTAGCATCCATATGACAGAGAAACCAGGCCGACATGACCAGTTATAAACCAAAAGTGGCGCTAAATTATAGAGACGGGCATACATGACCCAGCAACGAACGTGTCGGTCATCAACGTATGAACCCAAGTCGTAGCAAGCTACAAGGACTTAAAGGAACAACGCGTGAAATTTCCCCTAAGGGACAGACACAGGAACGAAGAAGGACACATGCCGGCCAGCCTAAGTGTTCCGGAGCAGTAGCAAGCTACCAAGGCTCAGTGGAAGCACTAGGAGACATTTCCCTGTAAGATAGGCTACCAAGGGTAAACAACTAGGTGTCGGATCCCACACATAGCAATACACATTACACGTACGCATAACATGCAAGTATGTGATGTACAACATGGCATCACAACATAACTCAACAACTCATATAGATAAAGGCCCAGAAGTGCCATCATAGCATTTATTACAAACAGAGGTCACATGACCCAACATACAAAGCATACAGGCAACGGAAGCATAACATGTCTGAGTACAGACAACTACAAATGAAAAAGTCTGAGAAGCCTGACTATCTACAAGACCCTCCCAAGGGTACAAGATCGTAGCTGAGGTAACAGGCTAAACGTCGAAGTCCACGCTGAACCACTAGTGAGACTGAAGTCTCTCTGCAAAAATCATAAATTAAACAAACGTGAGTACAAAGGTACTCAGCAAGACTTACATCAGAACTAGCTACATATGCAACAGTATCAACAAAGGGGGTGGTGGAGTTTGACTGCAACAAGCCAGCTTTAACTCGGTGGCTATCCTAAACTATGACTGCAAGTAACTCTTTTGAGGTGGCGCACACGAGTCCACATATTCACCAAACAATACACCACTATGGACCCGCTCCCATCTCCCTACGAGAAGGCCACCCATAGCACTCACGCTTATCTTGCGCGTTTTAGACTATCCACTTCCACTTGTCCATGAACTGTACAAGTAACCCAGAAGTCCATTACCGCGGACACGGCTATTCGAATAGATCATATATAACCCTGTAGGGGTGTACTTCTTCACACATGCTCTCACCACTTACCGATGTTTACACGACATGTACTCGGCAACCTTCAAGTGGAAGCCCAGCGAGGGTGTCGGCCACGACCTGACTAACCACACAAGTCCCTAGTCCAGGTTTATCCCCTATTTGGGTTCCATCCGTGGGGAGATCCGGCCGGGGTATCACTCACGGCCCCAAACGATGTGTACAGGGTTCCCAAGCCCACCAAACGGGCGACGCTTGGTACACCCGGCCACGTACCTGTCGCATCACAGCCGACCCCGAGGGTCAGCGCTGCGCACGACCTCTAGTAAACTACAAACACCAGAAACTAGTTGCAACTCCTGGACAGAGGACAAGGGTAGTTAATAACTCGAGAGAGCTTGGAGCGCCCGGAGCCCAATGCGTGGTAGTAGCTATTCATGGATCAACCAACACAGAACTCAGTTCCTGAGGACGGCTGCAATGAGACAACCCACCATGTACTCCTACATGGCCTCTCATTGCTACCTTTACCAAATCGTGTTCACACACTTAGCTCTCAACAGTAGGACATGTTCACCACATTCCAGATCATCCCTGATGAATCAGACCTGACACAACTCTAAGCAATAGCAGGCATAACCATAAAGCATGAATGAGTAGGCACAACATGGCTCAAACAACTCCTACTCATACTAGTGGGTTTCAACTATTTACTGTGGCAATGACAGGTCATGCAGTGGAAAGGGGTTCAACTACCGCAGCAGGTAACAGTTGAAGCGTTGTTGTCCTAATGCAGTAAAAGAGAGCAAGAGCGAGAGAGTGGGATTGTATCCGAATGCTCAAAGAGGTTTTGCTTGCCTGGCACTTCTGAAGTTAGCACTGTGTCTTCATCAGTGTCATCGGTCACATCGTCGGAACAACGTCTACTGAGAGAGAACAAACACCGGCAACAGATAAAGAACACAATCAATGCAATGCGACAATATGATGCATGATCATGACATGGCAATATTCCGTTGATTGGGCTAATGCAACTAGCAACCATATTAAATGAAGTTGGTTTGAACCAAAGGTTCAAATTCAAACTCCATATGTGATTATTTAAATGTCATTTAATTGATTTGACCTGATCAGCAGGTTTAACTTGTTCAAACATGCATGAAAATGCCATAAACAGATTCCTTGAATTTTTCTGATCGTTTTTCATATATAAATTATTTTCATTAAAGTTATAGATTATTTTCTGTGATTTTTAGAAGTTTTGGCTATTTTTTGAAATAAATAAATCATTTATGATTTATTTAAAATCCCAGAAAACAGATATTGCGTCAGCATGATGTCACTCTGGTGTCAGCAGGTCAAAGGGTAAGTGCAGGTCAAACCTGGCGGCTGGGACCCACATGTCAGTGGCACAGCCAGTTAACAGAGGCTGTTAGTGCTAATTCGCTAACTAACTTAATTAACCCAGAGGCTGGCCCACATGTCAGTATCTCAAGGCTTTATTAAGTTTAGGTTTAAACTAAACTAATTTAACAGGGGCTGGCCCCACCTATCAGTAGCACATTACACTAAACAGACGAGTTAGTATTAATTTTGGCACTAAACCAAAATTAATTAGAAGCTGGCCCCACATGCCATTGACCCAAGGGAGTCAAACCCCAGGTCAAACGGGCTAATCCCACCGACGACTCGACGTCGGCGAGGCCAAATGCGGCGGCGGTGCTCGGGTTTCCTCCTCCGGCGACCAAAAGAGCGGCGGAGGGGCTCTACGTGGAGCTGGGACTCGCCCGCATCCAGTGGTGGCGGCAGCTGGAGCTATGGTGGCCGGAGCTCGCCGGAAACAAGCTCGCGACGGCGGCCGGAGTTCGGGCAGAGAGGGGAAGGAGCTACGGGGCACGGGGGAGTGAGCTAAGGGGCTCTACGGCCTCCTGGGAGCGTGTTGAGTACGGCTGTGTGCTCGGTTGCCGCTCTAGGTGACGATGGCCACGGCGGCGACATGGCCGGCGGGGAGGAGCTATCGGCTCCGGTGGGCATCTGCGTTAGAAGAAGCAAGCGAGCCAGGGGAGAGAGGGGTTCAACGCAGGGGCTCACAGCGGACACGCAGAGCAGACAAGCGGGCTCAGGGAGGCGCTGACGACGGGGATCGCCGGCACCCGAGGTCGGAAACGGTGGCGTTAACGGGGCTTCAGGGCTTCCGGCGTCATGTCCGTTGGTGGAGAGCTTCAGGGGGACGCGGCGGAGCCGATGGGTGCGTCGGAGAGGCGAGGAGGTGGCTCAGGACACGGTGGCAGCGAACGGCGGCGACGGTGGCGTTCGGCCATGGCGTCGGGAGGGCGAGAGAGAGGTGAGGGGGAGGAATGGAGCGGTCAGAGCGATCGGGACGGCAACGAGGGGGTCATCCACGCGTCCAGGGCCTCGGCGGTAAGAAGGAGGTGGCATGCGGTGGCCGTGCGCGCGTCGGGCACGCACCGTGCGTCCGACTAGCGGGAGGAAGAAGACCTCCCTGCCCCTGGTGGGCTGGGCCGGCCAGATGGCCTGCCAGGTGAGCACCAGGTAAGTGCTCTCTCTCTCTCTCTCTCTCTCTTTTAATTCTTGTTTTCTATTATTCTGTAGACTTTAGGGCTTTATTAAAAATGCCAGGGCATTTCCAAAAATCATGAAACTAATCATGGCTACTGTTTAGAATAAATCCAATAGTAAACATTTTAGTTTATGATTATTTGAGCATTTAAAATATTTTATAGCATTTAAATGCCCGAATGCAAATAGAGTATGATTTAATTCAGGGCCCAAATATGTCATGGAAAAATGTGCATCACCTCTGGTTACTATTCACAGCATTTTCCATAAATGATGAACATTTTTGAAAGCCATTTGGATTTACTGAAAATATTTTAGTTGAACCTAGTGAATTCCTTTAATGCCAGGGTTTAGGAAAAACCCCATTTCAGGTTTAAGAGAAAATTAAACATGATGCAACACAAGACTAACTAGACCAGAGCAGACCAGAACTAGGGATGTGACAACTCACCCCCACTAAACAAGAATCTCGTCTCGAGATTCAGGTCATGAGATAAGAAAACAGAGGGGACACAAAGCCATCACAAACATCCATATACAATTGTCCTCCTCGAAGTTGCTGATTCATTGCATCATGTTGATCTTGGCATCTTTGCTATCGTGATCTTCACCCAACTATGATGATAGAAGAGATGGAAACTCTACAGAATTCGATCTTCACAAAGATCGAGCAACTCAAGATCAACTCATGGAGTGAGATGTTGAAACATCTCTTGAGCTGAGACACGGAACAGACATCCAGAGGGATGGAGTGAAACAAATGATGTAGGTTCACTTAGTGGCAATAATTCCACACATAAGGAGATGGTGATTGATGTCACCAGACGGGGCACCTTGGAGAAGGTGACTAGTAGAATTATTCCCTTAAGTGGCAAAAAGAATTACTTTTGATATAGAGATCATTGAAATTCTCTATACCAGCCTAAGGCAATCACAAACGATCGTTTGACGGAATTTGAAAGAACAACATTCTCGGGCCAGAATGGATGATGTGGACTACCTTTTTGAAGACAACACAAGGGATGATTTTGCTTATCCTCGGAAATGGATGGAACCCTTGGGTAAATGGCACATTGGCGGTGCAAGCTGGGAACAAAATGCAAATGCTGGGAATGATTCTGGTAACTGGGAAGAAACCCAACAGTAGAGAGTGAATCTACTCTTTGAGAGGTTATAGCATAACCGAAGAGACTAGGAGCAATCCAGTTAGTGTTGATGATAACACCTAGTTCTTGTGCGTGCTCTCAAGAACTTGAGCATTCCCATATTCATCAAGGTTTTACCAATATCCGTGCCAATGGTGCTGACAACACGACATACGACCATGATGAATAGCGATGGACGATGCAGATGCAAAGGAAGATAACACTTTCTCAGATTTCACCTTAGCGGAGTCAGGGGCAAAATCTGGATGATCGACCGAGAGACATTTAGCACTCCGCTTCTAATGTTCTCCTTGATGTGCTAGCGCAACCATTTATTGAAATGGTTTGGTACCTAGAACGTCAAGTAAAAGGTCGGACTTCAGGAGCCCAAAAATCCATAAGGAACAACTGGGGAGTAAATCCTACGAAGTCCTTATGGGGAGGTGGCCAACTTCTTCAATCAAGATACTACCACAATAGGTCTTCCGCTTGGGTGTGTTGGCCACGATATCCACTTTACCGATTATCGAGAGACCAATAATATAGTTCTTGGAAAACGCTCCAACCATCATATCTACCCGAGATTCAGTTCTGGTTGGTGTCAGGATATTCCAGACTCATCGAGTCTAGAAAGATAAATGAAAGTTTGCAACCCAAATCGACGAGACGACGTTTCAAGATTCTCGGGAAATGGACTGCGGTAGTAAGCTCCAAAACATGAGCTGGTTCTACTACAAACATGTGAATACGCTGTTCCAGACAACATGATCACATAGCAGTCTTACAATAAAACACTACCGGTTCGGGTGGGGAACCATCATTGAAGATAGCGAAGCCATGTGCATGACCTAGGATTAGCACAATAGACTTCTTTTTCTTCAACAAATCAATCAGTGGCTTGGTGTGCTAGGGGTACATATGGAATAAAGATGATCAGTCTATCAGACCATAGAATACTTCGCACGTATACATGACTGAATTGGGATGATTCCAGAGGAGGTAAAAACAAGCTTTCTCAAATTCACGGCAGCAGCTTTCATCAATTACACGTGAATTAGGGGAGATCACTTCTCTCATCCACACATATACCTCATGAACGGAACACGAAGGCCATGCTTGAAAAGTTTCCAATACTAACTTAAATGTTCGACATGAATCATGGTCAAGATAAACGATGTTGATGGGCTCAACAACGGGTCATCGAGATATCCATGAAGATGGAATTCCACAATTTATATGAACAAGGTGGTAGCATTGGTCAGACCAAGAGATATAATGAGGTATGCTCGAGGGACATCCACGAGTAAGACAACGTTACAAACATCATTGGTTCTGATTTAATTTGATGATAGCCCACACTCAAATCAAAGTTTTGGCAAGAGAATAGGTCCAACAACTGGTCACGAGGATCAATCGATGAAGATGTCATCTCTCCTTAACACACATATAAGATATCCCTTAAGATGAACTAAATCGGACAAGCTTCCATCTTCCAACTCTCCAAGTTGTTGTTTAGCTTGACCAACCAGCTCAGGGGTATTTAACACAGATTCTTGGAGAAGGGGTGGTTTATATGAAACCACCTTGATCACAAGCTCAACGCATTGGTCAGGGGACAACCTGGTGATGCTTCCGGAAAGAT
Organism: Secale cereale; assembly: GCA_902687465.1. Taxonomy (NCBI): domain Eukaryota; kingdom Viridiplantae; phylum Streptophyta; class Magnoliopsida; order Poales; family Poaceae; genus Secale; species Secale cereale. The sequence continues at coordinate 744,372,090 of LR738711.1, read as the reverse complement.
AACCGGAAAATCACGAACCACCGATATGTTACCAAGCTCGAGAACAATCTTGATTTTCAGGGCAAGACGATATGATCAAATAAGCGAGGACTTAACAAAATCCTAACTCATCAATCAAGGAGTACACCAGGAAAGTGGACTAGGTAGCACGATCCACCTTAGGGTGATGATTCAATAATCAACTCACTAAGGATGAGGTTATTGTCCATTTAACTACCAAGCAACGGAGTTGCTAGGATTAATGATTTCACACACCACGATTCACCTGTTGGCATTCCGGTTACAATAATGCGGAAACCGAGGAATGAACAATGATGGTGAGAAGTATCACTGTATCAAGAGTTCATAGGATGTGGTGCAATTCCCATGACATTCTTGACATAAGGATGGTAATACTCCAGGATAGAACATATTAGAAGCTGGATTGACATCTTGATCTGCGGAATACAACTACTTTGACCCAATCTTGGATATGGATAAGGTACTGGAGTTTGTCTTCCCTAGTCATTCCGAAATAGAACGGCTCGACGGACCACAAGAGTAGTAGGCATCGATGAACGAATGCACGCATACTCTTGACTATCAATTGATAGACGGGGGTCATAGTACAACTGAAGAGGGACAACTCAGGGGAACATATAACTTTCTGAGTTGTGGATGCAAGGATTAGCATGTCGAACTAGTTCAACATATTTCTTCCGGATAACCCATGCAGACAGGTAGGACTGGCAGAGTCATAATATGAATGGAGTACTACTCAAGAGCACTCTGGTTGTGATCTTTTGGTTCAGAAGAACTTCTGCCATAACGGTTCATGGTATTGGAAGAACGATCCACCACGGACCTCGAGGACTATCACAAGGTTACTAATATCCTAAAGGTACAAGCAAACACTATCAACATGAAGTAAGTAGAATGAATCTTGGGTTCAAGAACCCAGGAATAGAATACCTACTAACTAAATGGCATCACGGGATGCTTTCGAGAATGATGGACAGAATCATCACACCGGGAATATAAGCACTGCTAGATTACTGGGTGATTCTCTAAGATACTTAGGGTCATAATAATAACTCCAACATATTTGTCGAGGTAACAGAGTACCTCAACACACTGATTAGTGTGGTTAATCTGCCCCAAAGGAGCATCGGGAACAGGAAGAAGGGATTTGCAAATGCATCAGACCATTTAGAAACCTAGGATGACTCGGACAGCATAACGGCTGTAAATGCACGAAAATACTTTTAAGACTCAAGGAAAAAGGTAGCATAACCACTTAGCATCATAATGTCAAGGTTCTAATACCAACAGTTGAACACAAAGAAGTAGTAGGAACTGAACTGAGGGTTGAATCCACTATTAACGTGATCCTAAAAAATAGAATGAGAAGCCTAGTTCTTAATCCCCGTAGAAAGAAGAAGGTGACTCAGATCAGAAGGTCATAGGGTAAAGGAGTAAAAAGAGCCTTACGTTCCCTTCCACAATCAATTCCCTTATATAACTAAAGAATTTCTAGACACGACTTCAACCAGTTTGGCTTGCTAATCCTACAGGCAGTCAGGCTCTAATACCAAAGCTGTCAGGACCCAAATCCTAAGTCACACAGGTCTAGCCTGTAACACATCATATCACTTTGCGGCCTCACGCACGGTATCCCCACGGGTGCCACCTTACCTGGCCCGGGACCGTTTGCGCATTTTGGCGCACGTATATGATAGTGTCACTAGCATCCATATGACAGAGAACCCGGGCCGACATGACCAGTTATAAACCAAAAGTGGCGCTAAATTATAGAGACGGGCATACATGACCCAGCAACGAACGTGTCGGTCATCAACGTATGAACCCAAGTCGTAGCAAGCTACAAGGACTTAAAGGAACAACGCGTGACATTTCCCCTAAGGGACAGACACAGGAACGAAGAAGGACACAAGCCGGCCAGCCTAAGTGTTCCGGAGCAGTAGCAAGCTACCAAGGCTCAGTGGAAGCACTAGGAGACATTTCCCTATAAGATAGGCTACCAAGGGTAAACAACTAGGTGTCGGATCCCACACATAGCAATACACATTACATGTACGCATAACATGCAAGTATGTGCTGTACAACATGGCATCACAACATAACTCAACAACTCATATAGATAAAGGCCCAGAAGAGCCATCATAGCATTTATTACAAACAGAGGTCACATGACCCAACATACAGAGCATACAGGCAACGGAAGCATAACATGTCTGAGTACAGACAACTACAAATGAAAAAGGCTGAGAAGCCTGACTATCTACAAGACTCTCCCAAGGGTACAAGATCGTTGCTGAGGTAACAGGCTAAACATCGAAGTCCACGCAGAACCACTAGTGAGACTGAAGTCTCTCTGCAAAAACATAAATTAAGCAAACGTGAGTACAAAGGTACTCAGCAAGACTTACATCAAGAACTAGCTACATATGCAACAGTATCAACAAAGGAGGTGGTGGAGTTTGACTACAGCAAGCCAACTTTGACTCGGTGGCTATCCTAAACTACGACTTCAAGTAACTCTTTTGAGGTGGCGCACACGAGTCCACATATTCACCAAACTATACACCACTATGGACCCGCTCCCGTCTCCCTACGAGAAGGCCATCCATAGCACTCACGCTTATCTTCCGCGTTTTAGAGTATCCACTTCCACTTGTCTATGAACTATACAGGTAACCCAGAAGTCCATTACCGCAGACACGGCTATTCAAATAGATCATATATAACCCTGCAGGGGTGTACTTCTTCACACACGCTCTCACCACTTACCGCCGTTTACACGACATGTACTCGGCAACCTTCAAGCGGAAGCCCAGCGAGGGTGTCGGCCATGACCTGACTGACCACACAAGTCCCTAGTCCAGGTTTATCACCTATTTGGGTTCCATCCGTGGGGAGATCCGGCCGGGGTGTCACTCACGACCCCAAACGATGTGTACAGGGTTCCCAAGCCCACCAAACGGGCGACGCTAGGTACACCCGGCCACGTACCTGCCGCATCACAGCCCACCCCGAGGGTCAGCGCTGCGCACGACCTCCAGTAAACTACAAACACCAAAAACTAGTTGCAACTCCTAGACAGAGGACAAGGGTAGTTAATAACTCGAGAGAGCTTGGAGCGCCCGGAGCCCAATGCGTGGTAGTAGATGTTCATGGATCAACGAACACAGAACTCAGTTCCTGAGGACGGCTGCAATGAGACAACCCACCATGTACTCCTACATGGCCTCTCATTGCTACCTTTACCAAATCGTGTTCACACACTTAGCTCTCAACAGTAGGACATGTTCACCACATTCTAGTTCATCCCTGATGAATCAGACCTGACACAACTCTGAGCAATAGCAGGCATAACCATAAAGCATGAATGAGTAGGCACAACATGGCTCAAACAACTCCTACTCATACTAGTGGGTTTCAACTATTTACTGTGGCAATGATAGGTCATGCAGTGGAAAGGGGTTCAACTACCGCAGTAGGTAACAGTTGAAGCGTTGTTGTCCTAATGCAGTAAAAGAGAGCAAGAGCGAGAGAGTGGGATTGTATCCGAATGCTCAAAGAGGTTTTGCTTGCCTGGCACTTCTGAAGATAGCACTGTGTCTTCATCAGTGTCATTGGTCACATCATCGGAACAACGTCTACTGAGAGGGAACAAACACCGGCAACAGATAAAGAACACAATCAATGCAATGCGACAATATGATGCATGATCATGACATGGCAATATGTTTTTGATTGGGCTAATGCAACTAGCAACCATATTAAATGAAGTTGGTTTGAACCAAAGGTTAAAATTCAAACTCCATATGTGATTATTTAAATGTCATTTAAGTGATTTGACCTGATAAGCAGGTTTAACTTGTTCAAACATGCATGAAAATGCCATAAATAGATTCCTTGAATTTTTCTGATCATTTTTCATATATAAATTATTTTCATTGGAGTTATAGATTATTTTCTGTGATTTTTAGAAGTTTTGGCTATTTTTTGAAATAAATAAATCATTTCTGATTTATTTAAAATCCCAGAAAATAGATATTGCGTCAGCATGATGTCACTCTGGTGTCAGCAGGTCAAAGGGTCAGTCCATGTCAAACCTGACGGCTGGGACCCACATGTCAGTGGCACAGCCAGCTAACAGAGGCTGTTAGTGCTAATTAGCTAACTAACTTAATTAACCCAGAGGCTGGCCCACATGTCAGTATCTCACGGCTTAATTAAGTTTAGGTTTAAACTAAACTAATTTAACAGGGGCTGGCCCCACCTTTTAGTAGCACATTACACTAAACAGACGAGTTAGTATTAATTTTGGCACTAAACCAAAATTAATCAGAAGCTGACCCCACATGCCATTGACCCAGGGGAGTCAAACCCCAGGTCAAACGGGCTAATCCCGCCGACGGCTCGACGCCGGCGTGTCGGTGTACTAAGGTAGGGGTGCCTCAGTACCCCAACTTGTGCATGGGCAGTTGCAGCTTCTCGAGGCAGGGTTTACCACGTGCTCGCCGGAGACCTTCCTGCTCCCTATCAAACCATTCAAAAACAAAGTATACAAGACAGAAGATCGAGACCCCGGCAAGAGGAGCTTGCCGGGAAGGCCGTGCCAGGCTCAAGACTGCCCCACTAGCACAAGGCCCTGGCAAGAGGAGCTTGCCAGGAAGACTAGAAGACATGCCTCGGCGCTATATGCGCCCCGGCAAGGGCCCGGGGAGGGGCAAGCTCCCGGGCCCGGCAAGATCAAGGCCCCGGCAAGGTGCTTGCCGGGAAGGCTGCGCTGTGTGCCCGCGCTCCAGCTCATCGGCCCACGCGTCGCCCTGGGGCCTATCCAGGGACGCGTGGCGGATGGCTGTGCAGCCTGGGGGACACGGTGGCACACCACGGTGGTGGATCCATCGCCGTGGCAGACGGAGACGCAAGGGCGGGAGCTTTTGGGGTCGACGGCGACGGGCATTAAATGCCCTTGTCCCCCACTGTCAAAGTAGGTAGCGACCACTGTTCATGCACTGTAGCTCCACTGTTCCCGCACTGTTACAACTACCACCTATTTTACGTTTTTACCCCTTTCTCCTACGTTGACACCTGTCGGTGACCCCTTGCACTATAAAAGGAGGCCCATGCACAACGTAGAGGGGGTTCGGAACCTAGATCACTCATACGCTCGGGGTAGCTGCTTCTTCAAGCTCCCGAGCTCTCCAACTCAATACACAACTAAGCAGGAGTAGGGTTTTACGCGTCTACCGCGGCCCGAACCTGGGTAAAACTGCCCGCGTGCTCGCTACGATCTGCTCTTCGTGCTCCCTCCGCCCTTGTACCGCACAGACAAGGGGCTCCGGTCCCATAGGTGTTCGTGGCGGACAGTTTCCCCCGACATCTTTGGCGCGCCAGGTAGGGGGAGATGCCGTCGGAAGGGTGGTCGCCGGCGAGGACACTCACGGCGCCACCAGATCCAAGAACAGGACGGACGACCGAACCTCGGTCTCCGTGGACGCGCCGCGTCCGTCTCAGCACACGACGACCCAGCAGCGCCATACCACAGGAGGTGGTATCCGCTTGCTGGGGCAAGGCCAAACCGGAGGCTCGCGGGACGCCCCGGACCCCCGTCCGGGCACAAGCAAAGCGAAGGCGCCGGCGCGGGACCCCGCTCCTTCTAACGTCGTTAGAAGTCCGAGCGTATCCCGCTCCTCGCACCGCTCGCCCGCGTTCCCCTCCACTCCAGCAGAAGCGCTCGCAAGGGCGCAACTGCTCCTCGACTTCCCTCCAGCGGCAGACAAGGCCGAAGACTGGAGGGCCACCATCCAGAGCCTGATAGCCTTCGCCAACAAGGATTCTCCACAGCAGCCGTCGGCCTCGCGGCCGCGGCAAGCTGAGAAGACGAAGGCCGACGGCGACAAGACCGCCGGGGGTGCGACAAGCGCGCACTCCCCGCAGCGAAAGCAGAAGACGCCGCCCCGCCGGAACAACGCCGACGACGGCTCCAAAGCCTCGTCGGACCCGCGGGCCCGTCGGGACCAGCGCCAGGTCCTCGACGACCGGCAACAAGAAGACGCTCGGACAAGAATCGAGCGCCGCCGAGAAGCTCGGCGACAATCAGACCAGAGAGCTGGGAACGCTGTCAACGCGCACGCGCCCGGTGAACCAGGCGACTTGCCGTACGCGGCAGGCTGCCCTGCGTTCACCCGCGAGCTGCGGCGCGTCCAGTGGCCCAGCATGAAGAATTTTAAGCCCGACGTACCGGAGAAGTACGACGGCAAGACGCACCCCTCGGAATTCCTCAGCGTCTACACCATCGCAGTGCAAGCTGCCGGGGGGCGCGACGAGAAGATCTTGGCTAATTACTTCCCGCTCGTGCTAAAGCCGAACGTTCGTTCGTGGCTCATGCACTTGCCGGAAGGTTCCATCTCTTCTTGGGCCGACCTTTGCCACCAGTTTGTTGGCGCCTTCACCGGCGGCCACAAACCCCACGGCCAGGAGAGCGATCTCCACATTCTGGCCCAGAAGGAAGGCGAAACCCTGCGCAAGTACATCCAACGCTTCAGCCGTGTGCAGCACAACATCCCTGATGTCCACCCTGCCGCGGTTATCAGCGCGTTCCACCAGAACGTGCGTAACCGCCGCATGCGTGAAGAAATGGCGATGACGAAGATTCGGGATGTCAGCGAGCTCTACGCTCTGGCTGACAAGTGCGCACGCGCAGAAGAGGGGAGGAGACTCCCCGGGGAGGATGCCGGCGCAGGAGGAAGCGACAGCGACGACGCCGCCCCGGCAAAGAAGAGCCGGCGGCGGAATAACAGAAGGAAGGGCAAGAAAGAGGTGCTTGCCGTCGAGAAGTCCGGCAAGGAGGCTCCCGCCAAGCAAACACAGGCTGGCGGCTCCGGCAAGGAGCCTGCCCCTGTAGCGGCAGCCGACAAGCAGGACGGCTCCGACAAGCAATACTGTAAGATCCACCGCACCAAGGGTCACGATCTCTCCAACTGCAAGCGCGTTGAGTATCTCGTCGAGCAGCAGAAAGCTGAGTACGAGAGGCGCGACAAGGAGAAGGCCCAAGGTGGCGGGGAAGAGACAAGCAAGAAGCGGCCGTTCAATGGCCGGGGAGGACGCCGCGGCAAGGCCAAGCAGCGGCAAGGAGATCGACCTCCCCGGGGCCGCGACAAGGACGAAGACGACGACGAAGACATGGAGGACGAGGATAACAGCGAGCAGGAGTTCCAGAAGGCCACGGAGGTCCTGTGCGTCGACGGTGGCGCCTCTCTGCACACCTCCCACCGCCAACTAAAGCAGTGGGTGCGTGAGGTGAATGCGGCGGAGCCGCCCGTGGAGTCGCGCAGGCTCCTCAAATGGTCCAGCACGCCCATCATTTTTGATCTTGAGGATCACCCTGACCGCACCACTGCGGTCGGGTACTTGCCGATGCTGGTCTCACCCACCATCCGCAACCTCAAGGTCACCAAAATGTTGGTTGACGGCGGGGCCGGGCTGAACTTGATCTCCTCTGCTGTGATCAAGAAACTCCAGATTCCAGATGGCGAGCTCGAAGAGACCGGTTCATTCCAAGGAATCAACCCGGGAAGGAGCAAGCCCAAGGGAAAGATTACTCTGCCGGTGACCTTTGGCGGGGAGCTCAACTTCAGAACTGAGCGCATCACTTTCGACGTCGCCGATATTCCATTGCCCTACAATGGAATACTCGGCCGTCCTGCCCTCGCCAAGTTCATGGCAGCTTCCCATCATGCTTACAACGTACTCAAGATGCCGGGGCCGATAAGCGTCATCACTGTCCACGGCGACAAGAAGGATGCGCTTGTCTGCGCCGACAAGATCTACCGGGATGCAGCAGCTGCGGCCGACAAGGATACTCTTGCCGCTGAAGCTCCCGGGGGGAAGAAGACGAATACCAAGTCCGGCAAGTGCTCTGGGACCCACTCCGGCAACCGCACCTCTTCGGAGTGCTGCGCTGCCGTCGAGGACGTTCCATCGAGCTCCACCGGCAAGAGTAAGAAAGGAATGGCCGCTCCTCCGGCAACCAAGAAGGTGTCCGCCAAGGAGGACGGCACTGGTGGTACCTTCACCATCAGTGCCACGCTTGACAGCAAATAGGAAAGCGCGCTCATTGCCTTCCTGCGGGCGAATGTCAATGTGTTTGCCTGGCAGCCATCTGACATCCCCGGTGTTCCCAGGAAGGTAATTGAGCACAAGCTTGCTGTCTGTCCTCATGCGCGGCCCATCAAGCAGAAAGTGAGGAAGCAAGCCGTGGAGCGCCAAGAGTTCATCAACGAAGAGATCAAGAAGCTAGAAGCAGCAGGCCTGGTTAGAGGTGTGATCCACCCGACGTGGTTGGCAAATCCAGTCGTCGTGCGCAAGGCCAATGGGAAATGTAGACTGTGTATAGACTTCACCGATGTGAATAAAGCATGTCCCAAGGATCCATTCCCTTTGCCGCGCATTGACCAGATCGTTGACTCCACTGCCGGATGTGAGCTACTCTGTTTTCTTGATGCATACTCAGGCTATCATCAGATTTTCATGGCCAAGGAAGATGAAGAGAAGACTGCATTTATCACTCCATGTGGCACTTATTGCTTCATTTGCATGCCATTTGGATTGAAGAATGCAGGCTCAACCTTTGCAAGGGTAGTATACACTGCTTTTGAGCCACAGATCCACAGAAATGTAGAAGCTTACATGGATGACATCGTGGTGAAGAGCAAGAGCAAGGATACCCTGATCCAAGATTTAGAAGAGACATTTCAGAACCTGCGCAGAATACAGCTCAAGTTGAACCCCGAGAAGTGCGTCTTTGGAGTCCCCTCCGGCAAGCTTCTCGGGTTCTTTGTGTCACAGAGGGGGATTGAAGCCAACCCCGACAAGATTAAAGCCATTGAGCAGATAGAGGCCCCAAAGCGCATCAAGGATGTCAGGAGACTTGCAGGTTGTGTGGCTGCCCTCAGTAGGTTCATTTCGAAGTCTGCAGAACGTGCCCTACCTTTCTTCAAAATCTTGAAGAAGGCAGGTCCCATGAAGTGGACTCCGGAAGCGGAGGCGGCGCTGCAGGATTTGAAACGGTACCTGTCCTCCACTCCAATACTTGTCGCACCTAGACCACAGGAAAAGTTGCTGCTATACCTAGCGGCAACCAACCAGGTGGTTAGTGCTGCGTTAGTAGCGGAGAGGGAGTCCGACGAGGGGCAAGCGCCACCGGCAAGCGAATCCAGCGACAAGCAGGGGGCTGTTCCGGCAAGCTCTGGCCCCGACAAGGATAACTCTGCGCAGGAACAAGATGAGGTGCGGAAGAAGATGGTGCAGCGCCCAGTGTATTTTGTAAGTTCCCTTCTCCAGGGGGCTAGATCAAGGTACTCTGGTGTGCAAAAATTGCTTTTCGGCCTCCTCATGGCCTCGAGAAAGCTGCGCCATTACTTCCAAGCCCATGAGATAACAGTGGTCACTCGCTTTCCGCTGAAGAGGATATTGCACAACCCAGAAGCAACAGGCAGGATCGTTGAGTGGGCACTGGAGCTGTCGAGCTTTGGGCTCAAATTTGAAAGTACTTCAACCATACAGAGCCGAGCTTTGGCGGAATTCATAGCTGAGTGGACCCCAACGCCCGACGAAGAAGTCCAAGAAACAAGTGCACCCGTACAAGAAGCGACAAGTGAATGGGTAATGTATTTTGATGGTGCCTTCTCGCTGCAAGGCGTCGGTGCCGGCGTGGTACTCATCGCGCCCACCGGAGAGCACCTCAAATATATTATCCAGATGCACTTTCCCAGGGAGCAAGCTACAAACAACACTGCTGAATATGAAGGCTTGCTTGCCGGCCTCAGGATTGCGGCCGAACTTGGGATCAGGAAGCTGATTGTGCGGGGAGATTCTCAGTTGGTGGTCCGGCAAGTCAACAAGAACTACCAGAGCCCTTTGATGGAAGCTTATGTAGATGAAGTGAGGAAGCTTGAAGAACACTTTGAAGGTTTGCAGATGGAGCACGTCCCGAGAGCTCAGAATGAAATTGCAGATGGCCTTTCAAAGTGTGCTTCGTTGAAGTTGCCTGTGGAACCAGGGACCTTCTTGCTCAAGCTGACTCAACCATCCGTTACACCATCAATTGGGCAGTCCAAGAAAAGAAAGTTGGTCTCCGGCGACTACTTGCCGGCGGATCTTCCGGAAACCGCCGCCAAGGTCCCCAAGATCAACAACCACAACGCTGAGGAACAGTTTGCTCCTGCAGATCCTCGGGTCTGTACAGTTGAAGCAAGTGTTCCCGACAAGCCTCGCCCCGGCGAGCTTGCCGGGGGACCATCAGCTCCGGCGGAACCAGAGGTCCTTGCCGTAGAAGCTGAGGTTCCCGCAGCGGCCCTCGAGCCTTTAGTCCTTGCCGTCGAGCCTCAAGCTCCGGCATGGGCGCAGCAGATCGTCCGTTTTCTTCAAACTGGAGAACTTCCCGACGACCCAGAAGAAATAGAGAAGATAACCAGGCAGTCGAGTATGTACCAGTTTGTGGATAACGAGCTGTACAGAAGAAGACTCAATGGTGTCAGACTGAAGTGCATCTCCAGGGAAGATGGACAGAAGCTGTTGGCGGAAATACACGGAGGCATATGCGGCCACCACATTGGCGCAAGGGCGCTTGCCGGGAAAGCTTTCCGGCAAGGGTTCTTTTGGCAAGAAGCCCTCCAAGATGCAACTGCACTAGTAACCAAGTGTGAAGCGTGCTAGTTCCATGCAAAGCAGATTCATCAGCCAGCTCAAGCTCTCCAAACAATCCCTTTGTCCTGGCCCTTCTCGGTCTGGGGGCTCGATATCCTCGGCCCTTTCCCTCGTGCTGTTGGGGGCTTTGAGTACTTGTACGTTGCAATCGACAAGTTCACAAAGTGGCCAGAAGTGGAGCCAGTGAGAAAGGTGACAGCACAGTCAGCGGTCAGGTTCTTCAGGTCGATTGTTCGCCGTTTCGGAATCCCTAACAGGATCATCACCGACAACGGTACACAATTTACTAGTCGCACCTTCATGCAGTACGTCCAAGACCTTGGTGCCAAGGTCTGTTTCGCTTCTGTTGCTCACCCGAGGAGCAACGGTCAAGCGGAGAGGGCAAATGCTGGAGTGCTGCGCGGACTCAAGACAAGGACCTTTGACAGGCTGCGCAAGTGCGGAAGAAATTGGATAGAGGAGCTACCGGCGGCTCTTTGGTCAATCAGAACGACACCAAGTCGAGCCACCGGACAGACACCCTTTGCTCTAGTCTATGGAGCAGAGGCAGTTCTCCCCACGGAACTCGTATACGGATCTCCTCGAGTACTCGCTTATGATGAGCTCGAGCAAGAGCAACTGCGGCAAGATGACGCGTTGCTCCTTGAGGAGGGACGTCTCCAGGCTGCTGTACGAGCTGCTCGATACCAGCAAGCCTTGCGTCGCTACCATAGTCGCAAGGTCAAGGCCAGGAGTCTCGAGGAAGGCGACCTTGTTCTTCGGCGTGTTCAGTCCGCCAAGAATTCCAACAAGTTGACGCCGAAGTGGGAAGGCCCTTATCGGGTGAGACAAGTCACGAGGCCCGGCGCTGTCCGCCTCGAGACCGAAGAAGGCTTACCGGTGAGCAACTCCTGGAACATAGAGCATCTTCGCAAGTTTCACCCATAAGGCGCGGTTGCCGTGATCCGCTCCGGCAACCACCTTTTGTACAAGCTTTGCCGCTGTTGCATGTAACCCTTTGTGCAAAGCCGGGCGCAGACCCCGTGCATCAGTAAAGTTTTCGCGTTTTGCGCTGATTGCCTTTTGCATGCTTTTCTTTGCTATTTGCATGTTTTGTTTGGCACTTGCTGCAACACTCGAGTATCCGGTAAGCATTAGCACGCCGAAGGGCCATATACTTGTTTCCCTCTCCCTTTTCTTTCCTCTTAAGCAGAAGGAACGTTCCTCGCGCACAAGTTTGCCGGGGGGGAAGGAGGTGGAGGAGGAACCAAGTGCTGTTCAAGAAAGAGAAGCCTTACCGGAAAGCAAGCAATATATGAAAGCTAAGTTGTTAGAATTTGGCCAGTTCAAATTTTAAGTTTTTAGTTGTCTTCCTTGAACAGTCACACTTTGTATGGAAAACCTGTGCGCGGAGGAACCTACCCGTAGCTTGCCGCACCCTTATCTTGTTTTCGAGTTCGCTCAACGATTTAAGTGAGCTGCGACAAGTGTCGCGCCCTTGTTTCGTTTCCGAGTACGCTCAGCAAGCTAAGTGCGTTGCGACTAGCCGCGGCGAGGTTGCTTGCCGGTGAGACCTTGGCCAGCAGGCTGCTCAGAGTCCAGCACTCAGCGCTCGCGGCAAAGATCCCTTGCCGGCAAGCTCCCCGGGAGCGTAGGGTGAAAAGCATACAAAGTCAAGGATTAAGACAAGGAAGATAACATTGCACTGATTGATCAAAACAAGATGAATATATTACAAAGGATAACTTGTCGCAATGGACTAATGAGTTCATAACATCATGTGCAGCAGCAAAAAAAGAAATAAAGATAATAGAGGCCTAATCTACGCGGTCGCCCTCCTTCCTGGAGATCTTGGCCACCTTGGCAATGATGTGGGCGACCTGCTCCTTCAGGGCCTCCGTGTTCGCATCGGCCGGCAAGCTGCGAAGAACGTTGGTGAGATTGATGCCCGGATTGCGGAACACGATCTTCGTCAGCACGCGCTCCAGAGTTCCCGCGCAGAGCAGGCGCGACTCCTCGGCCAGCTGCGCGGGGATTTGGTTCCGGAGACCTGCAAGGGCCGGCGCGATCCCTCTGAAGAAGAGGCTGAGCTTGGCGCTGTGCGGGAGATCCGGATCCGGGGAGTAGATGAGATGTTCAACTTTCAGCGCCAGCAGCTCCTGGTCGATGTTGGACGCAGAAGATACCAAGTCTTCGGTCCATACCTCAATGGTCTGGCGGAAGAGCTCGGATGCTTTGTTGACGCTGTCCACCAAGGTCCGCTCCTTGCGGAGCTCCTCCTTTAGCTTGGTCTCCCGAGCCCGGGCAGCGTCGAGCGAATCCTTCAGTGTAGTGACCTTCAACTCCAAGTCCTCGATGGAGTCCTTGGCGGCCTTCAACTCGTCGCCCCTCTTAGAAAGGCTCACCTGGAGCTCTGAATTTGTGTGGGCGTCCTTCTCGCGCTCCGTGATAAGCGCGGCAACCTTCTCCGCGCTCACCTTCAGCGCCTTCTCCAGCTGCACGACCTTGGCGGCGAGCTCCTTCTTGGCAGTCTCCGCGGCAACCGCGGCGGCTTTCGCCTCCTTCAGTTCCCCGCCAAGGGCCGCTTCCCGAGCGGCAAGGTCCTCCTCATGGGAGTCGAGTTGGACCTTCCGCTGGGCGAGTTCTCCTTCTCGCCGGGACAGCTCCACCCCGGCGAGCCGCTGCTGCTCCTCAGCTTCAGCCTTCTCCAACACCCATTCCTGGTACTCGCCGGCGAGACGCTCGCGCTCCTCCGCCACCTCGCGGAGGGCCGCCTGGTTGGCGGCGCTGAGCTCCGCCGCGCGCTTCTCCATCTCCGCGGCGGCCTTGGCGGCAAGGGCTTCCCGGGAAACGAGCTTCGCCTGCCTGGCCCGGTAAAGGGCCAGGAGCTGGTGGAGCAGCTTCTCCTCCTCGGGCCCTTCGCTCCCGCCGGGCGCCTCGACAATCTTCAGGCCCGCGGAGGCGAGGACTTCTCCGTCAAACGCCTCGCCCTCCGCGGGAGCTCGCGATGAAGACCCCCAAGGCATCTGGATGAAGACGCCGTTGGGGGCCTCAAGGTAGTAGCCCTGCTCCTTGCCGGCGGAGGGGTCGGTGGCCGGCGCAGCACTTGATGCTCCCGCCGCCTCCGGGTCGGCGGTGCGGTCGCCGTCCCCCTCCCCGGCCGATGCGTCCGCAGCCGGAGCGACCTCTGGCGCAGCCGGCTCGGCGGCCTCAGCCATCTCCTCGGTGGCGGGGACGTCACCGCCGCCGCCCTGTGCACCCTCCTCCTCGAGGTTGATGACCTCTGTCTCCATGGGCTCAGGAGGAGGAAGATCTAAAAAGAAGAAGAAGAAAAAGAAGTTCAAGCAAAGATCCAAAAAGAGACGAAGCCAAGAAGACAAATTACAAGACATACCTTGGCGGACGTCCTCAGCGGCGGGCTCCCTCGCCGGGGAGCTCTGCCTTGGCGGAGTGGCCGCCCTCGCCGGGCTGCTCGCCCTTGGCGGGGTACTCTGCCTTGGCGGAGTACTCGCCCTTGGCGGAGCGCTCTCCCTTGCCGGAGAGTTCGGCCTTGGCGGGGACGGCGGGGCCTGCGGCTCCTCGGGGGCAGTCTCCGGGCGCTCCTGCCGCTATGGCTCCACCTCTGCACAAGAAAAGACAAGAAACGTCAAGATGTTGAAAGAAGACAAAATCCCTAAGCGCCTCCCGACAAGCGGAAGGATGGACCCCAGACTTACGCTGGGGGCTGCGCTGGGGGCTGCTCCTCGGAGCAGCGCTTGGGTCCGTGAAAGCACATTTGCTCCCTGGGTGGTTTTGGTAATTAATGACAACATACTTTGTGGTTGGACTAATGCTTTTATCAAGTATGTTTCAGGAAACCCAATCACATTGGAATGGCAAGATGACTGAAGAAGTGGACCCCTCAAGTGCTAAGACAAGCATTGGCAAAAGCTCAAGACTCCATTTTTGGTTTAGTGATCAAAGATCACATTGAGTCCATAGGAAAAGCCAATACTATTAAAAGGGGATGAGGTTGTGTTGATGATCTAGTTGCTCAAGTGCTTGGTGATCTAACTCCCTCAACTATCAGCACTATTCACTACTTAACACACACCCATAAGTAATCTCGGTCAAACCAACTCTATCTCACCGAGATGAAGTTATCTCTACAAACCCTAACATCTCGGTCACACCGATTCTTTCAACTCAGTCCCACCGAGATGAACCACTTCTGCCATATTCCAAACCCTAGAAAAATCGGTCTTACCGAGTTTGAGATCGGTCACACCGAAACTGAACTGCTAACCTTCTGTAACCACTTCACATCTTTTCGGAATAACCGAGTTTGTATTATCGGTCTCACCGAAATGGACAAGCTTCTGTCTTGGATCAAATCGGTCTCACCGATAATCAATTTTCGGTCTAACCGATTCTGGCATGTTCCTGCTCTTTCTCAAATCGGTCCAACCGAGTTTTCTTTCTCGGTCTCACCGAAATCTCCAACGTTCATATCAGATACACTTTCGGTCCCACCGAGATGGTATTTTCGGTCCCACCGAAAATCCCAACGTTCACTATATTTGAACTTTCGGTCTAACCGAGTTTTCACTTTGGTCTGACCGAGATTGGTCAAATGTGTGTGTAACGGTTGGATTTTGTGTGGAGGCTATATATACCCCTCCACCCCCTCCTCATTCGTGAGGAGAGCCATCAGAAAGTACCACCACTTCTACCATACACTTTCTGAGAAGTGAACCACCTACCCTTGTGTTGAGATCAAGCCATTCCATTCCTACCATATGAAACTTGATCTCTAGCCTTCCCAAGTTGCTTTCCACTCAAATCTTTCTTCCACCACAGCCATATCAGTGAGGAGAGTTGAGTGTTGGGGAGTTTATCACTTGAAGCACAAGAGCAAGGAGTTCATCATAATCAACACCGTCTATTACCTTTTGGGGGGTGGTGCCTCCTAGATTGGTTAGGTGTCGCTTGGGAGCCTCCGTCTTGATGATGTGGAGTTGAACCAAGATGTTTGTAAGGGCAAGGAGATCGCCTACTTCGTGAAGATCTACCCCGAGTAAGGCTAGTCCTCCGTGGGCGTAGGCCGTGATGGAATAGACAAGGTTGCTTCTTCGTGGACCCTTCGTGGGTGGAGCCCTCCGTGGACTCGCGCAGCCGTTACCCTCCGTGGGTTGAAGTCTCCATCAACGTGGATGTACGATAGCACCACCTATCGGAACCACGACAAAAATCTCCGTGTCACCAAACTGCGTTTGATCTTCTCCACCTCTCTTTTACATGTGCAATTTACTTTCCGCTGCATATACTCTAGAATTGCATGTGTAGGGTGTTACTTGAACTGATCTTGTTTGTGAAACTGCCAAAAACATTGCATGATCTAAAGGCAGATTTTTTATATTGTCAAGTAGTCTAATCACCCCCCCTCTAGACCTACTTTCGATCCTACAACATATATATCATTGAACTAATATTATCTTGAGAATCATTTCAGAAAAGTTCGATGATATGGGTATGGAAATGTCTGAAGAAGTGGACCCCTCAAAATGCTAAGACAAGCATTGGCAAAAGCTCAAGACTCTATTTTTGGTTTAGTGATCAAAGATCACATTGAGTCCATAGGAAAAGCCAATACTATTAAAAGGGGATGAGGTTGTGTTAATGTTCTTGTTGCTCAAGTGCTTGGTGATCTAACTCCCTCAACTATCAGCACTATTCACTACTTAACACACACCCATAAGTAATCTCGGTCACACCGATTTCTCCAACTCAGTCCCACCGAGATGAACCACTTCAGTTGTTTCTCCAAACCCTAGCTTCTCGGTCAAACCGATTCTGAGTTTCGGTCTCACCGAAAAAGGGCTGCCAACCTTCTGTGATCACTTCACATCAATTCGGAATATCCGAGTTTATATTTTCGGTCTCACCGAAATGGCAAACCCTAACCTTTGACTCACTTCGGTCTCACCGAGATGGTATTTTCGGTCCCACCGAAAATCCCAACGTTCACTATATTTGAACTTTCGGTCTGACCGAGTTTTCACTTCGGTCTCACCGAGATTGGTCAAATGTGTGTGTAACGGTTGGATTTTGTGTGGAGGCTATATATACCCCTCCACCCCCTCCTCATTCGTGAGGAGAGCCATCAGAAAGTACCACCACTTCTACCATACACTTTCTGAGAAGTGAACCACCTACCCTTGTGTTGAGATCAAGCCATTCCATTCCTACCATATGAAACTTGATCTCTAGCCTTCCCAAGTTGCTTTCCACTCAAATCCTTCTTCCACCACAGCCATATCAGTGAGGAGAGTTGAGTGTTGGGGAGTTTATCACTTGAAGCACAAGAGCAAGGAGTTCATCATCATCAACACCGTCTATTACCTTTTGGGGGGTGGTGCCTCCTAGATTGGTTAGGTGTCGCTTGGGAGCCTCCGTCTTGATGATGTGGAGTTGAACCAAGAAGTTTGTAAGGGCAAGGAGATCGCCTACTTCGTGAAGATCTACCCCGAGTAAGGCTAGTCCTCCGTGGGCGTAGGCCGTGATGGAATAGACAAGGTTGCTTCTTCGTGGACCCTTTGTGGGTGGAGCCCTCCGTGGACTCGCGCAGCCGTTACCCTCCGTGGGTTGAAGTCTCCATCAACGTGGATGTACGATAGCACCACCTATCGGAACCACGACAAAAATCTCCGTGTCACCAAACTGCGTTTGATCTTCTCCACTTCCATTTACTATATATGCAATTTACTTTCCGCTGCCCATACTCTAGGATTGCATGTGTAGTAGGTTACTTGACTTGATCTTAATTGCAAAACTGCCTAAAACTTTGCATAACCAAAAGGCAGATTTTTTATCTTGTCAAGTAGTCTAATCACCCCCCCTCTAGACCTACTTCTTCGATCCTACAATTGGTATCAGAGCTTTGGTCTCCATTGCTTTGGTTTACACACCATTGGAGGAAGATGGACGTGTCTACGGATGGGAGTGTTAGCCATAGAGTGCCTGTTCTTGATGGAAGGTTTTATAACTCTTGGAGGTTTGAAATGCTTAGTATCTTTAAAATGTACAATTTGTGCAAATATGTTAAGACCCCCTATGTGCCTCCTGTTGATCCCTTGCACCCTACCATGGATGAAGAGCTTGATTTGCTTCGTAACCTTAGAACTGTGAATCTTATCATTAGAGGGTTACCTGATGACTTGCTTAATCTTGTTACAAATTTTGAGTGTGCCTATGCTATGTGGAAGTTCTTGGAAGAACTTTATCCGGACTACTCCATGAGAGGTCTTGATGAAATTCTACACAAGACTATTGAATTTGATAGGTTGCACCCCAATGATCCTAACTTTGATAAATGCTTCTTTGAGCTTCGTGATCTTATGAAAAAGAAGGGTGATCCCGGTCTTATCAATATTAGAGTTAGAAATGCTCTTGCATTGCATTCCGAAGATTATTATTCCATTGACCAAGCTAATGCAAATACTTATCAAATTGACCTAGGTGTTGATGATGAACAATCTATGGGTCAATATGATGATGAGCATGAGCATGATGATGATTACTCTGATTCGGACACCGAGCTAGACAATATCATGAAGAGTCTCAATCTTATGGCAAATATGAGAGACTACATGTCCGGTGGAAAAGAGTGGATTCTTGATAGTGGATGCACCGATCACATGACCGGAAACAAAGACATGTTTCGAGAGCTTACAAAGAACGATGGTCCACGCAAGTATGTGACTTTTGGAGACAACTCCAAGGGTAAGGTACTTGGCCTTGGTAAGGTGGCCATATCTCATGATAGCTCAATTCAAAATGTCATGCTTGTAGAATCTCTTGGATACAATTTACTTTCCGTGTCTAGATTAGCTGACTTTGGATTCAATGTGCTATTCACCAAAGTAGATTGCCAAGTCTTTCGTCGTGATAATCAAAACATGGCTTTTACTGGTATTCGTAGAGGTGATCTATATATTGTTGATTTCACTAAGAAAGCCCAACCTAGAGCTTGTTTCATTGCTAAATCCTCTAAAGGTTGGTTATGGCATAGAAGGCTAGGACATGTTGGTATGCGTAATCTAGACATGTTGGTATGCGTAATCTAGACAAGCTGATCAAAGGTGATCATATTCTTGGTGTTAAAGATGTTTTCTTTGACAAAGATAGACTTTGTAGTGCTTGTCAAGCAGGAAAACAAGTTGGTGGAAGTCATCCCGTGAAAAACATCATGACCACTAGGAGACCGCTTGAGCTTCTTCATATGGATCTCTTCGGTCCCAATGCTTACAAAAGCCTTGGTGGTAACTCCTTTGGTCTAGTTATAGTTGATGATTATTCCAGATTTATGTGGGTATTTTTCCTTGATGATAAATCGCAGGTTCAGAAAATCTTCAAGACCTTTGCCAAAAAGGCCCAAAATCAATTTGAGGTGAAGATCAAGAAAGTTCGGAGTGACAATGGAACGGAGTTCAAGAACGCCAATGTAGACTCTTTTCTCGATGAGGAAGGAATTCTACATGAGTTCTCGGCTACGTACACTCCTCAACAAAATGGAGTTGTTGAGAGGAAGAACCGAACGCTCATAGAGATGGCAAGAACGATGCTTGATGAATACAAGACACCGGAACATTTTTGGGGAGAAGCGGTCGAGACAGCTTGTCATGCTATCAACAGGCTTTATCTTCATAAGCTTCTCGGCAAGACATCATACGAGCTTCTCACCGGTAACAAACCCCAAGTGGGATACTTTCGTGTCTTTGGTTCAAAATGCTATATCCTTGATAAGCATCGTCGGTCTAAATTTGCTCCTAAATCTCATGAAGGCTTTCTTCTTGGTTATGGATCAAACTCCCACACCTACCGTGTCTACAATAATTTCACCCGAAAGGTTGAAGAGACGGTAGACGTGAAGTTTGATGAATCTAATGGCTCGCAAGTAGAGCAAATGCCTATTGATGTAGGAGACAAGGACCCATCGGAAGCAATCCAAGATTTATCTATTGGAAAGATTCGTCCCATGGAAGTGAAGGAGAGTACCTCATCTACATATGTGGAGCCACCTACCTCACAGAGAGATGAACCTCAAGGCAACATGGAGGCCTCCACAAGTGGAACTCACCAAGATGAGGAAATGCAACAAGAAGATCCACCACAACCTCCTTCTCCACCACCTCAAGACAACACCAACAACAATGAAGAAGAAGAAGAAGAAGATGAAGATGATGAGGAAGCTGAGCCACAACATCAACAAAAGCTATCCCGAGTTCGAGCAAGAGTCAAGAAGAATCATCCCATGGAACAAATGATGAACGACATCAACTCCGGGAGAATTACTCGCTCTAAAACTCGCTTAGCTAACTTTTGTGAGCATTACTCATTTATCTCTAGTATTGAACCTATGAAGGTAGAAGAAGCACTTAAAGACCCGGATTGGGTGAACGCTATGCACGAAGAACTACACAACTTCGAGAGGAACAAGGTGTGGACTTTGGTAGAGAAGCCCAACGATGATCAAAACATCATTGGAACCAAATGGGTGTTTCGCAACAAGCAAGATGAAGATGGACAAGTCATCCGCAACAAGGCTCGTCTCGTAGCTCAAGGTTACACACAAGTCGAAGGTATGGACTATGGTGAGACCTATGCCCCCGTTGCTAGACTTGAGTCCATTCGCATTCTTCTTGCTTATGCCAATCACCATGATATTACTCTCTATCAAATGGATATCAAAAGTGCTTTCCTAAATGGTGAAATTGAGGAGGAAGTATTTGTGAAACAACCTCCCGGTTTTGTGAATCCCAAAAAGCCTAATCATGTTTACAAGTTGCACAAAGCTCTTTATGGTCTTAAACAAGCCCCTAGAGCTTGGTACAAATGCTTAACTAGCTTTCTTCTTGAAAAAGGCTTTGAGATTGGAAAGATTGACTCAACGCTGTTCACAAAAAGGGTTAATGGTGAACTATTTGTGTGCCAAATATATGTTGATGATATTATCTTTGGTTCAACTAACCCCCATTTTAGCAAGAAGTTTGGACAGCTCATGTCAGAGAAGTATGAAATGTCTATGATGTGTGAACTCAAATTCTTCCTTGGGTTGCAAATCAAGCAATCTAAGGAGGGTACTTTTGTCTCACAAACAAAGTACACCAAGGATCTCTTCAAGAAGTTCAACATGCAAGAAAGCAAAGGTATGAGTACCCCCATGCCTACTAGTGGACATAATGACTTGACAAAAGATGGAGAACCCGTTGATCAAAAGGTTTACCGTTCTATGATTGGTTCTCTACTATATCTTTGTGCTTCTCGTCCTGACATAATGTTGAGTGTATGCATGTGTGCGCGATATCAAGTAGCCCCTAAAGAATGTCATCTTAAAGCTGTTAAAAGGATAGTGAGATACTTGATACACACACCAAACTTTGGCATTTGGTATCCTAAGAGAGCCTCTTTCGATCTTGTTGGCTATTCCGACTCGGACTATGCCGGTGACAAGGTTGATAGAAAGTCAACTTCGGGTACATGTCAATTCCTTGGTCGATCCCTTGTATCTTGGTCCTCCAAGAAACAAAATTCGGTATCTTTATCCACTGCCGAAGCAGAATATATTGCTGCTGGTTCGTGTTGTGCTCAATTACTATGGATGACACAAACGCTTAAAGATTATGGGATACATGTGAGACGTGTTCCCTTGCTTTGTGACAATGAGAGTGCAATCAAGATTGGACACAATCATGTGCAACATTCTCGAACAAAGCATATTGAAGTTCGTCACCATTTTATTCGTGATCATATTGCCAAGGGTGATATTAATCTTAAGCATGTTCGTACTGACAAACAGCTTGCTGATATCTTTACAAAACCTCTTGATGAGAAGGTGTTTTGTCGCTTGAGGAGTGAGTTGAACATCATTGATGCTTCAAACTTGGAGTGATAACTCCATTGATGCATGCAAGGCATGAGCCTCTTGACTAATCCTTGATATTTCTCTTATGTTGATGATCATATGTCTTGGACACATTTGCCTCCTTGTATTGCATCTAACTCTTTGCAGGTACTTGGATGATCTACATTCCACAAGATTACCACACACTCAAATCATGAGTAATCTTGTCATTTGACCAAGTATCTAGCCCTTTGGGATGTTGAGCTCAAGGAACAAAATTCCACATATCCTTTTTGACATCTTATACATCTAGTCGTTCACTCTTGTCATCTTGGATATTCTTGAGTATTTCCTTGCTTGCCTAACCCATGTAGGAAGATGTTCTACACAAGTAGAAATGGCGCTCCAACTTCACATTCAATGAGCACCTACATCAAGCTTACGTACATGAGTAAAGCAAACAACAAACCCAAGGTATGTTCTTCACATCTTTAAGAAGCTTTACTCAAAGTCATGAGTACAAGCAGCCTCATAAGATGTGATCACATCAAATGCTTAATCGAAAAATGGCAATCCCATTTTGAGCTTAAACGATGAGTATGACCTATGATCAAATGTCCTCATTTGACTCCTAAGTCAATATACTCAAACATAGGTGACCTTGTCGCCGACCTTTATCTAGATGAAGTACATATGCTTTTGGAGTTTTTCTGTTTTCTCTTATGTTCTCTCATTGAGTTTTTCTTTACAAAAAAAAAAAAAAAACTTCATCTAGAATTTCCTTTATCTCTTTTCTCATATTTCTTTGTGAATATCCTTTTGGAAATCTTTTTATGGCTCTGATCAATTCCCTGAACATCTTTTACAAATTCATTGCAAATTCTTTGAAACATCCCTCGCAGAGTGAGCTGGATTATTTCTGTGTTTCCTTGGATTATCTTCCAGGACATCACCTTCTGCAGCTCCACTCAGACTTAAATCTTAAAGAGGGAGAGGACTCAAATTCAGACTCAAATTTTAAATTTTAAGGAGGAGAGGACTCAAATTTGAACTCAAATTGTTTCTCTGAATGTTCTTATTTGCCCTGTTGTGATTCTTCAGGATCCCACTTCTTTCTTTCTTTCTGTCTCTCTTTCCATCTTTCCTGTCCTACCTAGTTTACTGTCCTTTTCGGCACTTGATGTCAAAGGGGGAGAGAACTTAGGGGGAGTAGGGGGAGTAGGGGATAAGAGAAGACCTAGGGAAGAAAAGCAATCTTATCTTAAGGGGGAGAGAATCACATCAAAGCTTTGTCGTGTTTACATTGGACATTACAATTGGCATCTTTCTTTTGATTTTGCTTTTTCCATCACACCCCTTGTTATCACAATTGGTATCTTATTCACAATTGGTATCTTATGAAATCCTTTAGTTTAGGGGGAGAAGACTTAGAGGAATCTTCACAATTGATATCCTATGAAAAGCAAAATCTCTCTGAGTTCATTGAAAATCTTTTAGCTTCGGAGACATGTTTGCTGATTCAAGCCTGTGCTCAATATGAGACACTCTTTATACATGTCCTCCCTGGCTTGGTACTCTTGATGTTCTTGCAGTTGGTTGAAGGAATACTCTTGTGTTATCTAACCTTGTTTTCTCAAGTTTATCCCTTCAGGTACAAGTGCCAAGGAACCTCAAGGTAAGTATATGCATCTTGCAGAATGTGCATGATGGTGACTTGCTTGTAAATACTTGTTTGCAAGAAATCACCATGCACATATGCATTATCACTCACTTCCTTTCTCTTCTGCTCTGATGCATATAGCCAAGCTGCATGTAGCACATCTTGCTTATCTCTCTTGTGTGCTTGTGGTAGTCCAAAACCATAATATATGAAAATCTTGCACACTTGTAGGGGGAGCCTGTGTACTACATGCTTGTCAAAGCTTTCATGATAATACTGTCTTTCTTTCAATAAGCTTTGATGTCTCGTTCAATATAATTTCAGTGTGTTGCCATCAATTACCAAAAAGGGGGAGATTGAAAGCACATTTGCTCCCTGGGTGGTTTTGGTAATTAATGACAACATACTTTGTGGTTGGACTAATGCTTTTATCAAGTATGTTTCAGGAAACCCAATCACATTGGAATGGCAAGATGACTGAAGAAGTGGACCCCTCAAGTGCTAAGACAAGCATTGGCAAAAGCTCAAGACTCCATTTTTGGTTTAGTGATCAAAGATCACATTGAGTCCATAGGAAAAGCCAATACTATTAAAAGGGGATGAGGTTGTGTTGATGATCTAGTTGCTCAAGTGCTTGGTGATCTAACTCCCTCAACTATCAGCACTATTCACTACTTAACACACACCCATAAGTAATCTCGGTCAAACCAACTCTATCTCACCGAGATGAAGTTATCTCTACAAACCCTAACATCTCGGTCACACCGATTCTTTCAACTCAGTCCCACCGAGATGAACCACTTCTGCCATATTCCAAACCCTAGAAAAATCGGTCTTACCGAGTTTGAGATCGGTCACACCGAAACTGAACTGCCAACCTTCTGTAACCACTTCACATCTTTTCGGAATAACCGAGTTTGTATTATCGGTCTCACCGAAATGGACAAGCTTCTGTCTTGGATCAAATCGGTCTCACCGATAATCAATTTTCGGTCTAACCGATTCTGGCATGTTCCTGCTCTTTCTCAAATCGGTCCAACCGAGTTTTCTTTCTCGGTCTCACCGAAATCTCCAACGTTCATATCAGATACACTTTCGGTCCCACCGAGATGGTATTTTCGGTCCCACCGAAAATCCCAACGTTCACTATATTTGAACTTTCGGTCTGACCGAGTTTTAACTTCGGTCTGACCGAGATTGGTCAAATGTGTGTGTAACGGTTGGATTTTGTGTGGAGGCTATATATACCCCTCCACCCCCTCCTCATTCGTGAGGAGAGCCATCAGAAAGTACCACCATTCCTACCATACACTTTCTGAGAAGTGAACCACCTACCCTTGTGTTGAGATCAAGCCATTCCATTCCTACCATATGAAACTTGATCTCTAGCCTTCCCAAGTTGCTTTCCACTCAAACCTTTCTTCCACCACAGCCATATCAGTGAGGAGAGTTGAGTGTTGGGGAGTTTATCACTTGAAGCACAAGAGCAAGGAGTTCATCATCATCAACACCGTCTATTACCTTTTGGGGGGTGGTGCCTCCTAGATTGGTTAGGTGTCGCTTGGGAGCCTCCGTCTTGATGATGTGGAGTTGAACCAAGAAGTTTGTAAGGGCAAGGAGATCGCCTACTTCGTGAAGATCTACCCCGAGTAAGGCTAGTCCTCCGTGGGCGTAGGCCGTGATGGAATAGACAAGGTTGCTTCTTCGTGGACCCTTTGTGGGTGGAGCCCTCCGTGGACTCGCGCAGCCGTTACCCTCCGTGGGTTGAAGTCTCCATCAACGTGGATGTACGATAGCACCACCTATCGGAACCACGACAAAAATCTCCGTGTCACCAAACTGCGTTTGATCTTCTCCACTTCCATTTACTATATATGCAATTTACTTTCCGCTGCCCATACTCTAGGATTGCATGTGTAGTAGGTTACTTGACTTGATCTTAATTGCAAAACTGCCTAAAACTTTGCATAACCAAAAGGCAGATTTTTTATCTTGTCAAGTAGTCTAATCACCCCCCCTCTAGACCTACTTCTTCGATCCTACAGTCCGACAAGGTTGGCTCCGGCACGTCCCCTGTTGCCGCGGCGGCCGAGCCTTCCGCGACCTCGACCACGGGCGCCTTGGCCTTTTTCGCCGCGCGCTGAACCAAGGTCCTGAAATCAAAGCAACAAACAAAGTCAGCATCAGCAATAATCAAGACAAAACTCGAGAAGGTGTAAGATCCCGGATCCTTACTCCTGATCCTCCTCGTCGTCCTCGCTCAAGGCGGAGAAGTCGTACTCCACCGTCGGCGCGTCGGCGCGAGGAGCGGAAGATGAAGATTCCCTCGGGCGCTTAGCGATCCCGGGGGCTGGGGGCTGCAAAGACCCAGCCCCTGTGGTAGCCGGAGCCCGGGGAGCGGGCGGAGCCGCTGCTCCGCTCAGAGAAGACCCCTGTCGGCTCGACGCCGGCCTGCGAGGCGCCTCCGTCGTGGCCCGCGCGCGGGCCGCCTCTGCTGTGGCTGTTGCACCGGTCGCCCCCGGCGCAGCTTGGCTCCCCCGGGGAGCTGCCCGGCGAGCTGGCTGTTGCCGGGGCGCTTGCGCCCTCTCTCCCGTCACCGTCTTGCGGAGACGCTTCGGTGGAGACTGCCTTGGGCTTGCCGGGGGCGGGGAGCTCTCCGACGAGGAGAGGTCGTCGGCGTAGAGCTCCGTAGATCCGCCGGAGTCCTCGGCCTCCTCCTCCTCCTCTTCCCCGGTCGGCTCACTGGGCCCAGCGCCCTGCGCTGCGGCCTCCTTCCCCTTGGCGCCTCCGCTCCCTCCGGCGCCTCCGCTCCTCGCGGCGCCTCTGTTCCCTCCGGCGGCACCCTCCATTGCCGCGGCCTCGGCCACGATTCCGTGGATCCCGGAGTGCCTCAGGGAGGGGACCCCGGCGAGCGCGTCGGGAGGGAGCTGCAGCAGTCTGCGGATCTCCGCCTCCTCCGCCTGGCTGGACGCATCCGCAGCCTCCGCCTCAGCAGGCGTGTACCCAAAATCTCCTGCCGCTGCAGCCGCAGTGGCCTCCTCAGCCCGAGAAGCTATGTAAGCAAGCTCCTGTTCGGTGGTGTCCCGCGTGTGCTCCTTGATGTCATCCTTGTTCTTCGCCACCTCCAGAAGGTTGTCGTAGAAGTTGAGGACGTCGATGGGCTTGGGCGCGATCCACGTGCGGTCCACGCCGTGCGAGTCACACATGGGCATCATAGCAAGGAGACGATCCCGGACTGTGCTGTTGCAGAGCGGCACCACTCCCCGGGGAGCTCGGAACCACTCAGGGTGTGCCGGGTCATACTTGAAGAGTTCCCGGACCATCCCCTTCAGCTCCAGCGTCGTGAAGTTGAAGTTGAGCCCGGGGCGCAGCCTCATTATATCCGCCGGGCCGCCGTACTCCCAGGCCGGCCTCTTCCTGTCTTGGAGAGGGGCGATGCGGCGGCGAAGGAAGTCTGCGCCCACCTCTGCAACGGACAGCTTGGCGATCCGAAGACGAAGAATCCGGACGAGGGCGATGTCGAGCTTGATGTCGTCCGAGTCCAGCTCGCTCCAATCCCTGCCGCGCACGATGGGTGTTGTGCGCGGCGCGGTGAAGGGCTGCGGCGCGTCCTCAACAATCCAGCACCACTCCGCACGCCACTCCTCCCACTTGCCGCGGAGCTCTCCCGGCAAGTAGGATCCCTTCTTATTCAGACGGAAAACCCAAGAAATTCCTCTGGAGAGGGGGGCGTCGGCCTCTGCTCTAGGAGTGAAAAAGTGCCTAAACAACGCTACGTTGGGCTGTATCCCTATGAAGTTTTCGCACATGTGTGCGAAAACCGCCATGGTGAGGATGGCGTTGGGGGTGAAGTCAAGGAGGTGGAGGCCGTAGGTGTGCATGACATCGCAGAAGAAATTCGAGAAAGGAGGGCAAAGACCGCAGTGAAAGAAAGCTGCGAAAAAGTAGTACCCGCCGGGGTAGCTGTCCTTGGCGGCGGCCGGATATGCTCGCGTGCGGGGGTGCGCCTTGGTTTCCTTGGCCCAGAACAAGTAGTACTTGTTCCAGAGCTCCCGCGCGCCGAGCCTCGGCGGGAAGACGAGATGCTGCTTCCGATACGCGGCGAGCTTCGCCGCTTGCTCCGACTTCTCCCTCTTGGCCTTCTCCGCCTTCGCCTTGTCGGTCTTCGGGGCCATGGCGGACGCGGCGGAAGAAGAGGGACGAAGAACTCAACGGCGCCGGAGTTGCAGACGGCGGCGGCGGAGGTGTGGAAGCGGAGCGCAAGAGGGATCTCTGGAGGAAGGAGACGATGCAATGAAAGCGCAAGGAGGGGAATCGCTCCTGCTTCCTCTGCTTTTATGGGGAAGTGGGGGGCGTTTCGCCCTTTCCATTAAGAGATCGTGGGCACGTCCCATCCCACGACGCCGCAATCGACGCGTGCCGTTACGGTGGGATGCGGCGGATACGGAAGTGGATTCGGCGCGCCGCGGGCCGCGGGTGCCCGTGCACTGTTTTGGGCCTGGCCCAACAGCGCTCGGTACCGTGTGTGGCCCAGGCCCGGGGGCTCCTGTCGGTGTACTAAGGTAGGGGTGCCTCAGTACCCCAACTTGTGCACGGGCAGTTGCAGCTTCTCGCGGCAGGGTTTACCACGTGCTCGCCGGAGACCTTCCTGCTCCCTATCGAACCATTCAAAAACAAAGTATACAAGACAGAAGATCGAGACCCCGGCAAGAGGAGCTTGCCGGGAAGGCCGTGCCAGGCTCAAGACTGCCCCACTAGCACAAGGCCCTGGCAAGAGGAGCTTGCCAGGAAGACTAGAAGACATGCCTCGGCGCTATATGCGCCCCGGCAAGGGCCCGGGGAGCGGCAAGCTCCCGGGCCCGGCAAGATCAAGGCCCCGGCAAGGTGCTTGCCGGGAAGGCTGCGCTGTGTGCCCGCGCTCCAGCTCATCGGCCCACGCGTCGCCCTGGGGCCTATCCAGGGACGCGTGGCGGATGGCTGTGCAGCCTGGGGGACACGGTGGCACACCACGGTGGTGGATCCATCGCCGTGGCAGACGGAGACGCAAGGGCGGGAGCTTTTGGGGTCGACGGCGACGGGCATTAAATGCCCTTGTCCCCCACTGTCAAAGTAGGTAGCGACCACTGTTCATGCACTGTAGCTCCACTGTTCCCGCACTGTTACAACTACCACCTCTTTTACGTTTTTACCCCTTTCTCCTACGTTGACACCTGTCGGTGACCCCTTGCACTATAAAAGGAGGCCCATGCACAACGTAGAGGGGGTTCGGAACCTAGATCACTCATACGCTCGGGGTAGCTGCTTCTTCAAGCTCCCGAGCTCTCCAACTCAATACACAACTAAGCAGGAGTAGGGTTTTACGCGTCTACCGCGGCCCGAACCTGGGTAAAACTGCCCGCGTGCTCGCTACGATCTGCTCTTCGTGCTCCCTTCGCCCTCGTACCGCACAGACAAGGGGCTCCGGTCCCATAGGTGTTCGTGGCGGACAGTTTCCCCCGACACGGCGAGGCCAAACGCGGTGGCGGTGCTTGGGTTTCCTCCTCCGGTGACCAAAAGAGCGTCGGAGGGGCTCTACATGGAGCTGGGACTCGC
This sequence comes from Secale cereale, assembly GCA_902687465.1. NCBI lineage: Eukaryota > Viridiplantae > Streptophyta > Magnoliopsida > Poales > Poaceae > Secale > Secale cereale. The sequence goes on along the minus strand of LR738711.1, from coordinate 744,343,258 downwards.
CCGCATCCAGTGGTGGCGGCGGCTGGAGCTATGGTGGCCGGAGCTCGCCGGAAACAAGCTCGCGGCAGCGGCCGGAGTTCGGGCAGAGAGGGGAAGGAGCTACGGGGCACGGGGGAGTGAGCTAAGGGGCTCTACGGCCTCCTAGGAGCGTGCTAAGTACGGCTGTGTGCTTGGTTGCCGCTCTAGGTGACGATGGCCACAGCGGCGACATGGCCGGCGGGGAGGAGCTATCGGCTCCGGTGGGCATCGGCGTTAGAAGAAGCAAGCGAGCCAGGGAGAGAGGGGTTCGACGCAGGGGCTCACAGCGGACACGCAGAGCAGACAAGCGGGCTCAGGGAGGCGCTGACGACGGCGAATCGATGATGGGGATCGCCGGCATCTGAGGTCGGAAACGGCGGCGTTGACGGGGCTCCAGGGCTTCCGGCGTCATGTCCGTTGGTGGAGAGCTTCAGGGCAACGCGGCGGAGCCGATGGGTGCGTCAGGGAGGCGAGGAGGTGGCTCAGGACGCGGTGGCAGCGAACGGCGGCGACGGTGGCGTTTGGCCATGGCGTCGGGAGGGCGAGAGAGAGGTGAGGGGGAGGAATGGAGCGGTCAGAGCGATCGGGACGGCAATGAGGGGGTCATCCACGCGTCCACGGCCTCGGCGGTAAGCAGGAGGTGGTGTGCGGTGGCCGTGCGCGCATCGGGCACGCGCCGTGCGTCCGACTGGTGGGAGGAAGAAGACCTCCCTGCCCCTGGTGGGCTGGGCCGGCCAGATGGGCTGCCAGGTGAGCGCCAGGTAAGTGCTCTCTCTCTCTCTTTTAATTCTTGTTTTCTATTATTCTGTAGACTTTAGGGCTTTATTAAAAATGCCAGGGCATTTCCAAAAATCATGAAACTAATCATGGCTACTGTTTAGAATGAATCCAACAGTAAACATTTTAGTTTATGATTATTTGAGCATTTAAAATATTTTATAGCATTTAAATGCCCAAATGCAAATAGAGTATGATTTAATTCAGAGCCCAAATATGTCATGGAAAACTGTGCATCACCTATGGTTACTGTTCACAGCATTTTCCATAAATGATGAACATTTTTGAAAGCCATTTGGATTTACTAAAAATATTTTAGTTGAACCTGGTGAATTCCTTTAATGCTAGGGTTTAGGCAAAACCCCATTTCAGGTTTAAGAGAAAATTAAACATGATGCAACACAAGACTAACTAGACCAGAGCAGACCAGAACTAGGGATGTGACACAGTATCTGACCGTGCCATGATGCTCGACGAATATATGTGCAAACCGCCGATTTATGGCCCAATTTACATCAACATGACGCGGTTGACTCGCCCGTCCACGCGGCTTACCACGCTTGTGATTAACTCGCCCGTCCGCCCGGCTTACAGCGCCTGCGGTTGACTCGCCCGTTCGCCCGACTTACAGCGCCTGTGGTTGACTCGCCCGTCCGCCCGGCTTACAGCGCCTGCGGTTGACTCACCCGTTCGCCCGGCTTACAGCGCATGTGGTACACTCGCCCGTCCACCTGGCTTACAGCGCCTACGATTGACTCACCCGTCCGCCCGGCTTACACCGCCTGCGGTTGACTCGCCCGTCCACCCGGCTTACAACACCTGCTATTGACTCGCCTGTCCACGCCGGCTTATAGCGCCGCGGCTAGTTCATCGGTCTGTATAGCCTTTGATGCTATGATCGTCTTTACCGTTTGTCTCTTGCGGCCTGGTCTACATCAACACACCGAGCCGCACATGTCTGCATGAGCTATTTATTCAGTATAAAGCCAGTCAGTGCTTCGGTAGCCCGGTTTTATTTCAACAAAATGGAGGCAAATTATCATATACTATCAATCGTCGTCTGCACTGGGTGGCTCAATGGACAGGCGCACAAGTCGCCGCCACTACGAATCGCCAGTTGGAAGGAACCATTGGCCGAGTTGCTGACATGGCTCATGCGGGATTATTTATAACCCGCTGCAGTCACCTCAACCTTCTGTGGATTCACATCGCGCTATCAACACCAATGATATACACCTTCTGCAATGGTCAAATACAGATAATCTCAAGACAACTCCTCGAGTCGTCTTAAGACTCGGGGACGCTATGCCGTTGGAGTTGATGGACTCACTTATCTTCCAAGCCTTCCGCTGTTATCGTGTTAGATGGCCTTATGCCATATTATTTTGTAATAAGTTCTCTTTTGAGACATTCGATGTAATAAGTGTGTGATTGCCACTCTGTTATAAATCCTTCAAGTACTGTGTGTGTCAGCATTACCGATTCAGGGATGACACAGAACACAGAGACTTCGGTCCATACGGATCATGGTCGCTACACTTGATTTAGTTAATTTCCTTAGAACCTTATTTCTGTTGTTGTGATTGGGATCGGTTCAAAGCTTTCGCAAGAATTTTTAAATCCCCCATTCACCCCCTCTGGTCGATATACTCTCGGTCCTAACATCAATGATTAGATCTTGTCGATCGAGCAACAGGAAATAAAGGGGCTGAGTGTGCGCTGCTGCTGGGCTTTTTCCTTTGCTAGGTCTTTTAGTCTGTACATGGGCTGGGGCATGAGTCCTCGAGCAACTTCACGATTACCTACAAAAACAAAGCAATTTCATGTTGTGTCATAGACAGGGGGTGATTCAAGTAAAATCATCTGCATAATTAGGATCTGCCTAATGTCTATCAACGAGGGATAGATTTGTTGGGAGGGGGTCTCGCCCCCCTTAGATTCGTCCATGGGAAAACCTGACCTTCGCTTCGACGCCAGAGAATATTTATCCTTGCGGCGGTACACAGAGAATTAAATAGACCATGTGTCATGGAATTGTCACGGTAGATGTCCGGTTTAGCGGACTTAGTCGTGAGGCCGCGCATCTATTTGGTAGCTTGAGAGGGGTTTGAGCGGAATCGAGAGACGCAACACAAGACAAGGATTTAGACAGCTTCGGGCCCCGGGAAACATCGTCCGGTAATAGCCCTACATGTTGTTTGAGGCTAGATCTCATTATGATCCTCTTGGTGTCGCCGGTAAACCGGCTCTTTGTGTCTAGCCCTAGAAACTTGTGAGAACTTCTCCCCTTTTGGGGAGCCCTGCCCCTCCTTATATATGTTGAAGGGACGGGTTACATGACTAGTCCTAGTAGGATTAGGATTACTCTATTACGAGGAGTCCTAGTCTTGCCTCCTTTGTAGGAGAATATTCCTTGTGCTTTCTTCATAAACCGGCCCACCATAACATCAACCGGCCTTCTAGGCCTTGGGCCTTGTCATCCGTGATCCGCCAACCGGGTTACCAGTGAGTGGTATCATTTAGGCAGGTTGCTTGTAAACCGTCTGGTTAGGACGGATCGCCAGTGAATCATCAAGTGTAAACCGGGTCTCAAGTAAACTGCCAAGTCCAGCCGGGTCATATTTCCGGCCGGTTCATACCGCGGGGTATATCCCCGACATTAGCCCCCAGTTTAGCTTGGATTTATCCATGGTAAACTTATGCTGCAAAATAACCACAAGAACAAATTTGGTAGGTTGTGCTCCGGGTTATGAATTCTTGTAAACCGGCACTTGACCATCCGTAAATCCTTGTCCTTCTTCTAGAAAATCCGGGTCAACAGACCAGCTTCATAATCAACTTGTTTGTAGAAAAAATATTCCAAATAAAGAATCCATTTGACTCGGCCTTCAATGCTCTGACTTGATAAAAATATTGGTCTTTAAATATTCAATTGATATCCAGCCAGCTTGAGGATGTAGAACTTGCCGGTTTATGATTGCCAAAATTGCCGGGTTATAAAAACTGATGATCCCGGGTCATGACTATTTATGGACGTCGGGTTATGATTGTTGCCAACGCCGGGTCACACAATTAATCTTTCGGACTTACCCAAAACTGAGAATTTGAAGAAATCTGGATTCTTCATCCCAATCACTATGAAACTGAATATTCCATATTATGTAGCCCCCAAGTGCCGGGTTATTATGCAATAATGAGCAGGGACTTTGTAGATATAATCAAAATAACATTATATAATGTAACTTCCATCGTGGGGTTTGAACCCACGTCCACAAGGTTAAGAGCTTTGTGCTTTACCAACTGAGCAGTGGACCCTTCAATATAATGGATTAATACTTTTGTACCTTGAATTGTTGACAGGAGCGATTGGTAGCCCCCTAGGGCCAGCTCAATATGATGTGATGAGTCGGGTCTTCAATAAGGTGAGCAAAAAATGACTTTGCATTAGCCCCCAAGTGTCATGGTGCATGCTTGCAGCGACATCAGACTTGTGTATTTGATGTAATCTCAATTTGAATAATGTAGCCCCCAAGTGCCGGGTTGTAAGCCTGCAGCGACTCGGGACTATTACTTTGTAAAATAAATCATGCCATTGACAATATGATATCCATTGCGCTGAAGCGACTTTGAAAACCTCAATCATAATATTGGTATTTGATAACCATGATAAAAATCCAGCCATGTTGGCTATTAAAGATTTGAATAATATAATCCGGTTTGAAAACCGGTTCTAGTGATGTTTGATCACAATCAGGCCGGGTTAATAAACACCGGTCATTACTTTATCTCATACTGGCGACTTATAATCAAAAGCCAGGCCGGTTTAATAACACCGGTCATTATATTACCTACGATTAAGTGTACCTGTAGACCTTAACCCGGCAGGAATAATGTAAGGCACGGGTGCTGATGAAACCCTTAGCTCTTTTGTTGGCTTAATATGATGGCCGATCCGGGTTACAATGAACGCCGGTTTGACTCTCGCTGGTGTTTATGACCTAGACTTTGAACTTATGCTGGTATGCGGTCAACTTTGAAGTTGCCCAATTCCGAATCAATAAACTTAGTTAACCACAGAAAACTTTGAAAAAAATGCAAAAAACAAAACATTGTTGGCAAATAAGACCATGTAGTCGAGGCTTTTTGCGAGCTGCCAGGCTCCAGGCTTTTTGTGAGCGGCCTTTAAGCTCTAGGCATTTTTTTAAGAGTGGCCCTTAAGCTCCTGGCTTTTTACGAGCTGCCAGGCTCCATATTTGAGGCTTCTGATTCGAATACGATCAGTAAACCGGACCAAAGGGGTTGAGCTAGGATTCGAATGCGACCATGTAGCCCCCAGTGGCCTTGAAATTTTGCTGATCAATGGATTCGAATGCGATCCAAGGCGGACCCAAAGGGGTTTTAAGCTATGATTCGAATGCGATCATATATTTTGAACCAAAGGGGTTAAGCTAGGATTCGAATACGATCCGTAGCCCCCAGTGGCTTTGAGATTTTGCCGATCAATGGATTCGAATGCGATCCAAGGCGGACCCGAAACGGGGTTTTTAAGCTATGATTCGAATGCGATCATATAAACCGGACCAAAAAGGGGTTAAGCTAGGATTCGAATGCGATCCGTAGCCCCCTAGTGACCGTGGAGGCAGGGTATTTATATGGGAGTTGCGTTGTGCGGCAAACCTTCTTTGGTCCCTTAATAAATAATTGTCCTGCATATCAAAATAGACAGATCAAAGCATCTTGTTTCCTTGATGAAAATGATATATATCAAGAGAAACAAACTTTAAATGGATATCACCTGATGTATTTGGCCCTTATGATTCTCATCGGTGTCGGTTAGCCAACCCGGTATGTGGAATAGACTGGACCGCAGGGCGCACAATAAAACGACCGCAACATCAGGGACAGCACAGACACATGAACCAGCCGTAGTTGTAAGCCGGCGAAGATGAGCAATTTATCCTCCGCGTTGTAAACCGGTGCGGACGCGTGAATCGGCCGTCCGTTCAATGGGTAGTGTGACACAGAAGAAACGTCGTTGTAGAATATTACCAGCGTGTGCTTGATACGTCCAAAACGTATCTATAATTTCTGCTTGCTCCATGCCACTTTTGGGTGATATTGCTATGATATTCATACACTTCCATACACTTTTGATCATATTTGGACTAACTTACTAATCCAGTGCACCCCAGTGCCAGTTTCTGTTTTCGGCTGTTTTTGTATTTCAGGTTTTCACGTTTCGAGAACTGCCCAGAAAAATACAGAAAAAATATATAAAAAATCAGCGTTCCGGGAATGACACTGCTTCCGAAGGGGAGCCTGGGGGGCACAGGGGCCCCAGGCGCCCTGTGGGCGCCCCCCCCCCCCAGGCCGCGCGGGGGGGTGCCTCGGCACCCCGAGAGCCCCCCGATGCCCTACTTTGGTAGATATTTAAAGGGTCCCCAGTAACCCTTGAAACAGGACTTCTTTTCGTGATCCCATCTCTGTTCCGCCGCCGCCGCCGCTTCCAAGATCGGGAGCACCAGGAGAACTCTTCCCAGCACCCTGCCGGAGGGGAGGATCACCACCGGGAGCTTCTCCACCACCATGGACGCCTCCCGGATGACTCGTGAGTAGTCTCCCTTGGACCATGAGTCCATGACCAGTAGCTATGTGATGTTCTCCTCCCGTTCTTGTGCTTCACTAATTAGTCCTCGTGAGCTGCCCTACATGATCGAGGCACCTATGTAATCCTTATGCTGTTGCTATGTTGAGTTTGCTGGGATCCGATGGATTATGAGATTATGTTCAGATTGATCTTGAGTAATATATTTGATTCACCTCTTTTATATTTTAGTTCATAAGTAATTCTTGCATGTTCTCCGTTGTTATTTATTGCTTTGGCCAAGTAGTAAGTAGTGACTCCAAGAGGGAACGTTATGCTCGATTGTGGGTTCATGCCCCTCGATGACTAGCTTGAGTGACAGAAACATGAGTCTAGGGGATGTGTTGTTGCCACAAGGGGGAAAACAACGGTGCTTGTGCCTGCGGGTGCAAGGATTGTTTACTTTACGCAAAGTTCTTTTAATGCAGTTGTCTGTTGCATTGAGTTTATACTATGGGTGGGACTCGCAACTTAATACCAGCGAGATGTTCTGGATAGATATCTCAAGGTGGATGATTAGTAGTAGATGCAGATGGATTTCGGTCTATTTACTTTGGCGTACCGCCCATGCTTTGAACCTCAACCTTTCTTGCAATGTAGTCAGCATTGGTTTGCATTCGTGGTCCTGTCAATTGCCCAACTATAATTTGTTACCTCACATAGTTGTTTTATCGTCTTTTGGGAGAGAGACATCACTAGTGAACATCATGTGACTCCGGTCCTTATTACCATCATTGATCACATACACTATTTACTTTCCGCTATTTTATTTACTATTGCAAAATACTATCTATCACTACTATCATATTGCTTTTAACCCTTTGTGAACTGCAAGGCCGGAGAGATTGACAACCTCTCTGTACAAGTTGGGAGCAAAGTTATTTTTATATGTGTGCAGGTCCATGTTGATTGCTAATTGCGCCGTTAGCAGTTGACACCTACCTGTTGAACCTAGGAGTCTCTGGGGATTCGATCCTTGGCATCTTTGCTAAGGGAAAACACTTCTACTTACTGCATCTTACACCTTCCACTTGGGGTAATCCAACGAGGGGTTCGAGGCCCATCAAGGAGTATTTTTCTGGCGCCGTTGGCGGGGACTCCACTCTTCAGGATAGGGGAGTTGCATGCTATCTTTTACCTTTGCTTATTAGTCTTGTTAGTTTACCTTTCATATTTGCTTTAGTTTCTTTTATCAAAAATCACAAAAAAATATTTGCCTCTTTATTAGTAGTCCTTTCTGTTTAGCCCAACATGTTAGGATTTGGTGCTTTGAGGGAATCACAAGTTTTAGATTTCCATTAAAGGAATGGAGAAAATATGAAGAAGGCATGGGACAGAATTTCTGATGCACATAGGAGAATTATGCCTTGGATACCTATAAAAATTGTGCTTAGGAATTTTTACCATGGTCTTTTTAAATGGTGTAAGCACTCCCTTGACATTATAGCTGAGGGAGATTTCTTAGAATGTGATGAAGCTAGAGCTCTTGAGATTATACATGGTTTATCTAGTTACTTTGTTTATGATCATAACTTTGATACTATCATAGATAGACTTGCTACTACTGAGAAAAGAATGGATGCTCTAGACTTAACGAAGGTAGAGAAACCCAAACCCGATAAAAGAGATATGTTGGAAATAGATAATGACTGGGAACCTCTTGTTAGGATTAGCATCTCTAATCAAGACTTCCTTGCTTATTGTGATATTGGATCTATGGTTTCTACTATGCCAAAAATTGTTCATGATTCTTTAAAATTTAACATGGACAGATTATCATCCTATCATGAACATGCTAATGGAGACATTTCTGAGATCCAGGGAAGAATAAAAGACGTGCCAGTTACATTCCTTAAAGGGATTGCAATGATTGATTTCTTCATCATGGAGCCAAACCAAGGAAACATAGTGCTTGGAAGGGACTTCCTCCGAGCAGTTAAGGGCTTCATTGATATAGGTAAGGGACAAATCCGCTTACGCGGGAAGGCAAAAGGTGTGTACCCCTTTCCTAGAAGGAACAAGAATGAACTTGTTGAGGAATCATTTGAACCAATTTATAACTCCGATTATTATGATGAATATTGATTCCTCTATGCATTATGCCTAGCTTAAAGGCATAAAAGAAAGCGCTTTTGGGAGGCAGACCACATGAATAAAAAATTTGCTCTTGTTGTGTCTTGATGTTGTTTACTTATGTAGCATCATCATTGTATCTTTACTTTTCATATTTGTGCCAAGTATAGCCTCTGATTGCTAGAAAGTTCAAAAGTTGTGAGGTGCTGTCCAGGAAACAGATTCTGTCCTCTGATAGAAAAATTTGTATAAAATCATCAGGTCATCTTTTTGGTCTGAATTTTTTCGAAAGAGTTCTATATATAATTGTCTTTCGTGCGTCAGTTCTGAGTTTTTTGATTTGAGTTGCAGAAGTATCCCGAACAGGTCAATTACTGCCTGCTGTTCTGTTTTTCACAGATTCTGTCCTGTTTTGCCTTACCTTCACTTTGCAAATTAAGAACTTGTTTTTTCTTTGCAAAAACCTTTTGGCAATCTTGAGAAACAGTAGAACTTCAAGAATATCCTTATTTCCAGCAAGGTATAATTATTTTATTAAGGGTACTAACCTCGCTAATCATATTATGAATGAGTTATGTATGAAGGGAGTTTTCAAGTGTGCGAGGGAAGATGATAAAAAGATTCAGGAGTGTCAAGCGCTCAAGCTTGGGGATGCCCCCGTGCACCCCCAAGAAATATTCAAGGAGACTCAAGCGTCTAAGCTTGGGGATGCCCCCCGTGCATCCCCTTCTCCATCAACATTATCAGTTCGTCTTTCGTTCCGCTATATTTTTATCACTTCATGTGTTATGTGCTATGCTTGGAGCGTCTTGCTTTTAGTTTTCCTTTTAGTTTTTCATAACGAGTCGGAACCCAGCATTCCTTTATGTGGGATAGAAACACGCTCCACCTTTACCTAGAACATTACATAGAATTTTCATGTCTATCTATGCTGTGTGTGTTCTTTATCTTTTAATAGCTACTATCGTACTTTGCTCTTAGTATTCATGCTTATCTTTTCAAGAGCTTTTGTTTAGTTGGTTGCTTGAACTCTCTTTAATTACCATGCTCACCTTATTAAGAGAGTTTGCTTCTGTTGCATGGGTTAATGTGTCTATGATAAAGATGCTACTTTCATGATGGTGCTTAGTAGTTCAGGTTTTCTTTTGGTTAATCTCGAATAGCTGGGGGATTCCCAATGTGTCATTGGAGTACCAACTTGGTTTGTTTGCCTATGATATGGTATGGTTTAGTAATATCTTCCTTCGAGAGTTTATTTTGATTGACTTGGCGTATGCTCACGCATATTCAAGACTGTAAAGAAAGTCTGTCAAGCCTTGATGATCTTTTATTTCTGAGTAGCGATATAACTACCATGCCTGATTCAATATTGCTTTGTCGCTCTGCATGATTATGACCGTCATTGCTCTCTTAGTTGGTCGCTCCCAGTCTTTTGCTAACCTCCACCTGCAACAAGCAAATCAACCATGCAATACATAGCTCATGGGAAAGTAGCCTAAAAACTATTGTGGTAAAGAATATGTTGCTTATGTATCTTATTTCTTATGAGTTGCTTGCTGAGCGGTAACCATGTTTCTGGGGACGCCATCAACTGTCACACTTTTGTTGAATATCATGTGAGTTGCTATGCATGTTCGTCTTGTCGGAAGTAAGGGTGATTTACCGTGGGTTGAATTAATATGCATATTGTTAGAGAAGAACATTGGGCCGCCAACCAAAGCCATCCATCATGGTGGAAGTTTTAGCTTGGACCTCATCCTCAATCTCTCACGAGAATATGCCCATGCATTAAAGAGGAGTCCATCATCTATTTTCTATGTTGTCCCGGTATGGATGTCCTCAAGTTGAGATTTATCAAAAACGAGAAATCAAATGCGATATATCTCCTTGGACCTTTGTACAGGTGGCATAGAGGTACCCCTTTGTGACACTTGGTTAAAACATATGCAATGCAATGATAACCCATGGGGATCCGAGCTAATTAGGACAAGGAGCGAGCACTATTGGTATTCAATGCATGAGGCTTGCAACTTATAAGATGTTTTATGCATGACACATATGAAGTACTACTACCGTTGACACAATTGCTTCCATGTTTCATAATAAAAAGCTCTAGCACTTCAAGCATCAACTACTGAGAGCATGATTGTCATTCTGAGTGTAATGTGCATTGTACCAAAGTAGCATTGTCTTTTGCATGATTGTGATATCGTTTATTTTGAAATTATTGTATCTAGTCATCACTTAAACCTTGAAGGTGCCCCTGCACTTATGTTTTGCATCACTAAAGGGGGCAAGCTAGATATCACTTGATCATATTTGCACATCATGTTCATTGCAAATCTTTTTGATGTTTCAGTTTCATGTTGTAAAACTTTCAGTCATTTGTGATTTTCCCTTGAGACAACTTAGTTACTTTAGAATCATTTTCTCAGTAAGCATTTGTCATATGATTATGAGAAAGTCTTATATGGTTAATAGCATGTCACCACAGAAATTATTCTTGTTATCATTTACCTACTCGAGGACGAGCAGGAATTAAGCTTGGGGATGCTGATACGTCCAAAACGTATCCATAATTTCTGCTTGCTCCATGCCACTTTTGGGTGATATTGCTATGATATTCATACACTTCCATACACTTTTGATCATATTTGGACTAACTTACTAATCCAGTGCACCCCAGTGCCAGTTTCTGTTTTCGGCTGTTTTTGTATTTCAGGTTTTCACGTTTCGAGAACTGCCCAGAAAAATACAGAAAAAATATATAACAAATCAGCGTTCCGGGAACGACACTGCTTCCGAAGGGGAGCCTGGGGGGCACAGGGGCCCCAGGCGCCCTGTGGGCGCCCCCCC
>LR738711.1:744252440-744331779 GCA_902687465.1 Secale cereale | reverse complement strand
CCCCCCCCCCATGGGCCGCGCCGGGGGGGCGCCTCGGCAAACCGAGAACCCCCCGATGCCCTACTTTGGTAGATATTTAAAGGGTCCCCCGTAACCCTTGAAACATGACTTCTTTTCGCGATCCCATCTCTGTTCCGCCGCCGCCGCCGCTTCCAAGATCGGGAGCACCAGGAGAACTCTTCCCGGCACCCTGTCGGAGGGGAGGATCACCACCGGGAGCTTCTCCACCACCATTGACGCCTCCCGGATGACTCGTGAGTAGTCTCCCTTGGACCATGAGTCCATGACCAGTAGCTATGTGATGTTCTCCTCCCGTTCTTGTGCTTCACTAATTAGTCCTCGTGAGCTGCCCTACATGATCAAGGCACCTATGTAATCCTTATGCTGTTGCTATGTTGAGTTTGCTGGGATTCGATGGATTATGAGATTATGTTCAGATTGATCTTGAGTAATATATTCGATTCACCTCTTTTATATTTTAGTTCATAAGTAATTCTTGCATGTTCTCCGTTGTTATTTATTGCTTTGGCCAAGTAGTAAGTAGTGACTCCAAGAGGGAACGTTATGCTCGATTGTGGGTTCATGCCCCTTGATGACTAGCTTGAGTGACAGAAACATGAGTCTAGGGGATGTGTTGTTGCCACAAGGGGGAAAACAACGGTGCTTGTGCCCGCGGGTGCAAGGATTGTTTACTTTACGCAAAGTTCTTTTAATGCAGTTGTCTGTTGCATTGAGGTTACACTATGGGTGGGACTCGCAACTTAATACCAGCGAGATGTTCTGGATAGATATCTCAAGGTGGATGATTAGTAGTAGATGCAGATGGATTTCGGTCTACTTACTTTGGCGTACCGCCCATGCTTTGAACCTCACCTTTCTTGCAATGTAGTCAGCATTGGTTTGCGTTCGTGGTCCTGTCAATTGCCTAGCTATAATTTGTTACCTCACATAGCTGTTTTATCGTCTTTTGGGAGAGAGACATCACTAGTGAACATCATGTGACTCCGGTCCTTATTACCATCATTGATCACATACACTATTTACTTTCCGCTATTTTATTTACTATTGCAAAATACTATCTATCACTACTATCATATTGCTTTTAAACCTTTGTGAACTGCAAGGCCGGAGAGATTGATAACCTCTCTGTACTCGTTGGGAGCAAAGTTATTTGTATCTGTGTGCAGGTCCACGTTGATTGCTAATTGCGCCGTTAGCAGTTGACACCTACCTGTTGAACCTAGGAGTCTCTGGGGATTCGATCCTTGGCATCTTTGCTAAGGGAAAACACTTCTACTTACTGCATCTTACACCTTCCATTTGGGGTAATCCAACGAGGGGTTCGAGGCCCATCAGTGCTTTATTCTCGCAGTAGAATAATAATTTCACCTGATTTGCTCAAGCAACAGATGGGTCGGCCGGCGCCGATGGGCTAGTTGTCCTCCTGGTGGTAAGCCGGCGCGGTTGCGAAAGACGGCCACGGCGTCGTAAACCGGTGCGGGGGTCCGTTGAGTAACGACATCCACTTGTGTCGAATGATGTTGGCGGGCCTTCATCTCCGCGGCATAATATCGCTTTGTAATGAATGATTTTTCTGCATACAAAATACAGCAGGGCGAGGCATTTTTGCTCGGATGAATTAATATGTATTAAAAATAAATAGGATAGATATCAGCTGATTCGCCCGGACAACGGATGAGTCGGCCGCGGCATTATAAGCCGGCGCAGACGAGCGAGTTAACCGCGGGTGCGGTCAGCCGTGCGGACAGTCGAATTTTCCGTGTCATGTTGATGTAAATCAGACCGCAGGGGCAGCGCTTGCATAGATATTCGTCAAGCATCGTGGTACCGTTGCATGATACCAATTGCATGATTGATTTATCCATGATACGATCATTTCCTTTGCAGTGACCAATTTTCCTGATAGAATAACACTGTTACACCATGATCTTCCCGTGGCCAGCCAAACCACTTTCTTTGGTCTTTGTCCGCTTTTGGTAGCAGATGGTTGATAACACCCCATGGGTGTAGCTATTATTGCACCCCTTGATCCGTACGGCCAAAACTTCACAGCAGTTTTAATCACAGAAAAATAGTACTGGTGGCTACCCATGCTCGCACTATATGACATCATTGCTTTCAAGGTAAAAACTCCATCGGGCGGAAACCACAGTAGAAACCCGTGATAGCAGAGGTGAATGAGGCCGCGGCGAGCCCAGACCGGGGCAGAAGAAACGACCCAAAAAAGAGAGCCGGTTTTCCAACAGCAGTAGAAGAAACAGCCGACGGCTCGCCGGCGGTGGCTTAATGCGGCCATAACGGCGACTTGCCGATGCTCAGAAGTGCTTTGGCAACTCGTACATTGCAACAAGGGCAGTCCGATCGGTCAACGCAATGCGTTCGCAGCAGCGACGGGTTGGAGAGGCACGGCCGTGGCCGGTTCAGCACGGCCGACGTGGAAGAGGGCTGCGGCGAGGCGAGTCCAGTGAAGCCCGGCACCAGCCGTTGGCGGCGGCTTGAAGCGGCAGGAAAGGCACAAGGCCGGTTTGAGGACGAAGAAGCATCCCGTGACAATGGAAGCTGAAGCGGACGGCAGCCCGCAGGGCTCGGCGGCGGTTTATAAATGCGGTGGCTCAGTGCCATGCCGGCCGGGGTTGGCCATGTAGCGGTGGCTCAAGTTTGCAAGGCGGAGACGTGCCTCAAGTGCTGCTTGGAGGCAGAATCTGGCAACTTGAAACAGAAGGCGATTTAGCGGCAGCAGTGGAGCGGCGAAGGCAACTTGGCGAGGCAGAACGAGTCTGACTTGGAGGCTATGCGAGACCGCCCACGACCTGGACCCGTGGTCATAATCTTGCTGAAGGAGCCGGCGGCGGCGGCTTGGCCAGCGAAAGCGGCTCAGAGCTGAAACTGGGGTGATTTGGCGCGTCAGTACAGCGGCTCAGAACCAACGTGAAGCAGAGGAGGCGTACGGCAGTGCCAACCACAGCGGCGATTCGCTGCGGCGGTCGCAGCAGAAGTAGTGGATTGGGAGGTGCCTGGGAGGGGCGACACGCCAGTCGCAGCCGGAGGTGCGAGAGCGGAGTGGCCAGCTTGCGAGCGGAGGCGGGACGGCCGGCTCATTACGACGGCAGCAGGCGACCGGAGCCGAAATCGCAGTAGTAGCTAAATCCGTTTCCAGCCAAGGTTGTATCCAATCCCGGGTCGTCGATGTTGACTCCCGAGTCAAAGCTGTTCTCGATTCCAGGTCATGGACATCCCTTGCAAGCCTGGGACTTGAAGCGGGCGTTGTGACAGCCCCCGACGACGATGTGGCGGCTCAGATGCGTGTAAGGCGGGTCAGAGGCGAGGCGGCTCGGCCCTGGTGACTCAACGATGAGGCGGGCCAGGAAGCCCGTGGCGACTTCTGTATCCAATCGTAAATTTGTGATGCACAGCAGAAACGGCGGCTTGGCATCGATTTAGTTTCTTCATCGAACAGCATAATCGAATTTGACCAGGACAGTTTGCCTAGTCGGGTGCGAGGCGCGACAGCAGAAAACCAAACTTTGGACAGATGGCCTGGCAACGTGTGCGGCGGCACACGCAATCCTTCTTGATCTTGAATTATGTGAATAAAAAATTTCTTCTTGTCCATGACTTGTGGTAGATGAACGACGAATTTGTCGGCTCTGGCCTAAAAACTGTATTGGGCCGGGTTGCTCTGTAAGATTGTTCCATGTCGGCTCTTCTTCATGTGATCTCATCGCAAGCTTCTAGATCCCTAGGAGAGATCCCTCCAAGAACTCTACACCACCGTGTGCAGGCCCCATGGTGGGCGCCAACTGTCGTGGAATTGTCACGGCAGATGTCCGGTTTAGCGGACTTAGTCGTGAGGCCGCGCATCTATTTGGTAGCTTGAGAGGGGTTTGAGCGGAATCGAGAGACGCAACGCAAGACAAGGATTTAGACAGCTTCGGGCCCCGGGAAACATCGTCCGGTAATAGCCCTACATGCTGTTTGAGGCTAGATCTCATTATGATCCTCTTGGTGTCGCCGGTAAACCGGCTCTTTGTGTCTAGCCCTAGAAACTTGTGAGAACTTCTCCCCTTTTGGGGAGCCCTGCCCCTCATTATATATGTTGAAGGGATGGGTTACATGACTAGTCCTAGTAGGATTCGGATTACTCTATTACAAGGAGTCCTAGTCTTGCCTCCTTTGTAGGAGAATATTCCTTGTGCTTTCTTCATAAACCGGCCCACCATAACATGAACCGGCCTTCTGGGCCTTGGGCCTTGTCATCCGTGATCCGCCAACCGGGTTACCAGTGAGTGGTATCATTTAGGCAGGTTGCTTGTAAACCGTCTGGTTAGGACGGATCGCCAGTGAATCATCAAGTGTAAACCGGGTCTCAAGTAAACTGCCAAGTCCGGCCGGATCATATTTCCGGCCGGTTCATACCGCGGGGTATATCCCCGACACCATGGGTAGATAGGTCGCAAGAAACTATAACCTAGGTGATACATCGATTATATCTTGTCGATCGAGCAACATGAAATAAAGGGGTTGAGCATGCACTGTTGCTGGGCTTTTTCCTTTGCTAGGTGTTTTAGTCTAGTACATGGGTTGGGGCATGAGTGTAATGCCCCAGACGTAACACTTTCCAAATTTGGCAATATATAAACTTTGACTCCATCAATTCCATTCTGGGCTCTTCTTTCATTTCGGGTTTCTTCGTTTTGTCGTGTGCGTGTGTGCATTTCATCCATGTCATGTTGTCATGTGCATTGCATTGCAATTGTGTTGTCACTTGCACCCGATCCCACTCGTCTCTTCCCGTTGTCCGTTTCGAGTTCCGGCGCTCACACACGTGCCCGTGGCATCCCCGAGTCCTTCTTTCGTGTGTGGCCGTGTAACGTTCCCGGAATGACGTGAGACTTGCCGTGCGATGTTGTTTTGGTACTTGTAGGCCGCCTGTCAAGTTTCTCGCGTTTGGAGTTTGTTTGGTACTCCAACGGTTAACCTAGTGGGCTAAAAGAACCTCTTCTTTGAGGCCCAAGACCCCCCTCCACAACAGCCCACTAACCCAGCACAACCCTTCCCATCATCTCGGTCGTCGAATTGTGATCGCGTGGCCGAAAACCGCTCCCCATTTGGAGTCTCCTAGCTCCTTGTGCCTATAAATTAGCCCCCATGTCCATTTTTGCGTCCAAACCCTAGTTTCTCGCCAATCCGCGCCGCCGGACACGTCCGGACGCGTCCGGACAGGTCCGTCCGCCGCCGTCCGGCCACTCAGGTTCTGCCATGTGTCACCTCCCCGCCGCCGGTTCCACCTCCCACCGCCGTGGCCCGCGGGGCCCGAGGGCGGCCCGCGCGAGCCCGCGCGCCTCCGCCGCCGGGCGCCCAAGGACGCCTCCACGCCGATCCTCCGCCAGCCCCGAACACCGCCGCCGCCGGGCCCCGAGCTCCTCGCCGCCGGCTCGTCTCTCCGCCACCGCGCCGCCCCGCGGCCTCCTCCTCGTCATGCCCGCCGGCCGGCCTCCTCCGCCTCCGCGTCGATCTACCCCGCCGCCAGGCGCCCAGGAGCCCGCCGCCCGCCGCCGCCGTTCTTCCTCGCCGGCGCAACGCCTCGGCGCCGCCATGACCGCCCCGTCGCCCGATCCTCTCCCCGATCCAGATCCAGCCGGGCTGAACCCTAACGGGTCGGGTCCGACCGGACCCGATCTGCCCCGCCAACCCGATCCGCGAGGTTACCCCTTTTTTTTACTAAGTCCTGTGGGTTTGCTTATTTTTGTGGCATATTGTGATGGCTGTATCTTTTATTGTGCTTGTCCAAATTGTGCATATGATATGTCAAAATGACTGTGGTGATGTGCTCTACGTTTTGTTCCATTGTGTCATGCTTGTTTGAGTCCATCTAGAGGTCCTAATCTCTGTTGCAAGAGTGCTACTTGATATAAACTGATGCTACTTGTTATTTTCATGCCATGTTTGAGATGTGATAACTTGGTGCATGTTTATCCAAATGAAGCAAATGAGATGTACAAATGTTCATTATGAGATGCTCTACATGATGGTTGTTGTAGCATGCATGTTAGGGTTCATATTGCCATGTTAATCTATGTTGCAAAAGTGCATGTGGCTGTTAAGTTATGAAACATGTTATGAGATGCTGATTTGAAGTGCTCGTTGCTATTGATGTGTTTGACCCCATGTCACATGTTAATATATTTTAGAATCTCCATCACGTGGTCTTTGCTGTGGTGCAAAACATTTTCCATGATATACCTTGAGGTGACTTAAACATGCTTGCAAACATGCCATGCCAACATAACTGTTTTATACTTAGTGAAATTTCTGCTAAGTCTGGAATCTGTCATATCCTGATGCTATGTTTGCTTGATGCCCTAGACAAATCCATGTTAGTTTTGGGGTGGCCATTGATCATTCCTTGTTGTCCATGTTATTGTCTATCCATCCATGCCCTCACTTGCTCATATGGCTTGATGTAGCTTATTTATTTCTTGCTCCCAAGTTGCTATAAAATATAACTCTCAGGTTTTTAACGTCATGATCAAAATGTTGTAGCTTGTAGCTATTGATCCATGCCTCTTATGGAGTTGCTCAAATGGAGTTGTTTGCTGTAGGATATGTATACTTCATGTCCGTTCTTCTTGTCACCATGTTTCAGTGCTGTAGAGTATATATTTCTTGCTCCAAAGTTGCTATGTGGCTGTTAATTTTAGCTTTGCATTGTATCTTGTTTCGAGTGTATGTATTGAACCGTTACTCCGTTTTGATCATGCCCTATATGAAACTTGTGTGTTTTTGCATGTAGAATCATAATATCATGTGGTTAACATGTTTGGAGTGTGTTTGCTTGATGTTTGGGTGCATCTTGCACCGTTGCCATGTTTGTCTTGTTTTGCTCATATCTTCTAGACCGTAGCTCCGTTTTAAACAAACTTTATATGAAACTTGACTAGGATTTCATGTAGATCATCATGGTGCATGTTAACTTGCTGTTTAACAACTTTAACTTAAGGTTTGTTCAGATCTGGACCAATTTCAACATATGCATATGAGGACTTACCGGATTTGCTTTATGTGGATTCCGGCCTCATTTAAACTTGTTGTCTTGTGTTGTTCTTGTGTGCTTCATCCCTTGACATGTATTGAATCATACATGCATCATACATGCATCATGTTGATTGTGCATAGCACCTTGTTTGATTTCGTGCCTCGTTGTGTTCTTGTGTTGAGTGGAGCCGGAAGCCAAGACCGAGAGCGAGAACGAGGTTACTACCGAGGTTGAGTACGAGGAGCCGTATTACGATCCCATCGACAACTCGACAGACAAGATGACCTGACCCATATATCATTACTATCTTTGCCTATTGCTAGAAGTCTCGCTCTTTAGCTTATTGCCTCGATGCCCATGTTTGTTTGTCAGCCTCCTATTGTAACCATGAATCTGTCTAACCACCCAACCTAGCAAACCTTTGTTTGGCTACGTAAGCTTCGCTCAGCCCCTCTTATAGCATTGCTAGTTGCAGGAGAAGATTTGAAGATTCTTGCTTCATGTTGAAGATTTTGTTGGGATATCACACTATATAAACTCTTAAACTAAATCATCTATATATTGGTAATGGGTGGAAGGCTAATGTCACAACCCTAGTTCTGGTATGCACTAGGCTAGTCTTGATGTTTGCATCATGTTTAAAGTTCAAATGAAATTGAATTGAGGACTTGTGAAACCCTCAGAAAACCCTTTAGAAAAATGACCCAAATAAAAATTGCTTCAAAAGGTGCCAAGAAAATGTTCATGTTGCTCTCTGAAAATATTGGTTAGAGATAAAAATCAAACCAATATTATAAGGAGCTCATAAAAAATTATTTTGGGCTTTTGGAATTAATGCAATAAATATTTGCATTGGATATATATTTTTTATTTATGTCCAATAATTTTGGAATTTGTGTGGGGCTTTGGAATACTCCTTCTAGTCCCTACAATTTGTCAGAAGTTTTTAAATGATTTAGCTTAAATCAAAACAAATGTCAGAAATAGAAAAGAAAACAAAAAGGGAAAGAAACCTTACCTGTGCTGGCCCAGCACTGTGCGGCCTTGCCGGCCCAGTTGGCCAGCCCAGCCTACCTGGCCTCCCCTGTCGTCTTCCTCGCGCCAGTAGGCGAGGCGCGTGGCCGACGCGCGCACACGGCGAGCGCGCCACCTCCTGCCTGCCT
Organism: Secale cereale; assembly: GCA_902687465.1. NCBI lineage: Eukaryota > Viridiplantae > Streptophyta > Magnoliopsida > Poales > Poaceae > Secale > Secale cereale. Next base: position 744,323,559 of record LR738711.1, on the reverse strand, counting down.
GCTTTCCTCCCTCGATGCCTGGCTGTTCTGGACGATGCCACGCACCTCCCCATACCTCTCTCGCTCTCTCTCGTCGCCCCTCCCCTCCTCTGTCTCCCGCTCTCCGCTCGGACCCGAGCGCGTCGTCGCCGCCGTTCGCCGTTGCCATAGCCACCGCCTCCCCCTCGCCTCTCCGACGAGCCCCCGAGCTCCGTCTCGCTGCCGTGCACCTCCACGCCGAACCGCAGGACCCCGGACGCTCTGAGGCCTCGTCCTCGAGCTCGTCTTCACCGCCGGCCACCGTTGATCCCCCTCGCCGCCCCGACCGCTCCAGGACCTCCCCGAGCTCGCCGATCATCGCGTTGCAATCGTCGTGAGCTCCTCCTTCTTTCCCCCCTGTCCCCTCACTCTCGCGCGTGCTTTAGCCCCGATCCCCTCCGTGACCGCAAGCTCACCGCCGCCGGTGATGCCGCCGCCATGGCCACAGCCACGCACGCTCAAAACCGAGCACGTCACTGCACTCAGTGCTTCACCAGGAGGCCGTATCACCCAGCCGTTCGCCTCCTCGTGCCCCGTAGCTCCTTTTCCGACGAGGCCCGAACTCCGACGCCGCCACGAGCTTCGTTCCGGCTAACTCTGGCGCCCCCGCAACCTCCCGTTGGCATAAATGTATGCGGACGAGCCTCCGCTGCCTGTAGATGGCCTCGGTCGTCCATTTGGATGTCGGGGGCCCAATCCCGACGCCCTCCGCCGCGTTTGCTGCCGCCGGCGGCTAAACGCCGACGTGTTAGCCGGGGGTTGACCAGGATTTGACCCCCTAGGTCAATGACAGGTGGGCCCCCACCCCTCCAGTTAGTTGACCGTTTAGTTTTAATTAAGTAATTTTGTTAATTAGATTAGCCTCTGACATGTGGGCCCAGCCCTGCTGACTTTTTGTTAGGATTAGTTTTAGTGTTAATTAACCCAGTTAATTAACTGACTCACTGACCAGTGGACCCCACTGTCAGGTTTGACTCTGTTCAGCCTGGTTGACCTGCTGACATCATGCTTGGGTCATGCTGACGCAGTATTCCAGTTCTGGAATTTAAATAAATCTTAAATGATTTATTTATTTCAGAAATTGGCTTAAACTTCAAAAAAATCACAGAAATTCAACCGTAGCTCAGAATGAAACAATTTATATTTGAAAAATTATCAAAAAAAATCAATCTATCCATCTGTACCATTTTCATGCATGAAAAATGAAGTTATACCCACTGTTTATATGAAAACACATAAATGGCATTTAAAAATGCTTATTTTAGAGTTGCATTTGAACCCTTGGTTCAAATGGAATTCAACCAATTAAAATGCTAGTTGCATTAGCTCAAACAACATCATATCTTCATGCCATATTCATGCATCATATTGTTGCATATGCTTGTGTTTGATTGTCGGCACCGTTCTTCTCGATAGGTCCAGCTCCGGAGACCGTTCCACAGTACCTGTCAGAGGAGCAGTGCTCTGCACGTTGTTATACCAGGCAAGCAAACCCCTTTGTTCATTCCGATACAATCCTACTCTCTCGCTCCTGCTCCCTGTTATTGCATTAGGACAACAATGATTCAACTGCTATTTTATGCTGCGGTAGTTGAACCCATTCCTCTGCATGACCTGTCATTGCCACAGTAAATAGTTGAAACCCACTAGCATGTGTAGGAGTTGATTGAAGCCATGTTATGTTCTTACCATGCCTTGCTTGCTATTGCTTAGAGTGTGTCAGGTCTGATTCATTGGTAATGAATTGGAGTGAAGTGATATGTTCTAATGCTGAGCGTTAAGTGTGTGAACACGATTTGGTAAAGGTAGCGGTGAGAGGCCATGTAGGAGTACATGGTGGGTTGTCTCACTGGAACCGTCCTTAAGCACTGGGTTCTGTGTATGTTGTCCAATGACTAGCTACTACCACACATTGGGTTCCGGTAACTCGACCCCTCTCGGATTATTAATCATCTTGATCTCTGTCCAGGAGTCGCAACTAGTTTCTGGTGTTTGTAGGTAGTGTTATTTCTCTACCAAGTGGCACCCGGCAGGGTGGGCTTGGGACAGACTAGGCACACGTGGCCCGGTGTACCGAGTGGCACCCGGATGGTGGGCTCGGGAACCCTGTACACATCGTTTGGGGCCGTGATGGAAACCTCGGCCGGACTCCCTTGCGGATGGAACTTGAATAGGTGATAAACCTGGACTAGAGTCTTGTGTGGTTAGTCAGGTCGTGGCCGACACCCTCGCCAGGCCTCTGCTTGAAGGTTGCCGAGATACACGTCGTGTACATGGCGGTAAGTGGCGAGAGCATGTGTGAAGAAGTACACCCCTGCAGGGTTTAACATGATCTATTCGAATAGCCGGGTCCACGGTTATGGACTTCTTGGATGCTTACGTGGTACATAGACAACTGGAAGTGGATACTCTAAAATACTCAAGACAAGTGTGAGTGCTATGGATGGCCTTCTCGTAGGGAGACGGGGATGAATCCATAGTGGTGTATTGTGTGGTGATTAGTGGACTCGTGTGCGCCACCTCAAAAGTTTTACTAGCAGTCGTAGAACAGGATAGCCACCGAGTCAAAGCCGGCTTGCTGCAACTAAACCCCACTATGCCTTCTTGATACAAATGCATGTATGATAGGTTCTGATGTAAGTCTTGCTGAGTAGCTTTGTAATCATGTTTGCTTAATTTATGTTTTGCAGATGAGACTTCTGGCTCTCTAGTAGTTCCGCTTGGACTTTGACAAGTAGCTTGTTACCTCAGCTACGATTTTGGACGAGTGTTGTAGATAGTCAGGCTCTTCAGCCTTTTTCATTGTAGATGTCTGTACTCAGACATGTATGCTTCCGCTTGTTGCTTGTATGCTCTGAATGTTGGGTCATGAGACCCATGTTTGTAATATTTGGCTCCTCGGAGCCTAATGAATAAATACTTGTTTCTTAAAGTCTTGTTGTGATGCCATGTTGTATTTGCACATATCGAGCATATTGTGTGTATGTTATTGAAATGCTTGGTATGTGTGGGATCCGACACCTAGTTGTTTACCCTTGGTAGCCTATCTTACAGGGAAATGTCTCCTAGTGCTTCCACTGAGCCTTGGTAGCTTGCTACTGCTCCGGAACACTTAGGCTGACCGGCATGTGTCCTTCTTCGTTCCTGTGTCTGTCCCTTAGGGGAAATGTCACGCATTGTTCCTTTAAGTCCTTGTAGCTTGCTACGACTTGGGTTCATACGTTGATGACCGACACGTTCATTGTTGGGTCATGTATGCCTGTCTCTGTAATTTAGTGCCACTTTTGGTTTATGACTGGTCATGTCGGCCCGGGTTCTCTGTCATATGGATGCTAGCGACACTATCATATACGTGAGCCAAAATGCGCAACGGTCCCGGGCCAGGTAAGGTGGCACCCGTGGGGATACCGTGCGTGAGGCCGCAAAGTGATATGGTGTGTTACATGCTAGACCTCTGTGACTTAGGATCGGGGTCCCGACAGCTTTGGTATCAGAGCCTGACTGCCTGTAGGATTACCAAGCCAAACTGGTCGAAGTTGAGTCTAGAAATTCTTTAGTTATATAAGGGAATTGATTGTGGAAGGGAACGTAAGGCTCTTTTTACTCCTTATACCTCATGTCTTCTGATCTGAGTCATCCTACCTTTCCTACGGGGTTAAGGAACTAGGCTTCTTATCCGGTTATTAGGATCACGAGTTACTACTCCGTAGTTCCATAGGATTGGTTGATCAGAGTCCTACTCTTGTTTTCAAGTTCTTCCGGTGTAGTTTGTTTAGTACTATCACAGAACCTTGAGTGATGATGTTGAGTTGTTGTACTACCCTTTGTTAGCAGGATGTCTCATTCTGAGCATTTTACTGCCGTTATGCTACCGGAATTATCCTAGTAGTTCGAGAGATACCCATTTCTTGTCCTACCTTCTGCAGCCTGGTTGATGCTGATTCCGTCCTTGGTTTCATTTCTCAGGATGTCGTCAGTTACCCGAGGTTCAGTTGCTCGGAGAAAGAACCACGGAGGTGGTAGGGATGAGGAGGATCCTCCCGACCAGCCTTCGTTGGCAGGGTTAATGTTAGAGATGGAGAGAAACAAGCGAGAGTCTAACCGCTTGTTGGCACGTATTGAGGAGAACACCACACATCAATGCAAAGAGTCAGCAACCATCCATGACTTCATTCGTTTGAAACCACCCACCTTCCATCATCCCATTGAGCCGCTCGATGCACATGACTAGCTCCATAGTATCACTCACAAGCTGCATTCTGCGAACGTAGCTGAAGAGGACAAGGTCATCTATGCCACATATCACCTGGAAGGTCCTGCTAGTCTTTGGTGGCAGAACTACGAGGCCATGATTCCAGCTGGCCAGTTTCCTACCTGGAGAGATTTCACTGAAGCTTTTCGCAAGCATCTCCTCAAGATCTCATCGATCGCAAGAGAGAAGAGTTCTGTAGTCTTACCCAGGCTAAGATGGTTGTTGATGCTTACAGTAGAGAGTTTGAGAACCTTGCCCGCTATGCTACATAAGAAGTGTCCACGGACGCCAAGAAGCAGGCTAGGTTCTGGAAGGGTCTAGCTGCGTCGTGATCTTCACTTGCATCATTGCAATACATTCCAGGCTCTTGTGAACAAGGCCATCAATGCGGAGACCGCTCAGCTCACTTACGTGGAGTCTCGTAAGCACACCCGTGATTTGGGATCTTGCTCCGGCACTAGTTCCCAGAAGCGCCGGATTTGGGTTCCAAACTCCGCTCTTCCACCCAGATATTCTCCGAGGCCATCTTATGAGGTGCCTCATCCAGTTCAGTCTTATGCTCTACCCAGGCCTATTGGTAGACCGCTTGTCAATGCGGGTCCACGACCTACCTCAGGGACTTGCTTTACATGCGGAAAACCAGGACACTATGCACGTGACTGCTCTCAAGCCAATCTTGCTCCACCCCAGCCCGAGAAGTCCGTTCTTCTTGGTAAGCCACCACGTAAGACGATCAGTGCCAATCCAGCTCCCACTAAACATGGACGTGTGCATCACGTCTCAGCTAGAGACGCTCATGATGATCCAAATGTCGTTCTTGGTACACTCCTTGTCAATTGCCATCCGGCTTCGGTTTTGTTCGATACCGGAGCATCTCACTCCTTCATCTCTGAAGGCTATGCCCGTTTGCACGACATGTCATTTTGTGATATGCCAACTCCGCTTGAAATCCAAACCCCAGGGTCTAGATGACAAACTACTAGAATAAGCCATGGTAATGGAATCCTTGTTGACAGACTTATATTCCTTGCCTCACTTATAGCCCTCAAGTCTTCGGATATTAACATCATCTTGGGTATGGACTGGATGACAGCTCATCATGCCAAGATTGATTGTTACATTAGGTCTGTTCAGCTTACACATCCATCTGGCAAGATAGTCACTGTCTCCACTAGAGTTGCAAAGTGTCAACTATATTCTCTTAATGCCAGCCCCCTCCCAGACCTTGAAGATATCCCGGTAGTCCGTGACTTTCCGGATGTCTTTCCAGAAGGACTACCAGGTGTTCCACCTGACAGGGATGTAGAGTTTGTCATAGATCTTATCCCAGGAACTGCTCCAATTTCTAGGAGACCTTACAAGATGGCACCCCTAGAATTAGCTGAGCTTAAGAAACAACTTGATGAGTCCTTGCAAAAGGGTTTCATCCATCCTAGTTCTTCTCCTTGGGCTTGCCCCGTCCTCTTCGTCAAGAAGAAGGATGGCACGGAACGGATGGTTGTAGATTATCGTCCCGTTAATTTGCTCATGATAAAGAACAAGTATCCGCTCCTCGGGATCAACGACCTGTATGATCAGCTCGCTGGATCCTCAGTCTTCTCCAAGATGGATTTGAGGTTAGTCTACCATCAAATCAAGATAAGAAACGGAGACATTCCTAAGACGGCTTTTGTCACTCGTTATGGTCAGCACGAGTACACCGTCATGTCCTTCGGTCTGCTCCAGCCACATTCTCCCGCTTGATGAACTCGATCTTCATGGAGTACTTAGATAAGTTCGTCGTGGTTTACCTCGATGATATTCTTATTTACTCGAAGAACGAGGAAGAGCATGCCGAACACCTTAGACTTGTGTTGGAAAAACTCAGAGAGCACCGCCTTTATGCCAAGTTCTCCAAGTGCGAATTTTGGTTGCCAGAAGTGACCTATCTCGGCCACGTAATCTCTGGTAAGGGCATTGCTGTCAATCCCGAGAGAGTTCAGGCCGTTCTTGATTGGACTCCGCCTGAAACAGTTAAACAAGTTAGGAGTTTCCTTCGTCTAGCCAGCTATTGTCGCAGCTTTGTTGAAAACTTTTCTAAAGTGGCCAAACCTCTCACGGAACTTCTCAAGAAAGATAAAAAGTTTGAGTGGTCCCCACAGTGTGAGCATAGTTTTCAGGAACTGAAAAGACGCCTGACTTCTGCTCCCATAATTGTGCCACCGGATTTCACTAAGGACTTTGTTATTTACTGTGATGCCTCACGACAGGGACTAGGTTCCATTCTTATGCAGGATCGTCATGTGATTGCCTATGCATCTCGACAGTTGCATCCACATGAGGAAAATTATCCTACACACGATCTAGAGCTTGCAGCTGTAGTCTATGCACTTAAGACATGGCGACATTACCTTCTTGGTAATCGTTGCGAGATTTACACCGATCACCAGAGTCTCAAGTATATCTTCACCCGGCCAGATTTGAACCTTAGACAAAGATGTTAGTTGGAGTTGATCTCAGATTACGACTTAGGGATTACTTATACCCCAGGCAAAGCCAATGTCATGGCTGATGCTTTAAGTCGTAAGTCATATTGCAACAATCTCATGTTGCAGCAGGGCCAACCACTTCTCCATCGGGAATTATGTAAGCTTAACCTTCACATTGCTCCTCACGAATTCCTTTCAACCTTGGTGGCGAAACCTACTCTTATGGATCATATCATAGAAGCCCAGAAGCATGATACGGGGATTACCCGGATCAAGAGAAATATTGCCAAGGGTATTGGTGGATGTTTCTCTATGGATGATCGGGGTGTTGTGTTCTTTGAGAATCGCTTGGTGGTTCCCAAGAAGCAACATCTATGACAACTGATCCTTAAGGAGGCTCATGAATCTCCTCTCACGATTCATCCCGGTAGTACTAAGATGTATCAGGACCTACGCCAGAGGTTCTGGTGGACTAGGATGAAGAGAGAAATTGTTGAGTTCATTGCTAAATGTGATGTTTGTCGTCGCGTTAAGGTAGAACATCAAAGACCTGCTGGTGATACGTCCAAAACGTATCTATAATTTCTGTTTGCTCCATGCCACTTTTGGGTGATATTGCTATGATATTCATACACTTCCATACACTTTTGATCATATTTGGACTAACTTACTAATCCAGTGCACCCCAGTGCCAGTTTCTGTTTTCGGCTGTTTTTGTATTTCAGGTTTTCACGTTTCGAGAACTGCCCAGAAAAATCCAGAAAAATTATATAAAAAATCAGCGTTCCGGAAACAACACTACGTCCGAAGGGCAGCCTGGGGGGGCACCAGGGCTCCAGGCGCCCTGGCGGCGCCCCCCCCCCCCCCTGGGCCGCGTCGGGGGGGCGCCTGGGCCCCCCGAAGCTCCCCCGATGCCCTACTTTGGCATATATTTAAAGGGTCCTCCGTAACCCTCAGAAGAGGAACTCTTTTCGCAATCCCATCTCTGTTCCGCCGCCACCGCCGCTTCCAAGATCGGGAACACCAGGAGAACTCTTCCCGGCACCCTGCCGGAGGGGAGGATCACCGCCGGGAGCTTCTCCACCACCATGGACGCCTCCCGGATGACTCGTGAGTAGTCTCCCTTGGACCATGAGTCCATGACCAGTAGCTATGTGATGTTCTCCTCCCGTTCTTGTGCTTCACTAATTAGTCCTCGTGAGCTGCCCTACATGATCGAGGCACATATGTAATCCTTATGCTGTTGCTATGTTGAGTTTGCTGGGATCCGATGGATTATGAGATTATGTTCAGATTGATCTTGAGTAATATATTTGATTCACCTCTTTTATATTTTAGTTCATAAGTAATTCTTGCATGTTCTCTGTTGTTATTTATTGCTTTGGCCGAGTAATAGGTAGTGACTCCAAGAGGGAACGTTATGCTCGATTGTGGGTTCATGCCCCTCGATGACTAGCTTGAGTGACAGAAACATGAGTCTAGGGGATGTGTTGTTGCCACAAGGGGGAAAACAACGGTGATTGTGCCCGCGGGTGCAAGGATTGTTTACTTTACGCAAAGTTCTTTTAATGCAGTTGTCTGTTGCATTGAGTTTACACTATGGGTGGGACTCGCAACTTAATACCAGCGAGATGTTCTGGATAGATATCTCAAGGTGGATGATTAGTAGTAGATATTGATGGATTTCGGTCTACTTACTTTGGCGTACCACCCATGCTTTGAACCTCAACCTTTCTTGCAATGTAGTCAGCATTGGTTTGCGTTCGTGGTCCTGTCAATTGCCCAGCTGTAATTTGTTTACCTCACATAGCTGTTTTATCGTCTTTTGGGAGAGAGACATCACTAGTGAACATCATGAGACTCCGGTCCATATTACCATCATTGATCACATCCACTATTTACTTTTCGCTATTTACTTACTATTGCAAAACATTATCTATCACTACTATCATTGCTTTTAATCCTTTGTGAACTACAAGGCCGGAGAGATTGACAACCTCTCTGTACTCGTTGGGAGCAAAGTTATTTGTATCTGTGTGCAGGTCCACGTTGATTGCTACTAATCTGGCGCCGTAGCAATTTACACCTACTTGTTGAACCTAGGAGTCTCTGGGGATTCGATCCTTGGTATCTTTGCTAAGGGAAAACACTTCTACTTACTGCATCTTACACCTTCCACTTGGGGTAACCAACGAGGGGTTCGAGGCCCATCAAGGAGTATTTTCTGGCGCCGTTGCCAGGGACTCCACTCTTCAGGATAGGGGAGTTGCATGCTATCTTTTACCTTTGCTTTTAGTCTTCTTAGTTTACCTTTCAATTTTCTTTATGTCTTTTCACTATTTATGCTTATGGACAACCTTGCTACTGGATCGTTGCTTGCGGGAAGACGCCCCACACCTGTGGTGGTTGCTCCTCCCCCTACTAAAATTGTGCCCTATAAAATACCAGCTGGTATTATCGATTAAGTTTTGGCTAATCGTTACGCAGGAGACAGACATCCCGGTGAACACTTGCTATATCTGTCACAATTATGTTCATTATTTAAGCTTGCAGGTGTATCAAGGGAGTTTTTCATGAGGAAATTGTTCGCCGTATCTCTTATAGATAAAGCTTCAAATTGGTATAAGCTTCTCGATAACTCGCACTTGCTTGATTGGCAAGAGCTTATGTCTCTCTTTTATACTAAGTTTTATCCTCTTCATGATGCTTATGTGGAGAGTAAGAGTACCTTTTTGCATGTGGATCATGGTAACAATGCTTTATGTGATGCTTATATTGTTGAGTTTATTCATGATCCCACTGAAAATTATTATGAGAAGGGAACATATGCTTATAGATATTTTAATAATATCAAGTTCCCTCTCTTTATGTTGAAGGTTTTGAAGCTACACTTGTTTTGTCTTCCTATGCTTATTGCTTTGTGCTTCAATGAATTATTCTATTGCAATATTCCTATGCATAGGAAGCATGTTAGGCTTAAATGTGTTTGGTATTTGCTTCTTGATGCTCTCTTTTGTTCTTCAACTCTTATTCCTACGAGAGCATCATTAAAGTCTTATGCCTAGCTTAAAGGCATAAAAGAAAGCGCTTTTGGGAGGCAGCCCACATGAATAAAAAATTTGCTTTTGTTGTGTCTTGATGTTGTTTACTGCTGTAGCATCATCATTGTATCTTTGCTTTTCATATTTGTGCCAAGTATAGCCTCCGATTGCTAGAAAGTTCAAAAGTTGTGAGGTGTTGTCCAGGAAATAGATTCTGTCTTTGGATAGAAAAATTCGTATAAAATCACCAGATCATCTTTTCGGTCTGCATTTTTACGAAAGCGTTCTCTATATAATTTTCTTTCGTGCGTCTGTTCTGAGTTTTTTTATTTGAGTTGCAGAAGTATCCCGAACAGATCAATTACTACCTGCTGTTCTGTTTTTCACAGATTCTGTCACGTTTTGCCTTTCCTTCACTTTGCAAATCAAGAGCTTGCTTTTTCTTTGCGATAAACCTTTTGGAAATCTTGAGAAACAGTAGAACTTCAAGAATATCCTTATTTCCAACAAGGTATAATTATTTTATTAAGGGTACTAACCTCGCTAATCAGATTATGATGAGTTATGTATGAAGGGAGTTTTCAAGTGTGCGAGGGAAGATGATAAAAAGATTCAGGAGTGTCAAGCGCTCAAGCTTGGGGATGCCCCCGTGCACCCCCAAGAAATATTCAAGGAGACTCAAGCGCTCAAGCTTGGGGATGCCCCCGTGCATCCCCTTCTCCATCAACATTATCAGTTCGTCTTTCGTTTCGCTATATTTTTATCACTTCATGTGTTATGTGCTATGCTTGGAGCGTCTTGCTTTTAATTTTCTTTTTAGTTTTTCATAATGAGTCGGAACTCAGCATTCCTTTATGTGGGAGAGAAACATGCTCCACTTCTACCTAGAACATAACATAGAATTTTCATGTCTATCTATGCTGTGTGTGTTCTTTGTCTTTTAAATAGCTACTATCGTGCTCTGCTCTTAGTATTCATGCTTATCTTTTCAAGAGCTTTTGTTTAGTTGGTTGCTTGAACTCTCTTTAATTATCATGCTCACCTTATTAAGAGAGTTTGCTTCCATTGCACTGGTTAATGTGTTTATGATAAAGATGCTACTTGCATGATGGTGCTTAGTAGTTCAGGTTTTCTTATGGTTAATCTCAAATAGCTGGGGGGTTCCCAATGTGTTATTGGAGTACCAACATGGTTTGTTTGCCTATGATGTGGTATGGTTTAGTAATATCTTCCTTCGAGAATTTATTTTGATTGACTTGGCGTATGCTCACGCATATTTAAGACTGTAAAGAAAGTCTGTCAAGCCTTGATGATCTTTTATTTCTGAGTAGCAATATAACTACCATGCCTGATTCAATATTGCTTTGTCGCTCTGCATGATTATGACCGTCATTGCTCTCTTAGTTGGTCGCTCCCAGTCTTTTGCTAACCTTCACCTGTACTAAGCAAACTAACTATGCAATACATAGCTCATGGGAAAGTAGCCCAAAAACTATTGTGGTAAAGAATATGTTGCTTATGTATCTTATTTCTTATAAGTTGCTTGCTGAGCGGTAACCATGTTTCTGGGGACGCCATCAACTGTCACACTTTTGTTGAATATCATGTGAGTTGCTATGCATGTTCGTCTTGTCCGAAGTAAGGGTGAATTGCCGTGGGTTGAATTAATATGCATATTGTTAGAGAAGAACATTGGGCCGCCAACCAAAGCCATGCATCATGGTGGAAGTTTTAGCTTGGACCTTAATCCTCAATCTCTCATGAGAATATGCTTATGCATTAAAGAGGAGTCCATCATCTATTTTCTATGTTGTCTCGGTATGGATGTCCTCAAGTTGAGATCTATCAAAAACGAGAAATCAAATGCGATCTATCTCCTTGGAACTTTGTACAGGTGGCATAGAGGTATCCCTTTGTGACACTTGGTTGAAACATATGCAATGCAATGATAACCCATGGAAATCCGAGCTAATTAGGGCAAGGTGTGAGCACTATTGGTATTTGATGCATGAGGCTTGCAACTTATAGGATGTTTTATGCATGACACATATGAAGTACTACTACCGTTGACACAATTGCTTCCACTCTAGCACTTAACCTTTCTTTTACTTTTATGTTGAAGCACCAATTACTAAGAGCATGATTGTCATTCTGAGTGTAATGTGCATTGTCCCAAAGTAGCATTGTCTTTTGCATGATTGTGATATCGTTTATTCTGAAATGATTATATCTAGTCATCACTTAAACCTTGAAGGTGCCCCTGCATTTATGTTTTGCATCACTAAAGGGGGCAAGCTAGATATCACTTTATCATATTTGCACATCATGTTCTTTGCAAATCTTTTTGATGTTTCAGTTTCATGTTGTAAAACTTTCAGTCATTTGTGATTTTCTCTTGAGGCAACTTAATTACTTTAGAATCATTGTCTCAGTAAGCTTTTGTCATATGACTATAAAAAGTCCTATATGGTTAATAGCATGTCACCACAGAAATTATTCTTGTTATCATTTACCTACTCGAGGACGAGCAGGAATTAAGCTTGGGGATGTTGATACGTCCAAAACGTATCTATAATTTTTGCTTGCTCCATGCCACTTTTGGGTGATATTGCTATGATATTCATACACTTCCATACACTTTTGATCATATTTGGACTAACTTACTAATCCAGTGCACCCCAGTGCCAGTTTCTGTTTTCGGCTGTTTTTGTATTTCAGGTTTTCACGTTTTGAGAACTGCCCAGAAAAATTATATAAAAAATCAGCGTTCCGGAAACAACACTGCGTGCGAAGGGCAGCCTGGGAGGGCCACCAGGGCTCCAGGCGCCCTGGCGGCGCCCCCCCCCCCCCCCTGGGCCGCGCCGGGGGGGCGCCTGGGCGCCCCGAAGCTCCCCCGATGCCCTACTTTGTCATATATTTAAAGGGTCGTCCGTAACCCTCAGAAGAGGAACTCTTTTCGCGATCCCATCTTTGTTCCGCCGCCGCCGCTTCCAAGATCGGGAGCACTAGGAGAACTCTTCCCGGCACCCTGCCGGAGGGGAGGATCACCGCCGGGAGCTTCTCCACCACCATGGATGCCTCCCGGATGACTCGTGAGTAGTCTCCCTTGGACCATGAGTCCATGACCAGTAGCTATGTGATGTTCTCCTCCCGTTCTTGTGCTTCACTAATTAGTCCTCGTGAGCTGCCCTACATGATCGAGGCACATATGTAATCCTTATACTGTTGCTATGTTGAGTTTGCTGGGATCCGATGGATTGTGAGATTATGTTCAGATTGATCTTGAGTAATATATTTGATTCACCTCTTTTATATTTTAGTTCATAAGTAATTCTTGCATGTTCTCCGTTGTTATTTATTGCTTTGGCCGAGTAATAGGTAGTGATTCCAAGAGGGAACGTTATGCTCGATTGTGGGTTCATGCCCCTCGATGACTAGCTTGAGTGACAGAAACATGAGTCTAGGGGATGTGTTGTTGCCACAAGGGGGAAAACAATGGTGCTTGTGCCCGCGTGTGCAAGGATTGTTTACTTTACGCAAAGTTCTTTTAATGCAGTTGTCTGTTGCATTGAGTTTACACTATGGGTGGGACTCGCAACTTAATACCAGCGAGATGTTCTGGATAGATATCTCAAGGTGGATGATTAGTAGTAGATATTGATGGATTTCGGTCTACTTACTTTGGTGTACCGCCCATGCTTTTAACCTCAACCTTTCTTGCAATGTAGTCAGCATTGGTTTGCGTTCGTGGTCCTGTCAATTGCCCAGCTGTAATTTGTTTACCTCACATAGCTGTTTTATCGTCTTTTGGGAGAGAGACATCACTAGTGAACATCATGAGACTCCGGTCCATATTACCATCATTGATCACATCCACTATTTACTTTTCGCTATTTACTTACTATTGCAAAACATTATCTATCACTACTATCATTGCTTTTAATCCTTTGTGAACTACAAGGCCGGAGGGATTGACAACCTCTCTGTACTCGTTGGGAGCAAAGTTATTTGTATCTGTGTGCAGGTCCACGTTGATTGCTACTAATCTGGCGCCGTAGCAATTGACACCTACTTGTTGAACCTAGGAGTCTCTGGGGATTCGATCCTTGGTATCTTTGCTAAGGGAAAACACTTCTACTTACTGCATCTTACACCTTCCACTTGGGGTAACCAACGAGGGGTTCGAGGCCCATCAGCTGGCACCCTTCAGCCTTTAGCTATTCCTGAGTGGAAATGGGATAAAGTCGGTATGGACTTCATCGCCGGCTTTCCCAGGACCAAGAGAGGGAATAATGCTATCTTCGTAGTCATTGATCGTCTGTCCAAAGTGGCTCACTTTCTACCTGTTCGAGAGAGTATCACTGCTAGTCAGCTCGCTGATTTATATATCTCTCGAATAGTGTCACTTCATGGTGTCCCACTAGAGATCAATTCAGACCGTGGTAGTCTTTTCACTTCTCATTTCTGGGAGAGCTTCCAGACTGCCATGGGCACCCATCTTTCTTTCAGTACCGCTTTCCACCCTCAATCAAGTGGTCAGGTGGAACGGGTCAACCAAATTCTCGAAGACATGCTTAGAGCTTGCGTTATCTCATTCGGTATGGATTGGGAGAAATGTCTTCCTTTCGCCGAGTTTGCTTATAACAATAGCTATCAATCCAGTCTCAATAAAGCTCCTTTTGAGATACTCTATGGACGAAGATGTCGAACACCTTTGAACTGGTCAGAAACCGGTGAAAGACAATTCTTTGGACCAGACATAATCCAGGAAGCAGAAGAGCAAGTTCGCATCATTCGTGAGAATTTGAAAATAGCTCAATCTCGTCAAAAGAGCCAGTATGATCGTCATCATAAGGAAGTGGCTTATGAAGTTGGCGACAAAGCTTATCTTCGGGTTACCCCTTTGAAGGGTACCCATCGTTTCGGTATCAAGGGCAAGTTGGCTCCTCGTTACATTGGTCCTTTTCGCATTCTCGCTAAACGAGGAGAGGTTGCCTACCAGTTGGAACTACCTCCACATCTTTCTCGAGTACATGATGTGTTCCACGTCTCTCAACTCGGGCGTTGCTTCTAGGATCCCATCCGCAAAGTGGACCACGAAACGCTTGATCTCCAAGATAACCTCAAATATCGAGAGTATCCCGTTCGCATTCTGGATCTAGCAGAACGTGTCACTCGACGTCGTAACATCAACTTTCTCAAGGTTCAGTGGTCTCATCATTCCGAGAGAGAAGCTACATGGGAGCGAGAAGA
Organism: Secale cereale; assembly: GCA_902687465.1. Lineage (NCBI taxonomy): Eukaryota > Viridiplantae > Streptophyta > Magnoliopsida > Poales > Poaceae > Secale > Secale cereale. The sequence continues at coordinate 744,308,527 of LR738711.1, read as the reverse complement.
TCGTCTCCGACTGGAGTACCCCACCTTCTTTCCGCCTACTCCTGAATCTCGGGACGAGATTCTTTCGAGTGGGGGTGAGTTGTCACAACCCTAGTTCTGGTATGCACTAGGCTAGTCTTGATGTTTGCATCATGTTTAAAGTTCAAATGAAATTGAATTGAGGACTTGTGAAACCCTCAGAAAACCCTTTTCAAAAATGACCCAAATAAAAATTGCTACAAAAGGTGCCAAGAAAATGTTCATGTTGCTCTCTGAAACTATTGGTTAGAGATAAAAATCAAACCAATATTATTAGGAGCTCATAAAAATTTATTTTGGGCTTTTGGAATTAATACAATAAATATTTGCATTGGATATATATTTTTTATTTATGTCCAATAACTCTGGAATTTGTGTGGGGCTTTGGAATACTCCTTCTAGTCCCTACAATTTGTCAGAAGTTTTTAAATGATTTAGTTTAAATCAAAACAAATGTCAGAAATAGAAAAGAAAACAAAAAGGGAAAGAAACCTTACCTATGCTGGCCCAGCACTGTGCGGCCTGGCCGGCCCAGTTGGCCAGCCCAGCCCACCTGGCCTCCCCTGTCGTCTTCCTCGCGCCAGTAGGCGAGGCGCGTGGCCGACGCGCGCGCACGGCGAGCGCGCCACCTCCTGCCTGCCTGCTTTCCTCCCTCGACGCCTGGTTGTTCTGGACGATGCCACGCACCTCCCCATACCTCTCTCGCTCTCTCTCGTCACCCCTCCCCTCCTCTGTCTCCCTCTCTCCGCTCGGACCCGAGCGCGTCGTCGCCGCCGTTCGCTGTTGCCATAGCCACCGCCTCCCCCTCGCCTCTCCGATGAGCCCCCAAGCTCCGCCTCGCTGCCGTGCACCTCCACGCCGAACCGCAGGACCCCGGACGCTCTGAGGCCTCGTCCTCGAGCTCGTCTTCACCGTCGGCCGCCGTGGATCCCCCTCACCGCCCCGACCGCTCCAGGACCTCCCCGAGCTCGCCGTTCGTCGCGTTGCAATCGCCGTGAGCTCCTCCTTCTTTCCCCCTGTCCCCTCACTCTCGCGCGTGCTTTAGCCCCGATCCCCTCCGTGACCGCAAGCTCACCGCCGCCGGCGATGCCGCCGCCGTGGCCACAGCCACGCACGCTCAAAACCGAGCACGTCACTGCACTCAGTGCTTCACCAGGAGGCCGTATCACCCAGCCGTTCACCTCCCCGTGCCCCGTAGCTCCTTTTCCGACGAGGCCCGAACTCCGGCGCCGCCGCGAGCTTCGTTCCGGCTAACTCCGGCGCCCCCGCAACCTCCCGTTGGCATAAATAGATGCGGACGAGCCTCCGCTGCCTGCAGATGGCCTCGGCCGTCCATTTGGATGCCGGGGGCCCAATCCCGATGCCCTCCGCCGCGTTTGCTGCCGCTGGCGTGTTAGCCGGGGGTTGACCAGGATTTGACCCCCTGGGTCAATGACAGGTGGGTCCCCACCCCTCCAGTTAGTTGACCGTTTAGTTTTAATTAAGTAATTTTGTTAATTAGATTAGCCACTGACATGTGGGCCCAGCCCTGCTGACTTTTTGTTAGGATTAGTTTTAGTGTTAATTAACCTAGTTAATTAACTGAGTCACTGACCAGTGGACCCCACTGTCAGGTTTGACTCTGGTCAGCCTGGTTGACCTGCTGACGTCATGCTTGGGTCATGCTGACGCAGTATTCCAGTTCTGGAATTTAAATAAATCTTAAATGATTTATTTATTTCAGAAATTGGCTTAAACTTCAAAAAAATCACAGAAATTCAACCGTAGCTCACAATGAAACAATTTATATATGAAAAATTATCAAAAAAATTCAATCTATCCATCTGTACCATTTTGATGCATGAAAAATGAAGTTATACCCACTGTTTATATGAAAACACATAAATGGCATTTAAAAATGCTTATTTTAGAGTTGCATTTGAACCCTTGGTTCAAATGGAATTCAACCAATTAAAATGCTAGTTGCATTAGCTCAAACAACATCATATCTTCATGCCATATTCATGCATCATATTGTTGCATATGCTTGTGTTTGATTGTCGGCACCGTTCTTCTCGATAGGTCCAGCTCCGGAGACCGTTCCAGAGTACCTGTCAGAGGAGCAGTGCTCTGCACGTTGTTATACCAGGCAAGCAAACCGCTTTGTTCATTCCGATACAATCCTACTCTCTCGCTCCTGCTCCCTGTTATTGCATTAGGACAACAGTGATTCAACTGCTACTTTATGCTGCGGTAGTTGAACCCATTCCTCTGCATGACCTGTCATTGCCACAGTAAATAGTTGAAACCCACTAGCATGTGTAGGAGTTGATTGAAGCCATGTTTTGTTCTTACCATGCCTTGCTTGCTATTGCTTAGAGTGTGTCAGGTCTGATTCATTGGTAATGAATTGGAGTGCAGTGATATGTTCTGATGCTGAGCGTTAAGTGTGTGAACACGATTTGGTAAAGGTAGCGGTGAGAGGCCATGTAGGAGTACATGGTGGGTTGTCTCATTGGAACCGTCCTTAAGCACAGAGTTCTATGTATGTTGTCCAATGACTAGCTACTACCACACATTGGGTTCCGGTAACTCGACCCCTCTCGGCTTATTAATCATCTTGATCTCTGTCCAGGAGTCGCAACTAATTTCTAGTGTTTGTAGGTAGTGTTATTTCTCTACCAAGTGGCACCCGACAGGGTGGGCTTGGGACAGACTAGGCACACGTGGGCCGGTGTACCGAGTGGCACCCGGATGGTGGGCTCGGGAACCCTGTACACATCGTTTGGGGCCGTGATGGAAACCTCGGCCGGACTCCCTTGCGGATGGAACCCGAATAGGCGATAAACCTGGACTAGAGTCTTGTGTGGTTAGTCAGGTCGTGGCCGACACCCTCGCCAGGCTTCCGCTTGAAGGTTGCCGAGATACACGTCGTGTACATGGCGGTAAGTGGCGAGAGCGTGTGTGAAGAAGTACACCCCTGCAGGGTTTAACATGATCTATTCGAATAGCCGGGTCCACGGTTATGGACTTCTTGGATGCTTACGTGGTACATAGACAACTGAAAGTGGATACTCTAAAATACTCAAGACAAGTGTGAGTGCTATGGATGGCCTTCTCGTAGGGGGGCGGGGATGAATCCATAGTGGTGTATTGTGTGGTGATTAGTGGACTCGTGTGCGCCACCTCAAAAGTTTTACCAGCAGTCATAGAACAGGATAGCCACCGAGTCAAAGCCGGCTTGCTGCAACTAAACCCCACTATGCCTTCTTGATACAAATGCATGTATGATAGGTTTTGATGTAAGTCTTGCTGAGTACCTTTGTACTCATGTTTGCTTAATTTATGTTTTGCAGATGAGACTTCTGTCTCTCTAGTAGTTTCGCTTGGACTTTGACAAGTAGCTTGTTACCTCAGCTACGATCTTGGACGAGTGTTGTAGATAGTCAGGCTCTTCAGCCTTTTTCATTTGTAGATGTCTGTACTCAGACATGTATGCTTCCGCTTGTTGCTTATATGCTCTGAATGTTGGGTCATGAGACCCATGTTTGTAATATCTGGCTCCTCGGAACCTAATGAATAAATACTTGTTTCTTAAAGTCTTGTTGTGATGCCATGTTGTATTTGCACATATCGAGCATATTGTGTGTATGTTATTGAAATGCTTGGTATGTGTGGGATCCGACACCTAGTTTTTTACCCTTGGTAGCCTATCTTACAGGGAAATGTCTCCTAGTGCTTCCACTGCTTGGTAGCTTGCTACTGCTCCGGAACACTTAGGCTGACCGGCATGTGTCCTTCTTCGTTCTTGTGTCTGTCCCTTAGGGGAAATGTCACACGTTGTTCCTTTAAGTCCGTGTAGCTTGCTACGACTTGGGTTCATACGTTGATGACTGACACGTTCGTTGCTGGGTCATGTATGCCTTTCTCTGTAATTTAGTGCCACTTTTGGTTTATAACTGGTCATGTCGGCCCGGGTTCTCTGTAATATGGATGCTAGCGACACTATCATATTCGTGAGCCAAAATGCACAAACGGTCTCGGGCCAGGTAAGGTGGCACCCGTGGGGATACCGTGCGTGAGGCCGCAAAGTGATATGGTGTGTTACATGCTAGACCTGTGTGACTTAGGATCGGGGTCCCGACAGCTAAGCCTCTTGCTTGGTGATTTGTTCCACTCATGCCTCCCTAGGAACCGTTTAAACCGGTGTTATGTTCCTTGTTTATGCGTCCCTAACACGGTTGAGGTTTATGGGCCCCCCTTGATAACCCGCTTAGCGCTAAAAATCTTCCAGCAAGTCCCAACATTGGTTTTACATTTGCCTAATAACTAAAACTTGCATAGGGAGTTATAAACCCTTTTCTTAATCAACAACTCCGGGACAGTGCTCCACATGAGTGTTGGTCCGAAATGGGGAGCCTGCGGGGCCACCTTGGGGAAACCCGAGGGCTGGTAAAAACCTGTAGCTTCACCCGGTCGTGGCCTGAGACTAGATACGCGCGGCTACTGTCAGGGTGTCGGCACGCCGGGAGGATTTGCTGGATTAGTTTTACCTTAGTCGGAATATCTTGAGCACGGGATTCCGATAATACTCGGGTCTTCCCACCTTGGAGTTGCGACTTCGCAGATCGTGAGCTTGTCATGGGCTAAGTTGGGACACCCCTGCAGGGTTTTGAACTTTAGAAAGCCGTGCCCGCGGTTATGTGGTAGATGGGAATTTGTTAATATCCGGTTGTAAAAAACTTGACACCATGTTCAGAACACACTACCAGCATGAGTAACCGTGACGGTCATTTTCCGAAAGGGGTTCGGGAAGTGAACACGGTGGCGTTATGATTGACGTGCTTAGATAGGATCACTTCGTGATCACTTTGACGCTCGTGGCACTTCTCTTCTCGCTCTAAACACGTAAGCTAGTGCTAGTGCAGCCGCAACCTTTTATTTCTTCAGCCTTGTTCCACACCCAAGGCTTAGATAGTTTTGCTACCCGGGAATGGGATTGCTGAGTCCTCCGTGGCTCACAGATTCTACACAATACCAGATGTAGGTACTATTGTGAACTACTCAGGTGACGGCACGGAGCTGTACTGGGGGTTTGATGAAGAACGTAGTCGATACTATGTGCACTATCCCGATGATCAGTAGTGGTTTCTACTAGGGGCGGACCTTGTGGCTTTATGTATTTGGTATCTTTCATTTGGATCTTCGTCCGTAGTCAGATTGTGATGTTATTTGGATGATGATTTGCGTATGTAATGTATTGTGCGATGTGGCGAGTGTAAGCCAACTATCCTTTTGCAATTTCATCCCTATTTTTACATGAGTCGTGCAAAGATACCATACTTGAGATCATTCTAGTATGGGCTTATACCTTTAAGTCGTGCCTCGACACGTAGGAGGTATAATCCCATCCTGGGCATTACAAGTTGGTATTCAGAGGCTTCTCCGACCTAGAAGCCCCCACTGATTGATCGAATCGTTGACGGTTGAGTCTAGGCACACACTGAGAATGTTTTGAGTCCTATATATATATATATATATATATATATATATATATCGGAGAGTAGGATTTCTCTTGCTCCTCATCTCTTTTCACTCTGGTGAGGACTCCTGACGATTACTCTTGTCTCTTCTACTCTAAAAAATTAACCAATTTTTTTTAGGTTCACGCGAGTATTGTTTGGATTGTTCCGATGTCATTGTGATGAGAACATTGTTCTCGATGCCTCCTGTCATTTAGGGGTTGTGGCAGTGTCCCGGGGAGTTGAGCTCCGAGGTGTTGTCGTCACAAACATATCGCAGCAGTTCTGGAATACTTAAGACGGCCGACATCGAAAACTCTCCTATGCGGTTAGTGGCAAGATAACCCCGACATCACCCAGTACTGGGGGGTAGTTCGGGAGTATTGCCATAGCTTGTATAGTAGATGCGTTTCGAAGGTCCGAGGTAAACGGTTTCCGAAAATAACTGGTTATGTGTTGAAGGATGGATACAGCTGGATGTAGGATTAGAGTTGAGTGCGCGATGCTTCCCCTGTATCCCCAACACCTGATTGCATAACTGGAAACTTTCGGAAATTAATAGGTGGGTTCATCTAGTAGTTCGTAGGCATTCTTCCAACGAATGCATGATATGGAGTTCGGGGTTCTACATTGAGTGAAGTGGTTTTATGGGCGTTGTTCCGATCGGGAGTGGCATCTTAAAGGGTCCTTGGCTATGCTGATCCGGGGATTGCAAAACCCTTTTGTAACACGTTTTCCATAAGCTTTCAGCATGAATATGTCGAACGAAACTTCTATCTTGTATTTGTTCTATCTGCTCCTTGTTGTTTTATTTACCGTTTGTTCTCCCAAGTGGCTTCTCGTGAAGATTGTTGTTACCATTAAACTGTGGATTACATTCGTTCATCTTGTTCGAATGTGCTTGTGAAGACTTATGTTGCAATTTCTAGCCGTTGATTCAGCTTATATATTTTCTCTCAATCAATGGCTAATAGTTGTCATGTCATTCAGGATGGCTCCTAAAAGGGTTCCCAACACTAACCCAGAGGGTGAAGAGGTTCCTGATCGTCCTCTTTCCCCTCCTCCTCCGTCTGAGGCCTGGAGAGCTATTATGCAAGCGACGAACCAGAACACCCAGATGCTTATGCAAATGATGCAGAACATTCAAGCAAATCAAGCAAATCAAGGTGCTCACGGGAACCAAGGCCAATGCAATTTGTTCAACCAACCTCACTTTGCTATACTCAACCAGTTCCTGGCAAACCAACCAAAGGAATTCAGTTACTGTGTGGACCCTCTAGATGCTGAAGACTGGATAACAGATATCAAGAAGCATTTCGAGTGCAGTAACGTGAGACCTGAGGACTATGTGAAGTTTGCCGCCTTCCAACTCAAGGACCAAGCTGTTGATTGGTGGCAGCAGTACAAAGACTCCAGAGAAGGGCATGAAATCTCGTGGGCTAACTTCTGCAAGGATTTTCGTTCTCACCACATTCCAACAAGTGTCATCGAAGGTATGCGTGAGCAATTCCGCAACCTGAAGCAAGGCTCAATGACTGTCTACCAATATAATGTCAAGTTCCAGAACCTTGCCCGCTATGCCAAGAAAGACATCCCAGATGCCAAGAGCAAGATTTATCAGTTCCGTGGTGGTCTGAAGGATGAACTCCAACTAGCTCTCACCTTGTTTGAGCCTGAGGAATTTGATCAGTTCTATAACATGGCACTTAAGCAAGAGGCAGCCCAGCTCAAGATGGAAGCTTCCAAAAAGAGGATCAGAGACGTTGTTCACTCCTCCTCTTCTTCTCAAGTGGTCGCAAAGCAACAGAAGTTTTGGCTTCCACCTCCTCCACTGATCCGACCTCCCAACAACAACAACAAGAATTCTGGTGGCTGTGGTTTCTCCCACCCACCCAACCCAAGCAATCAGTCAAAGAATCACTTTCAAGCTTCAAAGTCAAGTGCTCCTTATCACCGTCCTCTCTCAGAAGTGGTTTGCAACAAGTGCACTCAGAAGGGTCATTATGCTAACAAGTGCCCCAACCCAAGGCGCCTTCCGCCTCCTCCACCTGTCAGCACTGCTATTGTCAAGCACAACCCCAAGCAAGCAAGAGTGAATCTGATGAATGTAGCTCAAGCGGAGAATTCTTCAGATGTGATACTTGGTAACCTTCCAGTTAACTCTATTCCTGCAAAAGTGTTGTTTGATTCGGGTACATCATGTTCTTTCATGTCTCAACCTTTTGCATCCAAGCACAATGTTGACATCAAAAGCTTACCTCAGAAGTTGCAAGTTACTTCTTCGGGGAGACGAATGACTTCTAATATATTTGCTCCGGATGTATCTATTCGTATGGGTGATTACCGCTTTCTGGCTTCTCCGGTTGTTCTCGGCAACTCCGACATTGATCTTATTCTCGGGATGGATTGGCTTTCCCAGCATGATGCTCACATTGATTGTGGAAATAAGGAAGTCAAGCTTACTCATCCCGATGAAGACGTGATTACCTTTGCCTCTCGAGATAACACAATCAGGCTATTCTCTCTCAATGACAAGGGCGAGACTAATGCCATCTCTCAAATTCCGGTGGTCAATGAATATGAAGATGTTTTTCCTGAAGAGCTTCCAGGCATGCCTCCGCATCGTCAAGTTGAATTCATCATTGAACTCGAGCCCGGTACCGAGCCAGCATGTCGGCGTCCATACAAGCTTTCCCCTGAAGAGTTGAAGGAGCTGAAGAGACAACTCGATGAGCAAGAGCGTATGGGTCTAATCAGGCCTAGCACTTCTCCTTGGGGTTGTGGTGTTCTTTTTGTCAAGAAGAAGGATGGCACGGAGCGCCTTTGCGTTGATTACCGGCCATTGAACAAGAAGACAATAAAGAACAAGTATCCGCTCCCCAACATCAACGAATTGTTCGAGCAGCTCAAAGGAGCAAAAGTGTTCTCAAAGCTCGATCTCCGGATGGGTTATCACCAGATCCGTATCCATGAAGAAGATATTCACAAGACTGCATTCAGAACAAGCTAGGGCTCCTATGAATACACAACCATGTCTTTTGGCCTCGCAAGTTGCTCCACCCACCTTCTCGAGAATGATGCACTACATATTCAACCCCTACACCAACGAATTTGTGCTTGTCTATCTGGATGACATCTTGGTATTCTCCAAGAATGAAGAGGATCATGCCAAGCACCTCCGTTTGGTTCTCGATAGACTCCGTGAACATAAGTTCTATGCCAAGTTCTCTAAATGCGAATTCTGGCTCGATAAGGTCTTGTATCTGGGCCATATCATCTCTGCTGACGGTATTGCTGTCAACCCCGAGAAAGTTGAAGCGATTGTCAACTGGGAACCCCCTCAGAACGTCAAGCAACTACGAAGCTTCCTTGGTATCGCTAGCTATTGCAGAAGGTTCGTTGAGAACTTCTCCAAGATTGCCAAGCCTCTCTCCAACTTGCTGCAGAAGAATGTCAAGTACAACTGGTCTCCGGATTATGATGTGGCATTCAAAACTCTCAAAGAAAAGCTCATCTCTGCTCCAGTTCTTACTCCTCCAGATGATTCCAAGCCCTACGAAGTACTCTGTGATGCTTCTCTTCAAGGACTTGGTGGTGTTCTAATGCAAGACAAGAAGATTGTGGCATACACTTCTAGTCAATTGAAGCCAAATGAGAAGAACTACCCCACACATGATATCAAGCTAGCAGCAGTCGTACACGCCTTGATCACGTGGAGACACCTTCTGTTGGGCAGAAAAGTGGACACCTTCACCGATCACAAGAGCTTGAAGTACATCTTCACACAGCCGAACCTGAACCTTCGCCAGACTCGTTGGGTTGAGATGATCCAAGAGTATGATCCAAGCATCGAATATACACCTGGCAAGGCCAATGTCATTGCAGATGCCTTCAGTAGAAAGGCATATTGCAACAGTCTCCTTATCAAGCCGTTTCAGCCTTTGCTTTGTGAAGCATTCAGGAAGCTCAACCTCCAAGTTGTTCCGCAAGGCTTTCTTGAAAATCTTCAAGTTGCTCCTACCTTGGAAGATCAGATCCGTGAGGCCCAACTCAGTGATGCTATGGTGCAGAAAGTGAAACATGGTATTGCAAAGGGTACTCCCAAATACAAGTGCTACCGCGCTGATGAGAAAGACACCTTGTTCTTTGAGGACAGACTTGTGGTTCCCAAGGGTGATCTCAGGAAGCTCATAATGAACGAAGCACATGACTCCCTCCTCTCGATTCATCCTGGAAGTTCCAAGATGTACCAAGACCTCAAGCAATCGTACTGGTGGACTCGCATGAAAAGGGAGATTGCCCAATTCGTGAATGAATGTGATGTCTGCAGAAGAGTGAAGGCAGAGCATCAACGTCTAGCCGGTCTCCTCCAACCTCTTCCTATTCCCGAGTGGAAATTCGACCACATCGAAATGGATTTCGTCACTGGGTTTCCCAAGTCCAAGAAGGGGAATGATTCTATCTTTGTTGTGATTGACAAGCTAACCAAAGTAGCTCACTTCCTTCCAGTCAAAGAATCCATCAATGCAGCTCAGCTGGCAGAGTTGTACACTTCCAGAATTGTGTCGTTACATGGCATTCCTCAAGTTATCTCCTTAGACCGTGGAAGTTTGTTCACATCCAAGTTCTGGGACTCCTTCCAGTCAGCCATGGGCACTAAGATCCGTTTCAGCACTACGTTTCACCCTCAGACTAGTGGTCAAGTCGAAAGAGTGAACCAAATCCTCGAAGACATGCTCAGAGCTTGTGTCATCTCTTTTGGCATGAAGTGGTGATACGTCTCAAACGTATCTACTTTTCCAAACACTTTTGATATTGTTTTGACCTCATTCTTGCATGATTTGAACTAAACTAACCCGGACTGACGCTGTTTTCAGCAGAGCTGCCTGTATGGTTTTATTGTGTGCAGGAAAACGGATTTTTAGGTATCTCAGAAAATTCCACGAAAAATCACAGAAAATCCACGCACCCGAAGGAACCCGGAGCCAGAAGAGGGGCCAGAGGGGGGCCAGGGGGGCCCCAGGCGCCCTGGTGGCGCGGCCCACCCCCTGGCCGCGCCGGGGGGTCGCCTGGGTGGGCCCCACCTCCCCTGGTGCCCTACTTTGACCCGTATTTTAGCTCGTGACAGAGAAATCCCAGATCAGAAGTTCTTTTCCCAGTTTTCATCGCGGAGCCGCCGCCACCCTCTGTTCTTCTTCGGGAGGGCTAATCTGGAGGCTGAATTGGCCTCCGGAGAGGGGAGATCATCGCCATCGTCATCATCATCACCACTCCATCATCCCTCCATGACTTCTCCTTCCATGTGTGAGTAATCCCCTGCTGTAGGCGAAGGGGATGGTAGGGATTGGATGAATTAGATCATGTAATAGTTTGTCAGATCGTTGGGGGCATGTTGCCTATCATCTACTATGGTGTTTATCATCTTTGCTTCAACTCGTTATTCTTAATGCTTGTCACTTAGGGCCCGAGTGCCATGATTTCAGATCTGAACCATATGTGTTTGCATGAATATATTTGTGTTCTTGATCCTATCTATGAGTTGTTTGCACCTATTACGGTTCGGAACCGGCGATCCCAAAAGTGACAGCTTGGGACACCAAAGGGGATGGTCCGTAGTTTGAGGATTACATGTATCCATTGAGTTTATTGCTTTGTTCCGGTGCTCTTTGACAGGAGCACCTTAATCTCCATAAGTTCCTTTTGGCCCCGTTCGTAGCGGGATGGTAGGAAAAAAGATGTTGTGCAAGTTCTTATTGCAAGCACGTACAACTACCTACGGGATACATGCCTAATGTTTGATATTTGCCTAGATGATCATTACTTTTCCGTGTGCCTTGCCCTAAGTTAGAATCATGATATATCTCATCCATGCAGCGCCCAACCATCCATCTCCCTAGCCTACAGTGTTTTAAATCCTGCTGGTTACTAGTTGCTACTTTTGCTATTTACTCTTGCTATTTACTTTTGTTGTTTACTTTTACTATCACTATCATCACTATCATATCACTGTTACCACTTATCTTTTGTTGCAAGTAAGTATATTTCAGGTGCGGTTGAATTGACAACTCAACTGTCAATGCTTATAAATACTCTTTGGCTCCCCGTGTGTCGAATCAATAAATTGGGTTATTCTTACCCGCGAAGACTATCTCGATCCCTTACGGTTGAGGGTTATCAAGTACCGTTTTCTGGCGCCGTTGCCGGGGAGCATAGCAATATTTACAAGTCTACTTGAAGTATCCTACCTGCTGCACTTCATCCGCTATGGGTAAGAAAGGAGACCCCAAGGTTCCGATCTTACTATCCACTACAAGAAGAGGTACTGTTCTGAGCACTAGTGCTACACTTGATTCACCTTCTGTTATGAGTAAGTTTGCCTCACCGCCACCACATGATGCTCCTACTGAATCTGTTACTATGTCCGATACTCTTGATGATGCTTCTACTACTATTGATGATATTAGTTCACTCGGTTATGCTCTTGAGAAACAGATCGCTGCTGCTGCAAAAAAGTCTGGAATTGAAATTCCTGTTACTCGCTACCCTATTGGTGAAACTTACGATTATCCTGATTTGAGTAAACTCAAGGAGAGACTCCTTGATGATGATTACTATATGCTTGATGAAGATTTATGCAGGGAACTGGCAGAGTTTTCTGGCTCTACCCTGAAGTTATTAAGAAGCTGTTTGAAAAGCACTCTTTGAAGAACAAAACCGTTCATGATCCTGAATTTGCTACATCTCCTATATGCATTAATGATCCTGATTATAATTTCTCTGTTGATCTTTCACTTATACCTATGGTTTAAGCTGACCCCTTTTATGGCAGAGAAAATGATGATGCTATTGCACACCTGACTAAACTCGGTGAGTTGGGTGGCCTGTTTACCACAGATGAGAAGATATGATACTTTTATGTGACCAAGCTTCTTCCCTTCTCCTTGAAGGAAGGTGCTAAAGCATGGTATGATTCACTCCCATGCGGTTCAATTAAGAGTCCTCAAGACTTAGCTCACTCTTTTGTTGATAAGTACTTTCCTGCTCACATGCAACATGCTGCTTTACAAAGAATTTATAACTTTAAACAGTTGCAGGATGAGTCCCTCCCTAAAGCTTGGGGGAGGTACTGCGGTCTGATTCGGGCTAGACCAGGACATGAAGTCCCTAAGAACGAATTAATTGATATATTCTATGCTGGTCTAACTGATGAATCCAGGTCCTATTTGGACAGTTGTGCTGGTTGTGTTTTCAGGAAAAGAACGCCGAAAGATGCAGAAGATTTGATGGGCAGGATTGCCAAAAACCATGAAGATTGGTCCGTCCCTGAACCACCTCCACCACTAAAGAAGAGGGGCATGTTTGTTCTAAGCCCCGAAGATATGTGAGAAGCAAAGAAGTCTATTAAAGAGAAAGGTATTAAAGCCGAAGACGTGAAGAATCTACCCCCTATTGAGAAGTTGTGTGAGCCTACCACTCACCCTCCTATGGTAGAGGTACACTCTCTTTTAGATTTCAACGCAAGTGACACCCCTCATGGTAAGCCTCCTGATCAATGTTTAGATGAGTTTGATAATTTTATTATGAAACAAAATCATTTTAATGAGAGGATACAAAGTCAATTGCATGATAATTCCCTTGCTATCAAAAGTCTGCTTGATGTTTTAGGTAGAACAGTTAATGATGTTCAATGTCTTGTGAAACATTTTCATATGGTTCAAACTCAGCTTGAACAAATTTCTAATGTGCAAAAAGATTTGCTTGCTAACAATGCCAAACAAGATGATTTGCGGGCTTTCGGGATTAAGACCCGAGGAGGAACTAGCACTCAAGATCCTCTCTATCCAGAGGGGCATCCGAGGAGAATCGAGCAAGATTCTCAAATGCGGGAAGAAGAAATTGTTGGCTCTCCAAAGAAGAAGAAGAAACATAAGGGGACTGACAATTCTAATGATCCTATTACAGATGAAGAGCCAGCTGTTGATCCCACAGTGTATCTATCTCCGATGCTGAGACTGAAGACGGTGCTGAACCTGAAGGTAAGGATAATGAGAAGAATGATCCGCCTGAAGTTCGAGAAGAAGAAGCACCTGACAAACATAAGAGGTACACTAAAGAAGACTTCATCGCAAGAAAACATGGGAAGGAAAGAGAACCATGGGTACAGAAACCCATGCCCTTTCCAGGTAAGTCCATCAAATCTAAAGAAGAAGAGCATTACAATAAGTTTTGTGAGTGGATTAAACCTCTTTTTCTTCAAATTCCTTTGACTGATGCTATTAAGTTACCTCCTTATTCAAAATATATGAAAGATATTGTCACTAATAAAAGAAAAGTTCCTAATGAAGCAATATCTACTATGCTTGCTAACTACTCTTTCAGTGGCAAGATTCATAAGAAGCTCGGTGATCCAGGTATACCCACCATTCCTTGCTCCATAAAGAATAATTATGTCAAAACTGCTTTATGTGATCTTGGGGCAGGAGTGAGTGTTATGCCTCTCTCTCTTTACAAGAGGCTTTGTTTAGAGAAACTAATTCCTACAGATATCTCTCTTCAGATGGCTGACAAGTCAACCACCGTTCCGATAGGTATTTGTGAGGATGTTCCCGTATAAGTTGCTAATTGTTTGATTCTTACTGATTTTGTTGTGCTTGACATGCCCGAGGATGGGAGCATGTCCATTATTCTTGGTAGACCTTTTCTTAACACCGCAGGTGCTATTATTGATTGCAATAAAGGGAAGGTTACCTTCAATGTGAATAATAAAGAACACACGGTGTATTTTCCAAAGAAGACCGACAGGAGGCATGCCGTCAACTCTATAGAAAATATCGAGACCGTGAAAATTGGAGAATGGGACTGTCCACTAGATGTGCATCACAAATACAAAACTATTATGGTGGGGACAATGTCCATCAAAGTAAAGGTTCAGTGATTACTTCGTAAGAGGTGAGACTTTTTGCTCTATATATCGCCTGTTTGTTGGTAAGACTTGATCAACCTTACTAGTAAACATGTTTTATATAGATAAAAAGTTGAGCTTGTTATGTTTTCATTTGTTTTTAGTTTTTGTTCTACTTACTGTACCAAGTGTTTATGTTTTGAAGCTTCACAATACTACTCACTGCTTCAAGTTTTCAGAGAGTTTCGCAGCTTTTTGAACTTCGAAAAAATTTCAATAGTGAAGTTTTCAGAAAAATTCCAGAAAAATAAAAATAAAAATTTCCACGTCGGGAGTGACCCAAAGGGACCTGGGGCCAGCCAGGGGGACCCACCAGTGGCCCAGGCGGCCAGCTGGCGCGGCCTGCCCCCTGGCCGCGCCCACAGGGCGCCTGGGGCCCACAATGCCCCCCTCCAGGTATGTCTTCTTCCTCCCTCTCTCTTTTTCTCCAAAAACGCGAGTTCTGCACTTGTTCTTGCGTTCTTGCTGCTCTTGGAGGCGATTCTTCGATCTCTCTCTACAGCCCATCATTTGAGATGAGATTTTGAACAAATACTCCCTGGTATGTGACTCCTCCACCCCTCCAATTAGATTTCTGATTGGTGGCTTCATTTGTGAGTATTTAGTAGTTCTTGGTGTTGTATAGATGAGCTTGCATGCATGTGTAGAAAGTTATTTTCCAAGTTTTGATGCAAGTTTATGCCTTGGGCAAGTGAGTTGAGTAGTTTGCCTTAACTCACCTTGTTTTAATCCTCGTTTTTGTAAATTGCAAAAAAAAATCAGAAATGAGTTTGTTAGGAAGGGCAAAAGGGTGGCTTGAGAAGAGGAGGCCCACGCACTCCGATCGAGTTACTAGAGCCGCAGCTTCACCATCGACTGCTAGGGTGAGCTATAACGAAGATCATGTGCCCCTAGAGTTGTTGGAAGACACAAGTCCAGCACGTGCGATGATGTTTCCATGTGATGAATTCCTTGAAGCTGCGGGAATCAAGGATGAGTTTTATAATCTTTGTGCTAATGCAGGTCTGACACAGCTCGTCACGTATCGTGTTACTCAGTATCAAAAACTCACATCCAGTTTCATTAACAGTTTTAGATATAATCCTGATTCAGGTGCTATTGAGTTTAAAATTTACAATGATCTTATCACCATGACTTTGGGAAAGTTTTGTGAAATAATAGGTGTGCCAAATGTTGGGAGGACGGCTAGGATGACCACTCAGCCCTCCGAGCTGAAAACCGTCTTCAACTCTCTCTGCAGCATGGGTACGAGGGATATTCATCGGTCGAAGATCTCCAGCATCTTATTCCCTCACATCAGGTATTTTGCATATTATGTTGCTAGAGGGGTGTTAGCTCGTGACAACACGAGCAACACTTCTGCGCCAGATATTGCTATCATGGCAGCAGCCCTCTCAGGGAGATCTGATTATAATTTGGGTGCCTTAATTGCTCGACGCCTTGCTATGAACGGTAACAAGGGAGACTTATATGGTGGCGTTTATGCCACAC
Organism: Secale cereale; assembly: GCA_902687465.1. Classification (NCBI taxonomy): domain Eukaryota; kingdom Viridiplantae; phylum Streptophyta; class Magnoliopsida; order Poales; family Poaceae; genus Secale; species Secale cereale. The sequence continues at coordinate 744,292,555 of LR738711.1, read as the reverse complement.
TTATCTTATAACATCTTGGAGGCACCCCACACCCTGATGATAATCCTTTTACTTATTTAAGCTTTGATCTTGCTGCTATGAAAAGGCATAAGTTTGTTACCATGACTTCTGAGCTTGATAATCTTGTTTATATCTTGCGTTTCGGAACTACCGCGGAACGCGAGATCCGTCTACCTGCACCACTTTTGTTTGATTTTTCTCGTAGGAACGGATGGTCCTTTGATGTTATCCAGTTCGATGAGTTCATGGCCCAGCATCAGTTTCATAACCCCATGGAGGGGTTTGTGCCCGACGAGGAGGAGCACGGTGAGTTACCACCTTTTCAGGGAGAAACCGCCACCAAGTTTGGTGAAGGGTCTTCCTCTGCTTGGCGTACGGACCCTTCCTCGTGGGAGACTCCGAGGAGTTCGGTATACGCACCAGCATCCTTCTACGACCCTTGGACTCACCACTGTTCCCCGGAGCAGGAGGCTCCTGGGGGTAGTAGCTGCTACCAACTTAGGCCAAAAGCCTAAGCTTGGGGGAGTACGTGCCCCTCTCACTTTTCCATTGTATTATTCATTTTATTCGCTTTGATCTTTTCGAAGTTTTTGACCGTTCTTCTTTATTTCTCTCTTTGCAAAAACAACAAAAAGATTTTCTCTTTCTTTTGCTTTCGTTCAACCTTTGAAATAATCCAAAAAGATTTCCTTTTTTCTCTTTAGTTTGCTTTGTTTTCAGAGTTCAGCTCGAGTCCGGGATGGCATTTAATTATATTTCCTACGTTCGATCGTGCAAGTGACGAGGCAGTAATGACGAAGATCGACTGAAGGGAAGCAACAAGGAAGACCGGTATGAACTCTTCTTGTTTCTACTTTTGTACATATGCATGTACTTATGATCTAGAGACCAGCTTGTAGCGACATAGTGCTATGTTTACAATGCTCTTCCAGTGGTTCATGCTTTCCTTGTGGCTAGTCTCGAATAGCTAGAGTATATAATGTGTTATTGAAATGATCTACATGCATTGCATTGTTCATAGTTCGGTATACTAAGGTGGTATTTCCCTTTAGAGGATTTTTGGATTGACTTGGCACATGTTTAAGACTAAAAAGTCTACTCTGCCTTGATGATCTTTGAGTTTCAGAATAGTTATATCACTTTCATGCCCGATTCAATGTTGCTTTGTCGCTCTGCATGATTATGGCCGTTATTGCTCTCTAGTTGGTCGCTTCCCAGTATTTTGCTAACCTCCACCTGTACTAAGCGGACTGACTGCTTGTGCATCCAAAATCCTTAAAACCTGTTATGACATATGAGTCCACCATACCTTCCTATACATGGTATTTACCTGCCATTCCTAACGAAGACTTTCGTGTACCATCTCAAAATTAATCAAAAGCATTTCTCTTTTTGTGCCTCTGTTTTAGCTCATGAGGAAGTAGTAGTTAATTCATGATTTTTTTTAAGTTGGACAAGTTTCACCCCGGGATTGCATGTCTAATGTGCAAACCCCTAATACGAGAAGGAACTGGCATAGAGTGCCCCCGGCTCATAAAAGATAATACAACAAACAAACCCTCCTTCACGCTTTGTTCATGAGAAATCAGAAAACTTTGGCAGTGATAAACAAAGGAGATTAAGAGGATGTGATCGTCCTCATGCGGGAGCCGTTCCTCGAGACTTGTCCAGCTCAAGAAGTGATTGAGTTATCTGCTAGCATTCGTTGACGAAATATGCACCTCTCAAAAACGTTTTTACCTCTGTTTTTAAAACCAAGAGCTCTGGTACATGTTTAGTTTTTGTTTCCGACCACGGGTTTTCAACCTTGCCAACAAAAGCCACGGTTCGAGAGTCTCCACCTTCTTTCTTAAAAGCACCAACTAGGAGAGCATAATTGTCATTCTGAGTGTAATGTGCATTGTCCCAAAGTATTACATTGTCTTCTGCATGCTTGTGATATGATTTATTCCGAAATTCTTAGTTCTAGTCTCCTTTAAAACTCTGGAGGAGTTTATGCATTTATGTTTTGCTTTACTCATGGAGGCTAGCGAGATACCACCCTAGTATGCTCAAGCTATGTGCAATGTAATCTTGTCTTGATTTTCAGTAATATATTATTTACTTTTAGGTATTTCTGATTGGTCACTTGAAAGAAGGATTGCTCCGTGCATTGTCCTCATAGTACTGTTTCAATACTTGCTAGACTCTTTTTGTAGTACATGCTTATATACATCTAATGAAACAAAAGAGTTTGTCAAAGTTTTCTTTGCCGCGTACAGTTCGTTGAACTGAATTACTTGAGGACAAGCAATATGCTAAGCTTGGGGAGTTGATACGTCTCAAACGTATCTACTTTTCCAAACACTTTTGATATTGTTTTGACCTCATTCTTGCATGATTTTAACTAAACTAACCCGGATTGACGCTGTTTTCAGCAGAGCTGCCTGTATGGTTTTATTGTGTCCAGGAAAACGGATTTTTAGGTATCTCAGAAAATTCCACGAAAAATCACAGAAAATCCACGCACTCAAAGGAACCCGGAGCCAGAAGAGGGGCCAGAGGGGGGCCAGGGGGGCCCCAGGCGCCCTGGTGGCGCGGCCCACCCCCTGGCCGCGCCGGGGGGTTGCCTGGGTGGGTGATACGTCCAAAACGTATCTATAATTTCTGCTTGCTCCATGCCTCTTTTGGGTGATATTGCTATGATATTTATACACTTCCATACACTTTTGATCATATTTGGACTAACCTATTAACTCAGTGCACCCTAGTGCAAGTTTCTGTTTTCGGCTGTTTTTGTATTTCAGGTTTTCACATTACGAGAACTGCCAGGAAAAATCCAGAAAAATTATATAAAAAATCAGCGTTCCAGAAACTACCGTGCGCCCGAAGGACAGCCGGGGGGGCACCAGGGCTCCAAGCGCCCTGGCGGCGCGCCCCCCCTGGGCCGCGTCGGGGGGGCGCCTGGGCCCCCCGAGGCTCCTCCGATGCCCCCCTTTGGCATATATTTAAAGCATCCTCCGAAACCCTCGAAACAGGAACTCTTTTCGCGATCTCATCTCTGTTCCGCCGCCGCCACCGCTTCCAAGATCGGGAGCACCAGGAGAACCCTTTCCGGCACCCTGCCGGAGGGGAGGATCACCACCGGGAGCCTCTCCACCACCATGGACGCCTCCCGGATGAGTTGTGAGTAGTCTCCCTTGGACCATGGGTCCATGACAAGTAGCTATGTGATGTTCTCCTCCCGTTCTTGTGCTTCACTAATTAGTCCTCGTGAGCTGCCCTACATGATCGAGGCACATATGTAATCCTTATGCTGTTGCTATGATGAGTTTGCTGGGATCCGATGGATTATGAGATTATGTTCAGATTGTGCTTGAGTAATATATTTGATCTACCTCTTTTATATTTATGTTCGTAAGTAATTCTTGCATGTTCTCTGTTGTTATTTATTGCTTTGGCCAAGTAGTAGGTAGTGACTCCAAGAGGGAACGTTATGCTTGATTGTGGGTTCATGCCCCTCGATGACTAGTTTGAGTGACAGAAACATGAGTCTAGGGGATGTGTTGTTGCCACAAGGGGGAAAACAACGGTGCTTGTGCCCGCGGGTGCAAGGATTGTTTACTTTACGCAAAGTTCTTTTAATGCAGTTGTCTGTTGCATTGAGTTTACACTATGGGTGGGGCTCGCAACTTAATACCAGCGAGATGTTCTGGATAGATATCTCAAGGTGGATGATTAGTAGTAGATATTGATGGATTTCGGTCTACTTACTTTGGCGTACCGCCCATGCTTTGAACCTCAACCTTTCTTGCAATGTAGTCAGCATTGGTTTGCGTTCGTGGTCCTGTCAATTGCCCAGCTGTAATTCGTTTACCTCACATAGCTGTTTTATCGTCTTTTGGGAGAGAGACATCACTAGTGAACATCATGAGACTCCGGTCCATATTACCATCATTGATCACATCCACTATTTACTTTTCGCTATTATTTACTATTGCAAACATTATCTATCACTACTATCATTTGCATTTAATCCTTTGTGAACTACAAGGCCGGAGGGATTGACAACCTCTCTGTACTCATTGGGAGCAAAGTTATTTGTATCTGTGTGCAGGTCCACGTTGATTGCTAATATCTGGCGCCGTAGCAGTTGACACCTTCTTGTTGAACCTAGGAGTCTCTGGGGATTCGATCCTTGGTATCTTTGCCAAGGGAAAAACTTACGCAACACTACATCTCACACCTTCCACTTGGGGTAACCAACGAGGGGCGAGAAGCCTAGCAAGAGTTTTTCTGGCGCCGTTGCCGGGGACTCCACTCTTCAAGATAGGGGAGTTGCATGCTATCTTTTACCTTTGCTTTTTAGTCTTGTTAGTTTACCTTTCAGTTTTTGCTTTAGTACCTTTTTATCGAAAATCACAAAAATAGTTATCTTGCTTGCTTGCTACTATGGGTTCCACCGAGAACACCAAGTTGTGTGACTTCACTAGCCACAACAACGATGACTTTATCAGCACACCTATCACTACACCTGCCACTTCAGCACCTTCGTATGAAATTAAACCTGCTTTACTGAACTTAGTCATGAAAGATCAATTCTCCGGTGCTGGAGATGATGCTGCTTTACACTTGAACAACTTTGTTGAACTTTGTGATATGCAAAAGTACCAAGAAATATATGGTAATATTGTTAAGCTTAAGCTTTTTCCTTTCTCCTTGAGAGGAGGAGCTAAAATTTGGTTTCAATCTTTGCCTAGAAATAGCATAGATTCATGGGACAAGTGCAAAGATGCTTTTATCGGAAAATACTATCCACCTGCTAAAATTATCCAACTAAGAAGTAACATAATGAATTTTAAACAATTGGATAATGAACACGTTGCCCAAGCTTGGGAACGTATGAAATCTCTTATCAAGAACTGCCCTACTCATGGTTTGACTACTTGGATGGTTATCCAAACTTTTTATGCAGGCTTGAACTTTACCTCGCGGAACTTGTTAGATTCGGCCGCGGGAGGAACCTTTATGTCAACTACACTTGGTGCTGCCACGAAGCTTCTCGATGAGATGATGACCAACTATTCCCAATGGCACACCGAACGCACACCAACAGGTAGGAAGGTAAACTCTGTCGAGGAGATTTCCTCCCTTAATGAAAAAGTTGACTTGATCATGTCTCTACTTTCGAAGCAATCTTCTATTGATCCTCGTGATGTTCCTTTAAATTATTTGATTGCTCAAGAACAAGTAGATGTGAACTTTATCTCTAGAAACAATTTTAATAACAATGCTTATAGGAGTAATTTTGGTAGCAATCCTAGACCGTTCCCCTCTAATTCTTATGGGAACAACAATGCTTATCCTAGCACCAAGAACTCCAATACTGAACTAGAGATTATGCTGAAAGATTTCATCACTACCCAAAAAGCCTTTAACAAGAATGTAGAAGAAAAACTTCATAAACTAGATGATCTCTCTTTGAAGGTAGACCATTTAGCCAATGAGATAGAATTGCTTAAAATTAAAACTTCTCCTCTTGAGGAGAGGAAGGTCACTCCTATTAATGCTACTCAAGTGCAAATTAATGAAAATATTAGGATGATGGCTAAACTTAAAGAAAGATGGGCTAGAGAAAGGGAGGAAGAAGATAGAATTAAGAGCCTTCCTACCCACCACACTATTGCTACTATCCAAGTTGTTGAGGATATCCAAACTCTTAGCACCCAATGTACTCCTGGTCCCATTGGACCTATTAATGGTGATGCTATGACTATAGAAACTACCAAACAAGTGAACCTTAAGGACACCACTACCACTTTACTTGATGCTAGTGATCTTGATTTTGATAATTGCACTCTTACCGAAGTTATTGATTTCCTTCACAAGATGTCTAGAGATCCCCGCACTAGCACGCTTAACCTTGCCTTCACAGAGCATATCACTAATGCTCTCATCAAAGCTAGGGAGGAGAAACTTAGAGTAGAAGCCTCCATACCTAGAAAGCTAGAAGATGGTTGGGATCCTATGATAAAAATTAAGTTGAATGACTTCTCTTGCTATGCATTATGTGATGTTGGTGCTAGTACCTCTGTTATGCCCAAAAGAATATATGATATGCTTAAATTGAAACCTTATGATTCTTGTTCTTTTGGTGTTCGTCTCGTTGATTCTTCCATAAAGAAACCTTTGGGGAGGATCGACAATGTTCTTATTGTTGTCAGTGATAATTATGTTCCCGTTGATTTTACTATTATGGATATTGAATGTGATCCTTCGTGTCCAATTATTTTGGGACGTCCCTTTTTGCGCACCGTTGGTGCTATCATTGACATGAAAGAGGGTAATATAAAATTTCAGTTTCCTCTCAAGAAAGGGATGGAACACTTCCCTCGAAAGAAGATCAAGTTACCTTTTGAGTCCGTTGTACGGGCTAGCTATTCTTTTACTCTTGATAAAACTTGATCTCTATGCATTATGCCTAGCTTAAAGGCATAAAAGAAAACGCTTTTGGGAGGCAGCCCACATGAATAAAAATTTTATTTTGCTTTTGTTGTGTCTTGATGTTGTTTACTACAATAGCATCATCATTGTATCTTTACTTTTCAATTTTGTGCCAAGTATAGCCTCTGATTGCTAGAAAGTTCAAAAGTTGTGAGGTGTTGTCCAGGAAACAGATTATGTCCTTGGATAGAAAAATTCGTATAAAATCACCAGATCATCTTTTTGGTCTGAATTTTTTCGACAGCGTTCTCTATATAATTGTCTTTCGTGCTCTGTTCTGAGTTTTTTTATTAGAGTTGCAGAAGTACCCCGAACAAATCAATTACTACCTGCTGTTCTGTTTTCCACAGATTCTGTCCTGTTTTGCCTCTCCTTCATTTTGCAAATCAAGAGCTTGCTTTTTCTTCGCAAAAACCTTTTGGCAATCTTGAGAAACAGTAGAACTTCAAGAATGTCTTTATTTCCAGCAAGGTGCAATTATTTTATTATGGGTACTAACCTCGCTAATCAGATTATGATGAGTTATGTATGAAGGGAGTTTTCAAGTGTGCGAGGGAAGATGATAAAAAGATTCAGGAGTGTCAAGCCCTCAAGCTTGGGGATGCCCCCGTGCACCCCCAAGAAATATTCAAGGAGACTCAAGTGTCTAAGCTTGGGGATGCCCCCGTGCATCCCCTTCTCCATCAACATTATCAGTTCGTCTTTCGTTCCACTATATTTTAATCACTTCATGTGTTATGTGCTATGCTTGGAGCGTCTTGTTTTTAGTTTTCTTTAGTTTTCCATAACGAGTCGGAACTCAGCTTTCTTTATGTGGGAGAGAAACACGCTCCACTTCTACCTAGAACATAACATAGAATTTTCATGACTATCTTTGCTGTGTGTGTTCTTTGTCTTTTAATAGCTACTATCATGTTCAGCTCTTAGCTTTCATGCTTATCTTTTCAAAAGAGCTTTTTAGTTGGTTGCTTGAACTCTCTTTAATTACCATGCTCACCTTATTAAAAGAGTTCGCTTCCGTTGCATTGGTTGATATGTCTATGATAAAGATGCTACTTGCATGATGGCGCTTAGTAGTTCATGTTTTCTTATGGTTAGTCTCAAATAGCTCGGGGGTTCCCAATGTGTTATTGGAGTACCAACATGGTTTGTTTGCCAATGATGTGGTATGGTTTAGTAATATCTTCCTTCGAGAATTTATTTTGATTGACTTGGCGTATGCTCACGCATATTTAAGACTGTAAAGAAAGTCTGTCAAGCCTTGATGATATTTTATTTCTAAGTAGCCATATAACTTCCATGCCTGATTCAATGTTGCTTTGTCGCTCTGCATGATTATGACCGTCATTGCTCTCTTAGTTGGTCGCTCCCAGTCTTTTGCTAACCTCCACCTGTACTAAGCGGACTGACTGCTTGTGCATCCACATCCTTTTAAACCAGTTATGTCATATGAGTCCACCATACCTACCTATATGTGGTATTTCACCGCCACTCCAGGTAAATTTACATGTGCTACCTTTAAAACCTTCAGTTTTTGCAATACATAGCTCATGGGAAAGTAGCTTAAAAACTATTATGGTAAAGAATATGTTGCTTATGTATCTTATTTCTTATAAGTTGCTTGCTGAGCGGTATCCATGTTTCTGGGGACGCCATCAACTGTTACACTTTTGTTGAATATCATGTGAGTTGCTATGCATGTTCGTCTTGTCTGAAGTAAGGGTGATTTGCCATGGGTTGGTTTGAATATGCATATTGTTATAGAAGAACATTGGGCCGCCAACCAAAGCCATGTATCATGGTGGAAGTTTTAGCTTGGACATTAATCCTCAATCTCTTATGAGAATATGCTTAAGCATTAAAGAGGAGTCCATTATCTATTTTCTATGTTGTCCCGGTATGGATGTCCTCAAGTTGAGATCTATCAAAAACGAGAAATCAAATGTGATCTATCTCCTTGGACCTTTGTACAGGTGGCATAGAGGTACCCCTTTGTGACACTTGGTTGAAACATATGTAATGCAATGATAACCCATGGAAATCCGAGCTAATTAGGACAAGGTGCGAGCACTATTGGTATTCGATGCATGAGGCTTGCAACTTATAGGATATCTTGTGCATAACACATATGAAGTACTACTACCGTTGACAAAATTGCTTCTATGTTTTCAAAATAAAAAGCTCTAGCACATGACCATTCTTTTACTTTTATGTTGAGTCTCCACCTTCTTTCTTCAAGCACCAACTACTGAGAGCATGATTGTCATTCTGAGTGTAATGTGCATTGTCCCAAAGTAGCATTGTCTTTTGCATGATTGTGATATCGTCTATTTTGAAATCATTGTATCTAGTCATCACTTAAACCTTGAAGGTGCCCCTGCATTTATGTTTTGCTTCACTAAAGGGGGCAAGCTAGATATCACTTTATCATATCTGCACATCATGTTCATTGCAAATCTATTTGATGTTTCAATATCATATTGTAAAACTTTCAGTCCTTTGTGATTTTCTCATGAGGCAACTCAATTACTATAGATTTATTATCTCGGTAAGCTTTTGTCATATGACTATGAATAAGTCCTATATGGTTAATAGCATGTCACCACAGAAATTATTCTTGTTATCATTTACCTACTCGAGGACGAGCAGGAATTAAACTTGGGGATGTTGATACGTCCAAAACGTATCTATAATTTCTGCTTGCTCCATGCCTCTTTTGGGTGATATTGCTATGATATTTATACACTTCCATACACTTTTGATCATATTTCGACTAACCTATTAACTCAGTGCACCCCAGTGCCAGTTTCTGTTTTTGGCTGTTTTTGTATTTCACGTTTTCACATTACGAGAACTGCCAGGAAAAATCAGCGTTCCAGAAACTATCGTGCGCCCGAAGGACAGCCGGGGGGGCACCAGGGCTCCAGACGCCCCGGCGGCGCCCCCCCCCCCTGGGCCACGCCGGGGGGGCGCCTGGGCCCCCCGAGGCTCCTCCGATGCCCCCCTTTGGCATATATTTAAAGCGTCCTCCGAAACCCTCGAAACAGGAACTCTTTTCGCGATCTCATCTCTGTTCCGCCCGCCGCCGCTTCCAAGATCGGGGGCACCAGGAGAACCCTTCCCGGCACCCTGCCGAAGGGGAGGATCACCACCGGGAGCCTCTCCACCACCATGGACGCCTCCCGGATGAGTTGTGAGTAGTCTCCCTTGGACCATGGGACCATGACCAGTAGCTATGTGATGTTCTCCTCCCGTTCTTGTGCTTCACTAATTAGTCCTCGTGAGATGCCCTACATGATCGAGGCACATATGTAATCCTTATGCTGTTGCTATGATGAGTTTGCTGGGATCCGATGGATTATGAGATTATGTTCAGATTGTGCTTGAGTAATATATTTGATCTACCTCTTTTATATTTATGTTCGTAAGTAATTCTTGCATGTTCTCTGTTGTTATTTATTGCTTTGGCCAAGTAGTAGGTAGTGACTCGAAGAGGGAACGTTATGCTTGATTGTGGGTTCATGCCCCTCGATGACTAGTTTGAGTGACAGAAACATGAGTCTAGGGGATGTGTTGTTGCCACAAGGGGGAAAACAACGGTGCTTGTGCCCGCGGGTGCAAGGATTGTTTACTTTACACAAAGTTCTTTTAATGCAGTTGTCTGTTGCATTGAGTTTACACTATGGGTGGGGCTCACAACTTAATACCAGCGAGATGTTCTGGATAGATATCTCAAGGTGGATGATTAGTAGTAGATATTGATGGATTTCGGTCTACTTACTTTGGCGTACCGCCCATGCTTTGAACCTCAACCTTTCTTGCAATGTAGTCAGCATTGGTTTGCGTTCGTGGTCCTGTCAATTGCCCAGCTGTAATTCGTTTACCTCACATAGCTGTTTTATCGTCTTTTGGGAGAGAGACATCACTAGTGAACATCATGAGACTCCGGTCCATATTACCATCATTGATCACATCCACTATTTACTTTTCGCTATTATTTACTATTGCAAACATTATCTATCACTACTATCATTTGCGTTTAATCCTTTGTGAACTACAAGGCCGGAGGGATTGACAACCTCTCTGTACTCGTTGGGAGCAAAGTTATTTGTATCTGTGTGCAGGTCCACGTTGATTGCTAATATCTGGCGCCGTAGCAGTTGACACCTTCTTGTTGAACCTAGGAGTCTCTGGGGATTCGATCCTTGGTATCTTTGCCAAGGGAAAAACTTACGCAACACTACATCTCACACCTTCCACTTGGGGTAACCAACGAGGGGCGAGAAGCCTAGCAGTGGGCCCCACCTCCCCTGGTGCCCTACTTTGACCCGTATTTTAGCTCGTGAAGGAGAAATCCCAGATCAGAAGTTCTTTTCCCAGTTTTCGTCGCGGAGCCGCCGCCACCCTCTGTTCTTCTTCGGGAGGGCTAATCTGGAGGCTGAATTGGCCTCCGGAGAGGGAAGATCGTCGCCATCGTCATCATCATCACCACTCCATCATCCCTCCATGACTTCTCCTTCCATGTGTGAGTAATCCCCTGCTGTAGGCGAAGGGGATGATAGGGATTGGATGAATTAGATCATGTAATAGTTTGTCAGATCGTTGGGGGCATGTTGCCTATCATCTACTATGGTGTTTATCATCTTTGCTTCAACTCGTTATTCTTAATGCTTGTCACTTAGGGCCCGAGTGCCATGATTTCAGATCTGAACCATATGTGTTTGCATGAATATATTTGTGTTCTTGATCCTATCTATGAGTTGTTTGCACCTATTACGGTTCGGAACCGGCGATCCCAAAAGTGACAGCTTGGGACACCAAAGGGGATGGTCCGTAGTTTGAGGATTACATGTATCCATTGAGTTTATTGCTTTGTTCCGGTGCTCTTTGACAGGAGCACCTTAATCTCCATAAGTTCCTTTTGGCCCCGTTCGTAGCGGGATGGTAGGACAAAAGATGTTGTGCAAGTTCTTATTGCAAGCACATACAACTACCTACGGGATACATGCCTAATGTTTGATATTTGCCTAGATGATCATTACTTTTCCGTGTGCCTTGCCCCAAGTTAGAATCATGATATATCTCATCCATGCAGCGCCCAACCATCCATCTCCCTAGCCTACAGTGTTTTAAATCCTGCTGGTTACTAGTTGCTACTTTTGCTATTTACTCTTGCTATTTACTTTTGCTGTTTACTTTTACTATCACTATCATCACTATCATATCACTGTTACCACTTATCTTTTGTTGCAAGTAAGTATATTTTCAGGTGCGTTGAATTGACAACTCAACTGTCAAAGCTTATAAATACTCTTTGGCTCCCCGTGTGTCGAATCAATAAATTGGGTTATTCTTACCCGCGAAGACTATCTCGATCCCTTACGGTTGAGGGTTATCAAGTGGGAAGATTGTCTTCCGTTTGCCGAGTTCTCTTGCAACAACAGTTTCCAAGCAAGTGACGGCAAAGCTCCTTTTGAAATCCTCTATGGCAGAAAGTGTCGTACTCCTCTCAACTGGTCCAAGACTGGTGAACGTCGACTTCTTGGCAATGACTTGATCTCAGAAGCCGAAGAAATGTGCAAAGTCATACATGAGAATCTCAAGGCCGCTCAGTCGCGTCAAAAGAGCTACTATGACGGCAAGCATCGTGATTTGGCTTTCGACATTGGGGATCATGTCTACCTCCGTGTTTCTCCTATGAAAGGCACCGAAAGATTCGGTATCAAAGGCAAGCTTGCTCCTAGATACGTGGGCCCTTTCAAGATCCTTGGCAAAAGAGGCGATCTAGCCTATCAACTTGAGCTCCCTTCCAACTTTGCAAATGTTCATGATGTGTTTCACGTGTCTCAACTCCGCAAGTGCTTCAGGACACCTGAACGCACCATTCCATTTGAGGAGGTTGATCTTCAACAAGACTTGTCTTACCGTGAGCACCCCGTTGCTATTCTTCAAAAAACTGAGCACAAGACCCGCAACAAGTCAATCAAGTTCTTGAAAGTTAAGTGGTCACACCATACCGACCGAGAAGCTACGTGGGAACGAGAAGATCACCGTCGTTCCGAGTATCCTTCCTTCTTCCAGTCCTAGATCTCGGGACGAGATCTTTTCCTAGTAGAGGAGAGTTTGTAATGCCCCAGATGTAACACTTTCCAAATTTGGCAATATATAAACTTTGGCTTCATCAATTCCATTCTGGGCTCTTCTTTCATTTCGGGTTTCTTCATTTTGTCGTGTGCATGTGTGTATTTCATCCATGTCATGTTGTCATGTGCATTGCATTGCAATTGTGTTGTCACTTGCACCCGGTCCTACTCGTCTCTTCCCGTTGTCCGTTTCGAGTTCCGGCGCTCACACACGTGCCCGTGGCATCCCTGAGTCCTTCTTTCGTGTGTGGCCGTGTAACGTTCTCGGAATGACGTGAGACTTGCCGTGCGATGTTGTTTTGGTATGTAGGCCGCCTGTCAAGTTTCGTCGTGTTTGGAGTTCGTCTGGTACTCCAATGGTTAACCTAATGGGCTAAAAGAACCTCTTCTTTGAGGCCCAAGACCCCCCTCCACAACAGCCCACTAACCCAGCACAACCCTTCCCATCATCTCGATCATCGAATTGTGATCGCGTGGCCGAAAACCGCTACCCATTTGGAGTCTCCTAGCTCCTTGTGCCTATAAATTAGCCCTCATGTCCATTTTTGCGTCCAAACCCTAGTTTCTCGCCCATCCGCGCTGCCGGACACGTCCGAACGCGTCCGGACACGTCCGTCCGCCGCCGTCCGGCCACTCAGGTTCTGCCACGTGTCACCTCCCCGCCGCCGGATCCACCTCCCGCCGCCGCGGCCCGCGGGGCCCGAGGCCGGCCCGCGCGAGCCCGCGCGCCTCCGTCGCCCGCAGCCTCATCTTCTCCGCCGCCGGGCGCCCGAGGACGTCGCCGCGCCTCCACGCCGATCTGCCGCCGGCCCCGAACACCGCCGCCGCCGGGCCCCGAGCTCCCCGCCGCCGGCTCGTCTCTCCGCCACCGCGCCGCCCTGCGGCCTCCTCCTCGCCGTGCCCGCCGGCCGGCCTCCTCCGCCTCCGCGTCGATCTACCCCGCCGTCGGGCGCCCAGGAGCCCGCCGCCGGCCGCCGCCGTTCTTCCCCGCCGACGCAGCGCCTCAGCGCCACTACGACCGCCCCGTCACCCGATCCTCTCCCTGATCCAGATCCAGCCGGGCCGAACCCTAACGGGTCGGGTCCGACCCGACCCGATCCGCCCCGCCAACCCGATCCGCGAGGTTACCCCCTTTTTTTTCACTAAGTCTTGTGGGTTTGCTTATTTTTGTGGCATATTGTGATGGATGTATCTTTTATTGTGATTGTCCAAATTGTGCATATGATATGTCAAAATGACTGTGGTAATGTGCTCTACGTTTTGTTCCATTGTGTCATGCTTGTTTGAGTCCATCTAGAGGTCCTAATCTCTGTTTCAAGAGTGCTACTTGATATAAACTGTTGCTACTTGTTATTTTCATGCCATGTTTGAGATGTGATAACTTGGTGCATGTTTATCCAAATGAAGCAAATGAGATGTCAAAATGTTCATTATGAGTTGCTCTACATGATGGTTGTTGTAGCATGCATGTTAGGGTTCATATTGCCATGTTAATCTCTGTTGCAAAAGTGCATGTGGCTGTTAAGTTATGAAACATGTTATGAGATGCTGATTTGAAGTGCTCGTTGCTATTGATGTGTTTGTCCCCATGTCACATGTTAATATGTTTTAGAATCTCCATCATGTGGTCTTTGTTGTGGTGCAAACCATTTTCCATAATATGACTTGAGGTGACTTAAACATGCTTGCAAACATGCCATGCCAACATAACTGTTTTATACTTAGTGAAATTTCTGCTAAGTCTGGAATCTGTCATATCCTAATGCTATGTTTGCTTGATGCCCTAGACAAATCCATGTTAGTTTTGGGGTGGCCATTTATCATTCCTTGTTGTCCATATTATTGTCTATCCATCCATGCCCTCACTTGCTCATATGGCTTGTTGTAGCTTATTTATTTCTTGCTCCCAAGTTGATATAAAATATAACTGTCAGGTTTTTAACGTCATGATCAAAATGTTGTAGCTTGTTGCTATTGATCCATGCCTCTTATGGAGTTGCTCCAATGGAGTTGTTTGCTATAGGATATCTCTACTTCATGTCCATGCTTCTTGTCACCATGTTTGAGTGATGTAGAGTATATATTTCTTGCTCCAAAGTTGCTATGTGGCTGTTAATTTCAGCTTTGCATTGTATCTTGCTTCGAGTGTATGTGTTGAACCGTTGCTCGGTTTTGAGCGTGCCCTATATGAAACTTGTGTGTTTTTGCATGTAGAATCATAATATCATGTTGTTAACATGTTTGGAGTGTGTTTGCTTGATGTTTGGGTGCATCTTGCACCGTTGCCATGTTTGTCTTGTTTTGCTCATATCTTCTAGACTGTAGCTCCGTTTTAAACAAACTTTATATGAAACTTGACTAGGATTTCGTGTAGATCATCATGGTGCATGTTAACTTGCTGTTTAACAACTTTAACTTAAGGTTTGTTCAGATCTGGACCAATTTTAACATATGCATATGAGGACTTATCGGATTTGCTTTATGTGGATTCCTGCCTCATTTAAACTTGTTGTCTTGTGTTGTTCTTGTGTGCTTCATCCCTTGACATGTATTGCATCATACATGCATCATACATGCATCATGTTAATTGTGCATAGCACCTTGTTTGATTTTGTGCCTCGTTGTGTTCTTGAGTTGAGTAGAGCCGGAAGCCGAGACCGAGAACGAGAACGAGGTTACTACCGAGGCTGAGTACGAGGAGCCGTCTTACGATCCCATCGACGAATCGACGGGCAAGATGACCTGACCCAGATATCATTAGTATCTTTGCCTATTGCTAGAAGTCTCGCTCTTTAGCTTATTGCCTCGATGCCCATGTTTGTTTGTCAGCCTCCTATTGTAACCATGAATCTGTCTAGCCACCCAACCTAGCAAACCTTTGTTTGGCTACGTAAGCTTCGCTCAGCCCCTCTTATAGCATTGCTAGTTGCAGGAGAAGATTTGAAGATTCTTGCTTCATGTTGAAGATTTTGTTGGGATATCACACTATATAAACTCTTAAACTAAATCATCTATATATTGGTAATGGGTGGAAGGCTAAGCCTCTTTCTTGGTGATTTGTTCCACTCATGCCTCCCTAGGAACCGTTTAAACCGGTGTTATGTTCCTTATTTATGCGTCCCTAACACGATTGGGGTTTATGGGCCCCCCTTGATAACCCGCTTAGCGCTAAAACTCTTCCAGCAAGTCCCAACATTGGTTTACATTTGCCTAATAACTAAAACTTGCATAGGGAGTTATAAACCCTTTTCTTAATCAACAACCCCGGGTCAGTGCTCCACATGAGTGTTGGTCCGAAATGGGGAGCCTGCGGGGCCACCTTGGGGAAACCCGAGGGCTGGTAAAAACCCGTAGCTTCACCCATCCGGTCGTGGCCTGAGACTAGATACGCGCGGCTACTGTTAGGGTGTCGGCACGTCGGGAGGATTTGCTGGATTAGTTTTACCTTAGTCGGAATATCTTGAGCACGGGATTCTGAGAATACTCGGGTCTTCCCACCTTGGAGTTGCGACTCCGCAGATCGTGAGCTTGTCATGGGCTAAGTTGGGACACCCCTGCAGGGTTTTGAACTTTCGAAAGCCGTGCCCGCGGTTATGTGGCAGATGGGAATTTGTTAATATCCGGTTGTAAAAAACTTGACACCATGTTCAGAACACACTACCAGCGTGAGTAACCGTGACGGTCATTTTCCGAAAGGGGTTCGGGAAGTGAACACGATGGGGTTATGATTGACGTGCTTAGATGGGATCACTTCGTGATCACTTTGACGCTCGTGGCACTTCTCTTCTCGCTCTAAACACGTAAGCTAGTGCTAGTGCAGCCGCAACCTTTTATTTCTTCAGCCTTGTTCCACACCCAAGGCTTAGATAGTTTTGCTACCCGGGAACGGGATTGCTGAGTCCTCCGTGGCTCACAGATTCTACACAACACCAGATGCAGGTACTATGGTGAACTACTCAGGTGATGGCACGGAGCTGTACTGGGAGTTTGATGAAGAACGTAGTCGATACTATGTGCACTATCCCGATGATCAGTAGTGGTTTCTACTAGGGGCGATTCGGACCTTGTGGCTTTATGTATTTGGTATCTTTCATTTGGATCTTCGTCCGTAGTCGGACTGTGATGTTATTTGGATGATGATTTGCTTATGTAATGTATTGTGTGACGTGGCGTAAGCCAACTATCTTTTGCAATTTCATCCCTATTTTTACATGAGTCGTGCAAAGATACCATACTTGAGATCATTCTAGTATGGGCTTATACCTTTAAGTCGTGCCTCGACACGTAGAAGGTATAATCCTATCCTGGGCATTACAATGAGTCCTCGAGCAGCTTCACGATTATCGAAAAAGACAACGCAACTTCACGTTGTGTCACACACATCGAGTGAATCAAGTAAAACCGTCTGCATAATTAGGACATGTCTAATCGATGTCAACGAGGGATATATTTGTTAGGGGGGGTGGCTCTCGCCCCCTTGGATTCTTCCATGGGGAAAGCAGTCCCCTTTTGATCTTCGCTTGGACGCCGGAAAATATTTATCCTAGCGGCGGTACGTAGAGACTTGAATAGACCATGGGTATATAAGCCGCAAGAGACTGCAATCTATGTGATACAGCGATTAGATTTTGTCGATCGGGCAACATGAAATAAAGCTGCTGAACGTGCGTTGCTGCCGGGCTTCGTATTTCCTAGGCTTTTTTCCTTTGCTAGGTGTTTTAGTCTGGTACACGGGCTAGGGTATGAGTCCTGGAGCAGCTTCACGATTACCTAAAAATACAAAGCAACTTCACGTTGTGTCACACACACAGGGGCGAATCAAGGAAAATTGGCCGCATAATTAGGATCTGCCTAATCGCTATCAATGGGTGATAGATTTGTTTGGGGGTGGGGGTGGGGGGAGGGTTTCGCTCCTCTTGGATTCGTCCCTGTTTATATGCATTGTATCCCATAGCAACACACATGAGAAAATTCTAATAGTAGAATAAATGAAGAGCTTGCAAGCACAAATTGGAGCCCACAAAAACATGCCAATATGAGGACTCAAACTCGCGTCGCTGCTTCGAACGATGGTCCAGCTAACCACTACAACCTCTAGACAAGAGTGATTGACTGCAACACGATTTCTTTAAGAACTATTAGAGCCGCGATATTTATTTACGCAGTACAACTTTATTTTTATTTTTGTTTGTGAAAAAGAGTTCATCGAACTCGAAAAAAGTTCAATGAATTGGAAAAGTTCATCATTTCTTAAAGAAGTTTATCCAATTTGAAAAGAAAAGTTCATCTATTTGAAAAAAACTTCATCAATTTTAGAAAAAGATCATCAAACTCGAAAAAAAGTTCATCGATTTAAAAAAAATGCTCAATGAACTTGAAAAGTTCATCCTTTATGAAAAAAGTTCATCCAATATGAAAAGAAAAGTTCATCTATTGAAAAAAAGTTCATCAGTTTTGGAAAAGATCATCGAACTCGAAAAAATGTTCAACGATTTTGAAAAAAGAGTTCTTCGGTTTGAAAAAAGTTCATTAATTTTGAAAAGAAAATTCATCAAATTGAAAAAAAATCATCGATTTTGAAAAAGAGTTCAATGAATTGGAAAAGTTCATCGTTTCTTAAAAGGGTTCATCCAATTTAAAAAAAATCACCAATTTTGGAAAAAGATCATCAAACTCGAAAAAAAGTTCATCGATTTTGAAAAAAAAGTTCAATGAATTTGAAAAGTTCATCGTTTGTGAAAAAGTTCATCCAACTTGAAAAGAAAAGTTTATCTATTTGAAAAAAGTTCATCAATTTTGGGAAAAGATCATTGAACTCAAAAAAAGTTATTCGAATTTGAAAAAAAAACGTTCAATGAATTGGAAAAGTTCATCATTTTTATAAAAATTTCGTCCAATTTGAAAAGAAAAGTTCATCTATTTGAAAAAGAAGTTCATCAATCCTAGAAAAAGATCACCAAACTCGAAAAGAAGTTCATCAATTTTGAAAAAATCTTCAATGAATTTGAAAATTTCAAAGTTTTTGAAAAAAAAATCATCCAAATTGAAAAGAAAAGTTCATCTATTTGAGAAAATTTCATCAATTTCGGAAAAAGATCATCAGACTCGAAAAAAAGTTTATCAATTTTGAAATAAAGTTCAATGAATTAGAAAAGTTTATTGTTTCTAAAAAAGTTCATCCAATTTGAAAAGAAAAGTTCAACTATTTGAAAAAAAGTTCATCAATTTTGGAAAATTTTCATCGAATTCGAAAAAACTTCATTGATTTTGAAAAAAAATTCAATGAATTTGAAAAGTCCATCATTGTTGTAAAAAGTTCATCCAATTTGAAAAGAAAAGTTCATTCATTCAAAAAAAAAAGATCATCAAACTCGAAAAAAGGTTCATTGATTTTTAAAAAATGTTCAATGAATTTGAAAAATTCATTGTTTCTGAAAAAAGTTCAGCCAATATGAAAAGAAAAGTTCATCTATTGAAAAAATTGTAGTAGTTTTGGAAAAATATCATCGAACTCGAAAAAATGTTCATCGATTTTGAAAAAAGAGTTCTTCGATTTGAAAAAAGTTAATTAATTTTGAAAGAAAGTTCATCGAATTTTGCATCGATTTTGAAAAATTAGAGCATTTAAGAAAAAGAAGAAAACATGAAAAAATAAAAGTTTCGCCAACTAAAGGGAATAAAAGTGGAAAAGGAACTATGTTGGCACAGTCTATCAAGATTGCATAGTGGTTACAGCGGTATGCTCTGACTCAAGAGGTATTGAGTTCTAAACCGTCGGGTGTACTTTTTCCTCCCCGCCACACGCGCCAAATATGAAATGCTGGGAGAATAAATAAAGTTATAATTTGCAAAAAAAGAAAAGGAAAAAGGGTTTGGTTTAGCAGGCCCAAAAAACATTGGGCCATGGTCCGACCCAACAAAACCACCGGTGAGCCCCCTAATCTATAATACCTAAATAGGTCATCCCCACTACCTTATTTCTCTTGACATGCAGCCTATCCACATCACCAATCAACATGCAGCCATCCACTTCTCTCCATCTCAGCAGTCTAGCCACATCATCAATCCTAACCATGCCCCACGTGTTAACTCTTGATATTTTCACCCGCAAAAAAGTACTCTTGATATTGACTTGATTTCGTCTGGCTGGGTTGCACGAATCTGCTTCTCATCAAAAAGGAAGTTCTAATGGGCTGTAGGCATGTGTGGAAGTTGAAAGCCCATAGAAGGAAATTAAGTAGGCCGTGTTGCTTACTTCTCTCGCCCGGGTTTGTGGAGCGACGTCATCCAGCAGGTCATTAATTGTTTTTATCTTTTTTTCCCGAAGCGTCGTCGTCCCCTCGTTCTCTTCCATTATTCCCCCGTTCCAATTCCACTCTCACACAGCAAATCAAAGCCATTGATGGTTTCCTTCCGCCCCTTCCACTTATTCTTCAATTGAACATCGGATCTGCCCGGATGCTTCCCTTCATATCCACTGAACTTTCCTTCATGGAGCCTCGACGCCCGGCAGGAGCCCCGACGAGAACTCTGTCCAATATCTACACGGGGGACAATAATCGCATGTGCAGCATCACCGGCTTAGCCGGTGTTCAACCATCGGCAAACACTGATGTCTCTCTCCATCATAACATAGCATTCGGCCTCAAGATGGCAACGGGGATGAAACCCATCGGGTTTTGCCAGCCCAAACCCATCCCCACGAGAAAATCGTAAACCCGTCCCCGTCCCCGTCACCGTGCGCGGGGCTAGTTTTTTAACCGTCCCCTAAACCCATCGGGTTTTCTAAACCCACGGGGAACCCACGGGGAAATCAACACATTTAAGCAAACATAGTAGCAGCAAAGAATAGCATTTCAACCGCAAAAAAAGCATATTTCTGCAGCACAACTTGGGAAAATTTCAGCATAATACAATACTTCATGGTTCATTAGCTACAAGGAGCATATTTCATCAACAAACAGGAGAATTATTCAACCATACATGGCTCAGCAAGATGTCCAATGAGGCTTAGTGTAGTATTTTGACGGGGATGGCGGGTTTCGGGTTCGGGTAGTGCTCAAACGGGTTTGAACCCGCGAAACATGTCGGGTTTTATTCTTTACCCACCAGCAGCCCCGCGGGGTTAAAAAGACGTCCATCCCCGTCCCCTAATAGGGTAAAAAACCGCGGGGACGCTGGTTTCGGGGCCCCATTGCCATCTTGAATCCGGCCTGCCCTATGTTACACAAGACTCAGGTACAATCTTGCATCTGTCTCTCTCACACACGCACACATCTTAGTAGTATGATTTTCATTCGTATTGTTATTGGTTTGCGAAAAACATTCATATTGTTATTGATTCCTTTGATTGTTTTCGAGAATTGTTGTTCAGCAGCCATAGGGCAGACACTTGCTAGCTCGGTCGCCAATGGATTGGACTTCTCCGCTGGGCTGGGCAGCACGTTGGAGTTCTATGATAGGTAAGTTCCAATGGCGCTCCTCCTGCCTACCCGCATGAAGCCGTAACGAGTTTTGCTTGCTCTTTTATTTTTCCCACTGTTTTTAATCTATCTTTCTTCGTGGCCAGGAGCCCAGGACACAGGCGGCTGATGGAAGGACATGGTTTATGCGGCGATGGCTTTAGTATGGCGCGGGAACACGCTGTATGGACGCATGTTCCTTCCCTTGCCGTTCGTCGCCTCCCCTACCACTGATGCATGACAGGACCATGTCTTTCGGTGATGAACCGGACAGAATCGAGGCTGCGCGATAGGCCCGCGAGGCGAGCGATGTTGTCGATGTGGAGCAGAAGAAACTTCACGTTACATCCTGTCGATCTCCCACCAAGTGCAGGCTGTTAGATCCGGGGACGAAGACACAATCTGTCGCATCATGGTCGATGTTGAGGCATTCGACCCAACTGCGTCGCTGGCCACCGTCCAACCTGGGCCCCTAGGGGATGCCATCTCATGCTGGAGGACGATAGCTGAGGCTTCCGTCTCCAGCGTGTGGCTCGCTGTCGTGTTGATGGATGCCCGGGTGTCCGCGTTGTATGTCGCAGCCGAGGCGGGTGGACGCCGGTCGTCTTCCTTATTCTCCTACTCACCGCTCCCACTGCCACCTCGACCCAGCGCCTTCCGCGTCGCTGTCGAACAAGGTCACACTCGTGAGCCCCTCTTTTCAATGGATTGTTTCTGTTGTAATGTCAGGGTCCAGTGGGTTACCGATTCTATTTGAGGCTTTAAGCCCAGTTGTCTTCTCCTCGGGTATATAGGTAGGTCAGTTTGTATCCTAGATGACTTTTTTAGTTGTTTGGTCTTTTGGATTCTTTTTTACCGAGTGTTACAATATATGGCCATTTGACTATGTTCACAAGCAGACCATGCAATACAATGTAGGAAGCCACAGCTCATAGGCTTTCCAATATCTTTTTATTTTCTATTGTGTAAATCATCATGCCAGTGTTGCATAACAAATTCAAAATTCATTGCATGTAAATGAAATTTATCATATAATCTAATTGATTTCATATATTTTTTAAATAAAATCCGCAGCAACGCGCGGGGTATAATCTAGTAATAATAAAGAGTAAAATGCATCATAAGTCCTAAAACTATTGGAGGTGTGTCACTTTAGTCCTATAACTTTGAAACTGCAGTTTTGGGTCCTAAAACTATCGGAGGTGTGTCAGTTTAGTCCTATAACTTCAAAACCGCAGTTTTGGATCCTAAAACTATAGGAGGTGTGTCAGCTTAGTCCTATAGATTTGAAACCGCATCTTTGGGTCCTAAAACTATTGGGGTGTGTCAATTTAGTCCTATAACTTCGAAACTGCAATTTTGGGTCCCCAAACTATGTAATTATGTTTCACTTGAGATCTTAAGCAACACCTCATTTATATTTAGATTCTTTTGGGAAACGCAAATGTCATGAGAGAGAGGGGGCGTTTGGAGATGCACAACGTCCAATTGCAATCCACTCTCACTGGCCTTTAAACTGTCTTTGCGGTTTCCGTGCACTCCTTCGTGTCGTCCGGCTACAACGACAAGTCTGTACTTATTGTCATGCTTGTGCCCAAATAACAACCTACATGAATAGCTCTACGGCAAGGGTGTCGGGGCGACGGCAATGTCGTAAAAGAGAGGGGGTGAGTGGGATTGTGTCCTCCATCCAGATTGGCTCAGGATCTCCGGGCAACCGCGTCGAGGGAAAGGGATGTCGTCCTCCATTAGGACCGGCTCGGGGTCTTTCCGACGGCCACACCAAACCGCTCAGTGAGCCTGTCCTACACCTACAGCTTATGGCCACACAGGTTGCAGCACGCAATGCCACACGGAAGCGTATGGACCTTTTTGGGGAACTAAATACATATGAACGGCTCAATTGAAAAAATACACCATAGATGCTGGTCATGCAAGCTCGGGACTTGTGATGAACAAACTTACATACTTTTGGCACCCAAAACTGTAATTCTGAAGTTATAGGACTAAACTGGCACACCTTCAATAGTTTTAGGACCGAAAACTGCAGTTTCAAAGTAATAGGACTGAAGTGACACACCTTCGATAGTTTTAGGGCCCAAAACTGCAGTTTCGAAGTTATAAGACTGAACTGACATACCTTCGATAGTTTTAGGACTTGTGATGCATTTTACTCAATAATAAAAGAAGAAAATCGTGTGCCCTAGACGTACCTCACCCACCCAGAGCCAATCTCCCCTCCTCCTCACCTCCCCCGGCGGCGCCGTCGTTCTGCACAACCAGGTCGGCCGTCTGCTTCTTGTTCTTTGGGCCGTTCCGCATCAGTCGGCCGTCTGCTTCTTATTCCTTGGGTCGGTATCATCTAGTAAATTTGTGTTCCTCATTTCTTTTGAATCTAACTAGTGCAGGAAGGAAAGAAAGAGGATCTTTGAGGTGTTGGATTGATCGGAGATGAGCACCCGGCGGTTTTTGAACATCCTGGTGTGGGATTGCCAGAAATTCACGTACACGCTGCGGCGCTTCGACCTGTCCCACAACCAGTTCTTCTACCCAACACCAGAAGAAGCAGCGGAACATGCCAAAGTGGTGCCTCCATTGACAGGCATGCCCGACAAGTCAACCCCATCAGCTAACTCCTCGGCGGGGGCGGGGCACAAGAAGAAGCCGATTTATATTCGGCCGCCGGCACCGATGGTGAACATGAAACCATCGATATGCGCGAAGACCCGGTACGATCAATGGGGCGAGATGGATTGCTTCCCTCTCACTGAAACCAAGCTCTTCTTCACCGACAGCTCCGCGCGCATCTTCCGCTTCGATGCCGACACCCACTGCATCGACACCATGCCCAGCCTCCACACGCCCAAGTCCTCCCCTTTGTCCTTCTCCATCCCTCCAAATCAGGCCACCTCGAAGGAAGGCGAAGGCGAAGGCGAAGGCGGATGCCTCTACATCATCGACAGGATCCTTAAGCCCAACAAGGAGGGTCAGGTCCAGTTTGAGTCCATCTCGTACCGCCTGCGCTGCGACAACTCCAGCAAGGCCTGGCACTGCGACGCCCTCCCGCCGCCGCCTTTCGTCCACGACCGGGCCTACAAACAAGCCTCCATCTGCTCCTATGCCCTGGTTGGCGGCCACACCATCTGTATCTCCATCAGGGGCGTCGGCACGTACTGCTTCAACACGGTGGCTTGCGAGTGGAGCAAGGCTGGCAACTGGCTCATGCCGTTTCATGGCAGGGCGGAGTATGACCCGGAGCTCGGCCTCTGGTTTGGCGTCTCTGAGCGCAACATCCACCTCCCCTGCGTCGCCGACATCTCCGGTGTCCTTAGAGGGGAGGAGCCGCTGCCGGAGCACACTCGAATCTGGGCGGATGCTGACATGCCAGAGGGGTGGTACCCGCGCCTTCAGTACCCCACTGAAGTTGTCAGCCTGGGTTCAGGCAGGTTCTGCGTCACCAACTTCGTTGAAACTAAGGGCTTCGATGAGCGCTGCGGCCTTTGGTTGGTTGACGACATATTTGCTGTCTTCACCGGCATGGAGCTAGTGTTACCCGGCAATGACAATGATGAGGGCAAAGCCAACAGCAACGGCAAGGGTGAATCCAAAGGCAATGCCGATGGGAACGGCAACAGGATTGCTGGTGTGCGTATGATTAAGCATAAATCCAGATCTTGCAGGAGTCCCGGCACCAACTTGATCAAGTCTGTGCTCTGATGAGGCATAATAGTCTGCTCTCAGGCCATGTCCTACTTGGTCTGCCTGCTTTACCCTCTCTATCTAGCAAGAATATTACTCCCTCCGTCCCAAAATTCTTGTCTTAAATTTTTCTATACATCCGTATTTGAATAAATATAAGACAAGAATTTTAGGACAGAGGAAGTATGTTTTATGTGGTTTGTTCTGGAAACAAAGACAAACATATCTCGATGCGCAATGGTTTAACCGTCAGGTTGTAATGAAGGGGATTGGTGCGCTAGGTATTCACTCTGTTTCACCTGCTGTAATTGACCAATAAATCTACCCACTCATATCTGATAGCAACACAAAGAAAATATAGGCCCACGTGCAGCAGCCCAACAAATTAACAAGAGAAGTGAAACTGTCAAACTGAAGAGGTGAAATTGAATGGTCACAAAGACTCACACCGCTCAAGTGCTCTCTATAAGAGCATCTCCAGCCGTGCCACCAGGAAGGCCTTTCCAGACGTTTTTTTTTTTTGCGTCGTCGTCAAAAAAACGGCCCAGTCGCGCCCCAGTAGCTCGATTTTCGCCGGCCTGGGCCAAAAACAGTGTCGGCGGACCCAGGCCGAACCCGGCTCGCTGGGGGGGCGCCCGGGGGCGAACTGTTTTGGCGTGAAAAAGCCGCGGGCCAGCCGCGTCAGCGACACGGCGGCTCGTCTTCCCCCAACTGCCTCGGTTCCCGCGAGGAATCAATGGAAGGCTGCCGCCGGTCAGCCTTGCCATTGATTCCTCACGAGCGGCGCGCCGACGCCTCCCCTCCCTCGCACGCGTACACACGGGCGTGGAGCGGCTATAAAGCAGGCGGTCTCTCAGTCGCCTGTGCCCACACCAGACTCGCCGCCGCCCAGCCCCTCTCTCTGTCTCCGTCTTCCTCTCCCGAGCGCCACCGGCAGCCCCTCTCTCTCCCTCTCTACCACCGCCGAGCCCGTCGACATGGCAGAGCGCTTCCCCGGAGACGAGGCGGCGGCCAACGGCTTCGGCCGCCGTTCGCTCCGTGAACAGGAGTCCTGGCTCCTGTTCCAGGCGAACATCCCGGCGCCGCCGGACATGCGCGCCGGGCCGACGGGGTGGCGGCTCAGCGACGGGGGAGTGCCCGTTCCCCCGTTGCCCGACGCCGTGGCGAAGCCCAAGTACTTCGCCGAGGAGGTCGAGGTCGCGGGCGCCTCCCTGACTGACGCCGAGCGCTCCCTCCCCCAGTACGCCGCCGACAATCAAGGGGCTTGGGCGGCGTACTTCCAGCGCCGCCAGCAGCAGCGCCTGGCGTCCACCAACGGCGCGCCGGTGGTCGGCGGCGTGAAGAACAGCGAGGGGCGCCACCTGTGGTGGGGCGTCCCCGGCCGCACGCTGGAGGGCGTGCTGACGTACCTCGACGGCGGCAACAACCCGTCGTTGACCTATCCTGCGACGGGGGCCGCCCCGTCGCAACACCGACGCGCATGGGCGCCAAGGACGCCCCCGTCGCAACACCGACGCGCATGGGCGCCAAGGAGGTTCGCCTCCTCCTCGTCTTCCTTCTCTCGCTCTTCTTCTCACTCCTCCGGTACTCCGGAGCTTCTCGGCGTCAAGGTTGAGCCCGCGGCGGAGACGCCACTCGGCCAGCGCACTCGCAGCGTCGGCATCGTCATCAACGAGGGCGGCCGGCGCGCCTCCTCGTCGGCTCTTCCGCGCTTCGTCAAGCCAAAGATGGAGCCGGGGCTGGCGCCGGTGAAGGCGGAGTTCGACGACGACGACGCGGCCCTGGAATGGGCGCGCCAGGACTCCATTGCGATGGAGAAGGCGCGCCGGGAGAAGGAGAAGGAGGGCAGCGCGCTGGCGCTGCGCCGCTTCGAGGAGCGCCGACGCGGCCGCGATGAAGACGGGGTCGTCGTCTTATGCGACAGCGACGACGACGCCGACGGGCCGCCGCCAGTCCGCCATGGCGACGCCGGGCAGGGGTCCAGCAGGGGCGCCCGCGTCAAGGAGGAGAAGGCCGACGGCGGCGACGGCGACGACTTCAGCCCGTTTCTTTTTTAGATTAGGTTAATGTAATGAAAATGCGCGAATTTCACCGAAATTTGCCATGTTGGGCCGAAATTTAACTTGTTTTTTATCATAACTTCACCGAACGGTCTTTCTTTTTTTATTTTATTACGCGCCTGGGGGCGGCCATGGGGACCGACGGCTGTGGACCGACTCGCCCCACGGCCATTTTTTGCGCCGGCTCATCCCCAGGCGGCGCTTTTAGACGCCCCCTGAAGGACCAACGGCTGAAGATGCTCTAACCGGGTAGACCAGCTAGTTTTATAAATCTTGTTTTTGCATATAGGTATCTACAGCATGAGTTGGCATGAAAGGCATCTTTCCATCCAGCTCATTTACTTGTTTGATTTGTATCAGGTGATGAAGACGGCACCTCTATTTGATTGACACAAGTATGGTTATGCCTAGAGCTGTAGTTTCAACGTTGCAATCAACATTAGAAGAGGAATCATCTACTGTTTACAATCTCGAGGTTTGTGGTCTCAAACAACAACTTCTACACGAATACTTCTTTTTGGTATTTGAAAAGTAGAGCTCCAGTGACACTCCTGGTAGCAATGGATTTCTCTGCTTCCAACGATCAGTTCTTTAGTACTTTCGTAGTTTATTATTACTTTCCAAGGAAATGAGAACATTGTCATATGTTGCATTCCTAGTGTTTTATTTAGGAGAGTGGATGGATAAGAGAATGTTTTGGTGTTGTCCTATTACCATTTGTGACTAGCAGATGTCATGAAATTATCAGTTTGATCGACATCGCTATGTATTGTCCAAGGATGAAATATGGCAACTTGATATGATCCATTAATCTTTTTGTTGCAAGTCATTTTATATTTTGGAAATTTCTTGATTGGTGATCATCCATTTTATATGGTGTTCTTATCTGCAAGCACTGTGTTTTTTCTTTCAGGGTTCTGTCTCTTATTCTATTTCATGAGATTTATTCATCTTCTCATTCCATCATTCAGTTTTTTTGCGGGTACCATCATTCATTGGGTTGATTACTTATGATTACCGACTCTGCGCAATCATCGGTTATGATGAGTATAGTTATGTCAGACCACTGAATGACTCCTCTTTTGGCCAGTGTAAAATGTGATGACATGTTGATAGAGAGAAGGTCTACACTCTTGCTCAACATGAACTTCGTGGCACGCCTATAGCGACTGACCACCTCGATTTGGATTCAGTAGAGGATAATCAGGAAGAGGTGATCTTATAACTTCCTCAGTTATTTGAAGTCTTCTATTTGAGCTCTGCTAACCACCTCGGATTGCTATTTGAAGATTTGAACTAATATTTTGTTTTCATTGCTTGAGAAAACTAATGGGCAACCTATGTTTTTATTCCACATCTATCACCCAAGGACAATATATTTGGACCTTCTATCTTTGTTCAACTGCAATATCTCAAATGGAAAGCACAAACTTATTTTCAATGGTAACTAATTGGATCCGATACGGGTGGGCCAAGAGATTGTTATGTGGCAGCATCCGCCCTGTGCGCAGGTACTAGCTCCCTCGTTATCTTTCCCAGTTCACTCACTGCCAGGGCAAGAATATTATGTTTTTGGGTTTGTTCTGGAAACAAAGACAACATATCTCGATGCGAAATGGTTCAACCATGAGGTTTTAATGTCGTATGTTTAACCATTATTAGGTTTTATGAAAGATATTTCACTACTTCCATGCTTCTATTATACGTGTTCTTTTTGTCATAGGATGCATTTGACATCATTAGTATTTAGTGTTAGGTAGGAGTTTTAAGCCTTTAGGTAGATCTCAAGGTCTCTTTGAGTTTTATGGATGGTAGTACCAGCAGAGGGGAGTGTTCGATTCATGGTTAATAATCCAATCTGTGGTACTCCCGCCGTAAAGAAAATATAAGCTCTTGTATTTCTTTTTGACACGTGTTTAGTGGTCCTAAATTTCGTTTTGACACATGTTTCTTAATTCTTAGTCCTTATTTTGCTGCTGATAGAACCATTAGTTGTGTCTCTTCTGATTACTTTCATTGTCTATCAGCTAGGCCATGACTTCCATATGTTAGCATTACTGGGGTCAGGCCGCTATATTTGAGTTATTTTCAGTTCCTTGCATGTTAATGCCTTCCATAAGATTTAGCCTATCTTATTAGGATTGACTGATATGTTTATCCTTTGTATCATTATTTAACCATATCTGGCTGACTCTTATATTTTTATAGGCGCAAAGTGCTTATTGCTCTGGGGTTCTCAGATTATTGTATATCTTGCATCCTTCTCAACTTTATGTGCCTCGGTGGCAGTCAGTTGTTTATCAAAGTCTTTGTAGCCTTTCTTACCATATTGTTTGTCTTATTATAGCTCACACATAAGCCTTTGCTTCATTCCCTTAGTTTGTGTGGTATTTTGTTGCATCGAATCATTTTGATATATGCACTTCATTTTCTAGATCTAGCAAGCCAGGAACAGCATAATGTTTTGAGCTATTTCTTTTTTTTTAACTCAATGCAATTGCATTAAACAGTGCGCAAAGCCAAATCGCTCGCCACTAAAGCGGAGACACATGGGTCAGGACCGTCAGTTACACTATTCGGCTCCCCGGCCATCAGCGAGCCCTTCGTCGCAAGGGTGTGCACTACCCACTGTTGGGGATATCGCTTATCGGGAACTTATCGGTCGACCCATGATAAGGGGTAAATCGGCCGATTTATCGCCATATCGGTTGATTTATCGGCCGATTTATCTTATCAGTTAGACAACGGTAAGCGATAAATCGGCCGATTTATCGGCATATCGGAAGATATCTTGAACAGTGGCACTACCTGATTACAAGTTCTAGAGCGCTGCACAATCTTGCACTCAATAAAATTACACAGGATAAAAGCTTTCAAACGGTCAGCTACAACACCCAGGCAGGAGAGATCGACACCAGTATCATCCAGCGCTTCCTTTAACAACGGAGCATCAGTTTCCAAGTAGACCCTGCCCATTCCCAATCGAACGCTAAGTGAAGAGCAGCTTCAGCAGCTAGCATCTCTGAGTGTAGCGGGTTCAGCAGCGAGCATTCCCAAATCTGACGCCAAGTGAAGAGCAGCTTCAGCAGCGAGCATCTCTGAGTCTAGCGGGTTCAGCAAGTTTGGCAGGAAGCCAGCAGCACAAGCCATCGCCTCTCCCACATGATCCCTGAACACAGCCCCCCAACCTCCGTTAAAATCGTTTGGTTTGAAAGAGCCATCGATGTTGATTTCAATCACTCATCCGGTGGTGGTTTCCATCGCTGCTTTAGAGTCAGCCCAGTCTTCATTGGTTCCGGCTGGATGTCTCGAAACTCGCTTGTCTGATGCTCTATAATCCAAGCAAGCTCCTCGTTCCGTTTTCCTTTTCCTCCTTCTCTGCGATTGTTGTGTTCACACCACCAATTCCACATGAGAGTGGCAATGAGAGCTTGCTTCTCCTCGGCAAGATTTGTCAATTTCTCCATCATTGTTAACGTTGTGCTCTGATCCATAAGCATCAGTCTCTCCTCCTGCAGCCCACGCAACCTCCATATCTCCTTTACTTGTTTGCATTTGAAAAGCATATGGCCCCCATCCTCACCATTGGCTTGACAGACAGGGCACCGCATGGAGATATCAAGTCCTCTTCTTTGAAGGTTCACACAAACAGCCATCGAGCTGTGAGCCAACCTCCACATAAAATGTTTTATCTTACCTGGGATCGTCATCCGCCAGATCTTCTACCAAGGGCAAATGGTGTTCCCTCCTCTGCCCCCGAAGCAACACCTCTCGGCCACTCCAAGTTTTTATCAGTTTTTATCTTGCATATGCACCCAGTATGCAGATTTAACAGAAAATTTGCCCCTCCTTTGAAAGTGCCAGGCCGGCAGATCGTCCAGCTTATAATTTATGGGGATTGTCAATATCCAGGAGGTATCTTCGGCATTGAAAGTGGCCCTGACAAGTGCTTCGTACATGACCCAGTAGCCGGATTGATAAGCTCTCCGACCTTCGACATAATGTTTGGGCCCCTTGGTGTAGCCGGCCGCCTAGTTGTTCCCCTAGGAATCCATGGGTCCTTCCACATATTTATTGACTGTCCGTCGCCAACCCGCCAGATAAGCCCCTTCTTCAGAATTTTGATTCCTTGCAAAATACTCCAGGTGTAGGACATATTGCTCATTTCCTCCACATTCAACAAATTTCCATCAGGGAAATATTTAGCCCCCAACACTCGCGCGCATAGGGACTCTGGTTGCTGCAACATTCTCCATCCTTGTCTCGTGAGCATAGCCATGTTGAAACTGTAGATGTCGCAGAACCCCAGCCCCCCTCACTCTTTGGCTTCATCATCTTCTCCCAACTCAGCCAATGAATCTTATTGGATTTATCCTGCTGGCTCCACCAGTATTTCAGATGGTCTTCGTCAAGTCAAAACATGACATAGTGAAAGTGGGTATCTCCTGGGCCACCGCCTTGATCAAGAGTTCTTTGCCCATTCCGAGAGAGCAGCTTCTCCTGCCATCCACTAATTCTTTGCAGAATCCTATCAATTATGTGCCTGGAAGTCTTAGTTCTTGATTTGCCCACATGAATTGGCATACCCAGGTATCTTTCATTCAGAGCCTCCTTCTCAATCCCCAGAGTGCACATCACATCCTCCCCATCCTTTGCCTTCACATTAGCACTAAAGAAAGCAGCAGATTTATCTTTGTTTATGGTTTGGCCCGAGCTTGCTTCATACACCTGCAGTATACGCTGAATCTGTTCCGCACTCTCTTTATTTGCCTTGAAGAGGATGAGGGAATCATCTAGCAGATGGGAAATGCTAGGGGCACTCGGACGGGGCACTCGGACACACATCAACCCCCCGGATCAAGTTGTTCTCTTCGGCTTTTGTTAGTAAACACGAGAAAGCTTCCGCACACAGCAAGAAAAGATAAGGGGACAGCGGGTCCCCCTGTCTCAGCCCCCTCTCAGGTAACACTTCCTCGGTGAGGTCTCCATTGATCTTGATGCGATACTTTACTGTCCTCACACAATTCATAATCAGCCCCACAAACCTTCGGTGGAAACCCATTTTAGCCATCATAGCTTCCAAAAAATGCCACTCAACCCGGTTATACGCCTTGCTCATATCCAATTTCACTGCAGCATAGGCCTCCTTTCCACTTCGTTTGTTTCGCATATAGTGGATAACCTCGTAAGCGAGCAGCACATTGTCAGTCAGGAGCTTACTAGGCACAAAGGCACTCTGAGTCGGAGAGATGATCTCGGGCAAGATCACTTTCAGCCTCTTTGAGAGAATCTTGGATATGATCTTATATACCACATTACAAAGGCTGATAGGTCTCATATTCTTGATGCAGTCCGGGTTCTTCACCTTGGGGATCAGCGTGATGGATCGTGTTGTTCCAATCATTTGGCATAGGCCCCCTATTAAAAAAGGTAGCACTTCCTGTGTGATTTTGTCACCCACATCCACCCAATTGTGCTTGTAAAAATTTGCTGGCATGCCATCCTCCCATGGCGCCATTAAGGACCTGTTCGGGAAACCACCAGCTCCACCAAATCCAAAAATCTAGGGAGTACCTGTTTCCCCGCTCCAGCCTTTTGAACTGCGGCTCCGGCTGCTCCGGAGCGGAGTCACGGAGCCGGAGGGAATCCGAACAGGGCCTAAGTCCCCAATATCCTTCAGGGCCGCCTTGACCTCATCAGTACTAAACTCTGCCATCAGGCCAGAGTTCATCTCCCTTGTTACCCTACTCTCGACAGAATCCAGGACCTCATCATGGTTTGTTATGCCCTCTGACCTGAACAGCTGCGCAAAATAGTTAGTGATAGCCTCCTTCTTTTCCTCCTCTTTCACCGCCCAACTCCCATCTTCACGCCTAGCTTCCCTATCCTATTGATTCTCCGTCGCTCTTTAACACTTGTGTGAAAAAAAGAGGTGTTTCTGTCCCCTCAACCAGGTCATGTGTGCGCGCTGCTTATAGTAGGCGTTCAGTTGCTCCTTCAGCCTCTCCAATCTATACCGTGCCACTTCCTCCCCAACCACCCTCTCCTTACTCACCGACATACGCCTCCTTCTCTCCACTTCTTTCCTCGCTTTCTTCAGCCTTTTCTCCAAACCACCCAAGACGTTTCCACTCCAATTTTGAAGCTTCCCCGCCACCTCCTTCAGCCCCTCTCGAACACACTGACCACCCCTTGCCATTGTGTGACACCACGTCTCCTTCACTAGTTGATCACACTGCTGCTGGAGGGAGGTATGTGGGTGCTGCTGGAACGTCTCCTTCACTAGTTCACTAGTTGACAAACGTCTGCAAAAACGGCCGTCGAGTGTGGTGTGCTGCTGCAGGGAGGTATGTGGGTGCGGGCGCCGGCCTGGGCATCGGAATTGGGCGGTGGCGGCGAGGGGACAGCCGAGGTGTGCTGGCTATGCAAGGGAGAGGGGAATGGTCAATATGTCACCAACTAGCGGGCAAGGGTAAGGACAATATGCCACGATGACCGGATACAAGCGACGTAGCGCTGTGCGACACGACTTTGTCACCGAGCAATCAAACTCTTTTTCTATAGATGAGCAAAAAAAATCAAAGTTTGATGGAAGCTTATTTACGCGACGCGAGAGCAGGTGCCACCAGACACTTCGCAGGATACACGTCTAGGTAAAAAGAAAAAGGAAAAAAAAAAGTAACGCAGGATCCACGTCTCAGAAGAGAAAAAAACGCAGGATCCAGCCAAGGAGAACACGTGCCCGCCGCGCTGGCGTGCACGTGTGAAGAGCGCGTACCCGCGTAGCGTAGCCTTGCCCCAACGGTCGGTTCGGCCGATGCAGTCGGTTCGAATTTCGAAATAAATATCCCCTTCCTTCCTTCCTCCGCCTCCCCCAAATCCATTCCCCCTCCCTTTCCCGATCAGTCCCCGCCGCCGCCGCCGCCATGGATTTGCCCAAGCGAACTGTCCCCCAAGCCCAAGGTAAATACGGATCCTCTCCTTGATTTCCCTCAACCTTATCTCCTTGATTGATGATTCCCCCCAAGCTTTTTTGTTGCTTATGCGGCCAGGTTCCTTAATTGATCCGTCTTTATTTGTTTACTTATATGCGGCCAGGTTCCCCGCGACGAAACCCCAGAGCCATGGAGGGCGACGAGAACGCCACCCCGAGGCGCCCCGTGGCGACGGGGTCCGCGTCCCCGCAGATGAAGAAGGTTCTGGGGGATCGGAACGGCGCCGGCCGCGGGGAGGGCGCGTCGCCCGCCAAGGCCGCGCTCACCCCGCAGCCTCCCACCGGGGGGACGGGGACGTACGATCCGAAGACGAACTACACTACGCCGCGGCCGGACTTCTTGCGCTACGACCCCAAGCGGAGCCGCGAGATCATCCTCCGCCTGGGCCGCGAGGTGGAGGGCGACAGCTCCAGCGCCACCTCGGGCACCGAGCTCTCGGAGGTGCTGTCTTCCGGCTCGTCGGTGGCGAGAGGGGCCGACTCCGAGTGCGACGATGCCGACGAGGAGGAGGAGGTGGTGCCTGAGCAAGGACCGGGAGGCCGCTGGGCGCGGCGACTGCTGCTTCTTCTCGTGTCCTCGGCCTGCCTCTTCTGCTACATCTACTGTATGAGTTCCGCTCCCTTCCCTGCTACTACTTCAGAAGAACCCATCGATTTCGTCGGATTGAATGGGAGCATGTATGATGTCGGTGTTCACGAGGTAGTTCCTCCGCCGGGGTCAATTCCGTATGAACATGAGGCAAATATAGGCCAATTTGTGGAGGGGGGCAGTGACGATGGTATCCCTTTGCACGGCCCCGGAGCTTCTCCTAGCAACTTCATGGCAGTTGCAATGATGGGCATGGCAGATGCCTGCCCTAATGTTCCTTTCGGAGAATTTACATGCCAAATCGGGGATGAGAGCAGTGAGAGTGTGGATGTTCTCAAGCAAGATTCTGGAATAGGCGAGCTGAAATCAGAAGCGAGCATGAGGCCCCTCGAGAATACTGAAGAAAGTAGTGAAGTTGTATGCTCGGGTGGAGATGTCACTGGAGTTCCCTTTGGTTCCACCCACAGCGATGATTTGGATGAGGACAAGCTAGGATTAGTTCCTCAAGAGACAGGGGAAGATGATTCAAAACACTCCATGCCACAGCTGGTCACCATGGATGAAATTCTGGAATCAGAAAGCGTGAAGGTGGTGAGTGATGATAAGGGTCCGGAAAGTGAGAGGTTAGATCAAGAAGAATTCGACTCCTTGGAGTATGAGAAGACAGCTGAAGCTGCCAAGAAACTTGTTGATATGGTGAAAATCCTGTGGTCTGCAGTGGAGCCTCATTTGCTGAAGATGCTGGCATGCTTATCTGTTGCAGGCTTTGTGACTGCTATGTTCAAGTATTCCCAAAGGTCTCGCAAGGTCAAGGTGCCCGTGTCACAACGTATGCCTTCAGTTCCACCCAAGCGAGTGCCAGTATTAGCTCCACATAATACTGTGCCACTGCCGGTGTTCCATTCAGAGCAACCTCTGGAACGGACAGCGCCCAAACAAGAGTCATCTGCCTGCTTGGAGCCTCATGTGCAATCATTGTTGTCAGAGTCAGATCAATCTGTCTGCCTCAATGTTCCATCAATTGGTCATAGTGATCGTGATCAGAAAGTTCAGCAAGAGGATGGTGGCGTTGAAAGGGCTTCAGATGGCAGTACTATGGATCATAAAGATGCTGAAAGATCAAAGCCACCAGTGGTTCAGTTGCTCGGAGAGTTCTCATTTGTTGATGCAGATAGCTCAAGACAGAGGCCTGTCAAAGACTCGATTCAGCATGCTGGAGACGTCACGGTTCAGGAATCCGTGTCTTCGAGAAAGCGTGTGGTCAAGATGCAAAAGGATTCTGGCAAAATACAAACCCCTGGTGTTCAAGCAGCAAGAAAGAAGGTAAATTCTAATTCCTTCTCCAGACATCTTTTGGCATTGCATATTTGTGTGCGAACTGTGAATGTGTTATATTGAGATTATCCTGTCTTTTGAGGACATCTGTTTGCATTGCATTTTAGTTCCTTAGAAAGTGAGTATTAGAATTATCTGAACTTACACCAAACAGTTATTTTGGCCCAATGGGTGTGTTATTTACTGCAAATTACACAGGTACACAAAACCAAATAGCTTAGTACATTCACACAGGGGAAGTAATGCCTGTTGGACATTCACATTAGTGGCCACTAGTATGATATAGTATGTGACATCATCACTGCTGTTGTTAATAGACTGATCCAGAACACCTTACATTACACATTGCAAATTACTTAAATACATCTACACACAGTGCTTCAACATAGATTTATCCTATGATTATACCTGAGACATTAAGTGTCTTTTTCAAGCTTTTATTCCCCATAGAGTGCTTCAAGCTTGCCATTAACTCGATGTGTTGTTATTCTGTTTTAACAGGAGGCTGCAGCAGAAGTAGAGAAGGTGGATGCTACACCGACTCCGCTGAGGCGTTCAAGCCGTCTCCGTAAGCTGGCTTCTCCTTGAGCCAAGGCACAAACACGGTGCATTTTGCTGATGTCCGATGCTGATTCTTCATGTGGTGCTGGGAGCTGTGGGAGACATCGCCTAGTTGTAACCCGGCGATGCTTAGATTTGGTGCTGTAGCTGTAACAGGTTAACTAGTGTAAAAGGCTTGCAGTGTGTTTGGTTTCCCTGAAAACCTGTAAAATCTGCATTTGACATTATTATTGTACTGTATGTACTCGTTACCTGCCCCTGACGGTAAAACAGAGATTGTTGTATTGAGCAGGTTTAGTCTGCAATCGAGCAATGTTTCTCCTGATTAGTCTTTGAATTATATTAGTGGTGTGATTTCCCTTATGCTCTGAACATTGCGCAATGGCCGTTGTGCTGTTCTGCACCTGTTGGCCACTCCGCCCGTTCCTTTTCTGTAAGGAGCTCTCGCGGAGTTGTCACCCGTCACATAGAGCGCGCTCCATATGATTGTCAAACGGTAGTCTATAACTTCTTCATTTATTTTCTTTTTAGTTTGTGTAAAAAAATTGAATTCAAATTCGTAGGGCAATTTAAGTAACATCTAATCTGTAACACCCCAAATTTTTGAGTTAGTTTTCTTCCAAACTTTTGGCCTTTTTGAAAAAGGGTTATTTGGTCTTTTCTTGAGCCTCTACTAAAATCTTTCTGGCCAAAGTTTTTGGTGATTTCTCAAGCTTGGTTTTTGACCTTGAAAATCTTCTCTTGGGTTGGCTCAAGCCCAAATTGAGTTTCAAAGAGGTTGTTTGAATTCTCCCCTACTTGAGTTATGTCTTTCAAATTTGATCTTGGACTTATCCTCCCCTCCAACCTTCATCTTGCCATGTCCCCAACAGAAATATTTATCTCCAAAACCCTCTTCACACCTTAGGACAAGTCTCTCATGAATTCCAGTAAGTTTTGACCTTATTGGGATTTTTTCTCTATTTATTTCACTCCAAAACTATTTCTGTCTTTTATAGTGGACCTTGGTGATTTACAAAGGAGCCACCTTTTCCATCCAGATATTTGATTCCAAACCAACTCTCCTAGATGGTCCTTAGTACCCACAACCTAGATCCATCTTGTTTCACTAGTCCATGGTTCAAAATTTTCAAATTTCACCTGCTGCAAGTTTGGACCAGATTTGCAAAATTTGGTGAAATTCATATTTATCTTCTTCCAAAAATCTTGTGAAAAATCAGGCAGCCTCTAGATGCATCAAGGGGCCACTCCATCAAATATCAGCACCAGAAATATTTCACACATGCCAGAAACATTTCATCAAACACTTAGCATGCACTGTGCTGTCAAGTTCAGAAGCTGTTAACTGAAACTGTCGACAGACAGTTCGACAGTTCGTCAGTTTCATCAGGCACTTCGACAATCTCGCCAGTAACCTCCTTGGCTCGACGCTGCACTGCACCCTCTTCTTATCCAGAGCGCCGCACGGTTGCTTGGCTGCTTCTGGGCGTCGGTGGCGCCCTGGCCTGACCGCGCCGGCGACTGCCACGGCAACAGCGCCGCCCGTGGCAGCTGACAGAAGCAACCCCGCAGCTCGACGCCGTTCGGCGCCGCCCAAAGCACCCCAGCGCTCTGCGTGTCCACCTCCAGTGCCAGCGCACGCCTGCCGCACCGTCGCCGTGGCCTGGCGCGCGCAGAGCGCGTTTTCTGACGCCGACGTGCCGCGCGGCCGTTCCGTCGAGGACAGCCCGTAACTCTCTCTCCCCTGCTGAGTTAGGTGCGGGAATGGAACCACTACACCTCCTAGACGATGCTCAAGCCCCTAACTCCGCCGTCCAACCACTGCATCACCGTAATCGACTCGTCGGACTTATCCATTCACAGCAACCGCCTCGGGCCGGCTATATAAGGCACCCACGAGCTCGTTTTCGAGCCCGCACATCTTCACTACCTCCCTAGACCGCGCCCAGCCTCTGGAAGAGCCTCGAGGGGCCCTTCTTCTCCAACTCCGGCCAACTCCCTCCGCCTCGGGCTCCAGCATCGTTCACTCCGGTGAGAGCTTCTCCGCCGCCGTGGACTCGAGCGTAGCACCCTGGCACCCACCTAGACCTAACCCCCACCTCAATTTGATCCCAGGAACCCTCTCCGGCGAGGCCCACGACCACCCGAGCCGCCGTCCGCCGGAGACAAGGTCGCCGTCGACTTGGAGCTCACCGACGCTCAACTCCACCACCATTCGACGCGGAAAATCACCGTGAAGCCGTACGTATCACTCCCCTCCCCTAACTCACCGTGGATCGGCGCAGGCGACCACCGCAGCACCGGCGCCGGCGCGACTCTGCTCTAGTTTTCAAACCTGACGCGTGGGGCCCCTTGTCAGCCTCACACCTCTCCCCTCCGAACCGTTTTCTGTAAGCGCATTCGGGCAAAGTACGTTTCCCCTCTGCGGTTGACGTACTGCGTACCGATTCGCTTTGTTGTTTTCTGTTCTAGCCCCTAGAACTTTTCTGTTTCATTACAGATGAGTCCCTGGACAGAAACTCTAATATCTTTTTAAGTAAAGATGATTTTGAGTTGATTCTTTTTCTGTCCTCTTTAGTTTTCTGTCTAGTTTTTTGTCATATTTATGTGGAAAATTTTGGAGCAACTTTATTTGCACGCGCGTTATTTATGTGAGTATTTATTTGTTTGAATACGTAGATACCGGAGGTCGTGACGGAGACGCGAACCACACCGAGTTAGACTCCGACTTCTCAGAACCAGGCAAGCATGTTTGAACCTTTGATATGATGAGTGTGTTGCATGTTTGCTCGAGTAGTTCGTTTCATAAGCATGATCATACGGGCATATGTGCATGGTTATATTTCATGCAAGTAAGCTTCGGGTGAGCCCCGAGTGATAATATTTGAACCACCTCGATCATATGGTGATATGACGGGTGGAATGCTGGTATTGTTGGAGCATGCTAGTAGTTGGTTAACTCAGTATCAACGGAGATCATGTCATGATTCCGTCCATCTCCTTTTGGTACTATCATAGGCCATCTGTTGAGATTACGGTCTAGTCAATTGTAAACCACTTCCCGAGTACACACCAAGTAGAGGGGCCGGGATGAGGGTTCCATGGCCCTGGATTAAAGCCCGTCATCCGGTCAGGGGGCATGGGTGTTTCCGGTTGGGACCGAGAGGGGGGCACCCCTTAAAGCGCGCATATATAAATTTGATCCCATGCTATTCGAGGTTGTAGCCTCCCCGTCTTAGAGTTTTTCATGAATGTTGTCACGAGTGATTCCGGACAGCAGGATGTTAAATGGGTGTGTACTGGTTAGCTGGGTTTCTACTAAAACACCGTAGACGGAACTAGTCCCCGTGGCTAGTAGAGTCCGTTGGCTATGAGTTAATAGTACAAGCTCTGCAGAGTTAAAATTCCTTCAGTAGCCATGTTTATGGCCTAGGGTCAATCTTCATGTCAACCCAGTGACCGTCTCTAGTATATTCTTGTTGGTAACCAGAGTAGTGTTTTTGTCAAGTTCATTTGGTAGATGAACTCACCAACTATCTCTGTATTGATTTACTTTCAGAAGTATTTCATCATTGTTCTATTATTATTTATAAGCCCTTTATGTGATGTCGCTCAGACGTCCGACTGCGGCATTCTTTTATTTATAAGCCCTTTATGTGATGTCGCTCAGACGTCCGACTACGGCATTTTTTATATTTATAAGCCCTTTATGTGATGTCGCTCAGACGTCCGACTGTGTCATTCCTTTTATTTATAAGCCCTTCATGTGATGTCGCTCAGACGTCCGAC
>LR738711.1:744230654-744252276 GCA_902687465.1 Secale cereale | reverse complement strand
TTATGTGATGTCGCTCAGACGTCCGACTGTGGCATTCCTTTTATTTATAAGCCCTTTATGTGATGTCGCTCAGACGTCCGACTGCGGCATTCTTTTTATTTATAAGCCTTGTATGTGATGTCGCTTAGACGTCCGACTGTGACGTTATTTTAATTTATAAGCCCTTTATGCGATGTCGCTCAGACGTCCGACTGAGGCATTCTTATTGAAAGATGAATAAAATTGATTCTTATTGATTGATTTGGTGCGGCATACAAGTGTATATAAGAGGGTACAAACCGACTTGGGGTAAGGTTACAAAGCTGACTTGGACTAGGAGTCGTATACGATAAAGACTACTCTAACATCCCCCCGCAGTATCAACGGCAGGCTCGACGACGTTGAGACTGAAACAGATATCTTGAAACGGCTTAATAGGCAGTGCCTTGGTGAAAATGTCAGCAAATTGAGCCGTAGAGGGAACATGAAGCACCCGAACCTGACCAAGAGCGACCTTCTCACGAACAAAATGAATATCAATCTCAATATGCTTTGTGCGTCGGTGTTGAACTGGATTGCCGGTCATGTAGACTGCTGATATGTTGTCACAATAGACAATAGTGGCCTGCTCAATAGGCATGTGTAGCTCGGAGAGTAACTGCCGAATCCAGATTGTATCTGCAACGGCATGTGCCACGGCGCGATACTCAGCCTCGGCAGACGAACGTGAGACCGTAACCTGTCTTTTCGAGGACCAAAAAATTAAATTGTTACCAAGAAAAACACAAAAACCGGAAGTGGACCTTCGAGTGTCATGATAACCAGCCCAGTCTGCATCAGAGTATGTGGTAAGAGAGTTTGGAGAAGAATTATTTAGGTGGAGACCATGATTGAGAGTTCCTTTTAAATACCGAAGAATGCGTTTAACATGATTATAGTGAGGAACCCGTGGATCATGCATATAGAGACATGCTTGTTGAACAGCAAAAGAGATTTCAGGACGAGTAATGGTGAGATATTGGAGAGCACCTGTTAGGCTACGATAGAGAGTAGGATCTGAAAAGGGTTCACCGGCAGCCGAAAGTTTAAAACTAGTATCGACAGGAGTGCGAGATGATTGACAGTCAAGCATACCGGCACGATTAAGTAGATCAAGAATATACTGGCGTTGGGAAAGAAAAAGGCTGGAGGAATCTCGAACAACAGTAATGCCTAAAAAATGATGAAGGAGTCCTAGGTCAGTCATAGAAAATTCAGATCTAATAAGAGAGACAATATGATCTAAGAAATTTTGAGAGGATGCGGTGAGAATGATATCATCTACATAGAGAAGTAAATAGGCAGTGTCGGAATTTTGATGATACACAAAAAGAGAGGTGTCCGAGAGAGATGGAGTGAAGCCTATTGTTTGGATGAAGGAGGAGAAGCGTTGAAACCAAGCTCTTGGGGCCTGTTTAAGACCGTAGAGAGATTTCTGAAGAAGACAGACATGAGTTGGAAAGGATGGATTTTCAAAACCCAGAGGTTGCTGACAGTAGACAGTTTCTTGAAGGGAACCATGGAGGAAAGCATTTTTAACATCAAGTTGGTGAATAGGCCAGGAAGAGGAGACAACAACACTAAGAACGGTACGAATGGTGCTAGGTTTAACAACAGGAGAAAATGTTTCATCGTAATCAATTCCTTGTTGTTGAGAAAAGCCACGACAAACCCACCTGGCTTTATATCGTGAGAGGCTCCCATCGGAGTGAAACTTTTGGCGAAAAATCCATTTGCCAGAAACAATATTTGTGTTGGGAGGACGAGGAACAAGTTGACATGTGTTGTTTTGAAGTAAAGCATTATATTCTTCTTGCATGGCAGCGGCCCAATTGGGATCAAGTAGAGCAGTTTTGTAATTCTTTGGGAGGGAAGTGAGAGATACGTGGTATGAAGGTTTAGGCGGTTTTGGAGTTGTTGAAATCCTGATTTGGCCCTAGTACGCATGGGATGATCATTAATCGGGACTGCTGTAGGAATAGCACGAGGGGGTAACGTGGGTACGGGTGAGTCCGGCGCAGCGGAAGAGTCGGACGAAGGAGCATGGTTGGGTGGTGGAGAGGGAGCAGGGACCGGGGGTGATGGGGAGGGAGCAGGGGTCGAGGGTGTTGGGGACGTCTCGGGTGGGGTGAGGGGAGGGTTGGTATTGGTTGTGGCTGGTGTTAAATTGTTGGTGGTATGTTGTGTTCATCATGAGGGGGTGCAGGAAGGGGAGTATATAGTTGGAAAGGACGAGGAGAGGGGGTGTTTGCCGAGCTAGGGGTGTTGGATGATGTAGTAGTGCGTTGTGAGAAAGGAAAAATATGCTCAGCAAAGGTGACATGACGAGAGACATGAACGTGTCCTGTCTGAAGGTTGAGACAACGATAGCCTTTGTGCTCGACAGAGAAGCCGAGAAAAGCACATGGGATAGATCGTGGTGACAATTTATTTGTAGAAGTGGCATAGGCATTTGGAAAACAGAGACAACCGAAAACACGAACCGCATAGTAGTCGGGGTGGGAAAGAAAGAGGGAATAATAGGTAGTAGTGTTGGGTTAAGTTTTAGAAGGTCGAATATTTAGAAGGAAGGTGGCCATGTGTAGGGCTTCAGCCCAAAACTTGGGAGGCATAGATGATTGAACGAGAAGAGTGCGAACTATATCATTGAGGGTGCAAAGAGAACGTTCGGCTTTACCATTTTGCGGGGAGGTGTAGGGACATGAGAATCTAAGAAGGATGCCATGTTGTAAGAAGAAAGTACGATTTTTAATGTTATCAAACTCGCGACCATTTTCACATTGGATAAATCGAATTGGAAGAAAGAAGTGGACAGACACATAGCGTTGAAAATTAAGAAAGAGAGAATGGACCTCAGATTTGTTGCGTAGAGGAAAAGTCCAGACAAAGTGGGTGAAATCATCTAGTATAACAAGGTAATATTTAAAACCCGAAACACTTGCAA
The DNA here is from genome assembly GCA_902687465.1 of Secale cereale. Classification (NCBI taxonomy): domain Eukaryota; kingdom Viridiplantae; phylum Streptophyta; class Magnoliopsida; order Poales; family Poaceae; genus Secale; species Secale cereale. Next base: position 744,249,314 of record LR738711.1, on the reverse strand, counting down.
TGGGAGAGGTCCATAGATCACAATGTATTAATTCAAAGGGATAAGTGCTACAAGAGCTAGAGGAACTAAAGGGAAGACTCACATGTTTGCCTAATTGACATGACTCGCAAAATGCAGAATTATGAGAATCCCTATTATATGGTATGGTAAATTCACTAAGCATAGAAGCTAAGACAGCAGGGTTGGGATGGCCCAAGCGACGATGCCAGAGATCGACGGAGGCCAGCATGGATGTTGGAGGGGCGGCGGCAGGAACTCCATTAAGAGAGTAAAGATCACCGGAGCCATTGAAGCGAGCGATCTCGGCCTTGGTCAGCTAATCCTTCACAGATAAACCAAAAGGGTCAAATTCAGCCGAAACTAGATTGTCGCAAGTAAACTGGCGAACAGAAATAAGATTTTTAATGAGGGTGGGTGCAACTAGAACATCACGAAGTAGAAGAGGTTTAGTGGAAGAGGGAAGTTGAGCCTGACCAACACAATATATAGGAATAGATGATCCATCTCCGAGGATAATGGAAGGGAAAGGAGATGTAGTGCAAGATGATAACCAATTACTAGATGCAGACATATGACTAGAGGCCCCTGAATCAAAGATCCAATCCGTACCTGAGTTTCCTTGCGCAGCAAAGTTATTCATTGCTTGGAGAAAAGCAGCTTGATCCCAGCTCGGCGTCGCAGGTGAGGGTGGCGTCGGGAGCAGTGCCGGTGGATAATGGGAGGCGATGCTGCTGTAGGCGGCGGAGGAGGGCGAGCCGCAGCATGAAAGACCTTGGGGCAAGAGTCCTTGCGAGCTTGTGTTTCCGCCGCGAGTTGGAGCAGAGAACGAACTTCAACGAAGGTGGGAGGAGGCCGTATCATTGGTATGAACGAGGCTTGCTTGTCAAAATCCTCGCTGAGGCCGACGACGACGATGTTGATGAGCTGTGAGTTGCTGACGGTATCGCCGAGTTCGCGGAGCTCATCACCAATGGTCTTGACGTGCTGGCAGAACAGGTTCACCGGGGCGTCTCCTTGCATCATATTGCGAAGCTCGGTGTGGAGAGCGTTTTTCCGAGCGTCGGTGTTGCTTTGGAAGAGCTGACGGAGGGAGTGCCAGATGTTGGCAGCGGTGCCGCCGTCGTGATCGAGCATGTTGAAGATCTCGGTGGTGATGCGGGTGTAGAACCACTGGACGATTGCGAGATCGTCTTTCAACCATTGCGGATCGTCGGGGCGGGGAAGACAGTTGGCGGCGACATGCGAGCGCAGGTTGCAGCGGCCGAGGTGGAGATCGAAGAGATGTCTCCAATGGTAGTAGTTATGGGCGGCGAGATCAATAACTATGGGGATGTATGGGTTGACGTCGGAGATTGTGTCAGCAAGAGACATTGGTGCGGCGAGGATGGGTGTAGGGGAGTTTTGTGGAGCTAGGGAGAGGGCCGAGAGAGAGGCGGCTGCGGCGTTGGCAGCCTTAGCGATGAGCGCGGCCCGGTGCTCGAAGTAGCCGGGCGGCGGCGGCGGCGGCGGCCTTGGCGGAGCCATAACCTAAACCCTAGGACCGGGCTCTGATACCATGAAAGATGAATAAAAGTGATTCTTATTGATTGATTTGGTGCGGCATACAAGTGTATATAAGAGGGTACAAACAGATTTGGGGTAAGGTTACAAAGCTGACTTGGACTAGGAGTCGTATACGATAAAGACTACTCTAACATTTATTATTTTAATTTGCTAGAAGCCCTTTATGCGGTGTCGCTCAGACGCCCGACTGTGGCCTGCTATCATTTATTATTTCACGAGGCGTCACTCAGACACTCGTTTGGTCTCCTTTTTATCTTATGGATTTCGGGAGGATTACCGCCCGACTTCTATCGTGCATACAGCTCATTACTATTTTATTCCAGACGCATTTTTGCTGGAATACTCATGTGCATCATGTTGGCATTTATTATATCTTAAGTCTGAGCTGTCTTGCGAGTACATTCAAAGTACTCACCTGGCTTGTTGATTTGGCTAGATGTGGACGAAGGCGATCCCATGGATGAAGAGCTCGATAGCGAGTCCGACGTCTAGTGGAGTCCTAGTCAGTCCCTTGCGATTCTGGAGTTGATCACTGTCTTATAACCGCTTCCGCCTACCACCAAATAAATTCATCGGGTCTCACTTAGACACTCGATGAACTGTAATATATTAGAGTCACATCATCCACTTCACTGTGACATATGCACCACATTTTATTACGAGTCAGTAGTATGCCACCCTGCCTTGTGTCATATCCGCCTTTATGTATTATTGGCACGCTTGTAATAAAATTGTTGAGCAACCCCCAGCTCAACCTTGTATAATATTCAGTGTACTGGAATTCTGTATCAAGGATTTGTCTGCCAGCAGGTAATAATATTCCTCGCTGGTTTAATAAAAAGGTTGGTCTTCCGGTATTTATTTTATTGAAGGACCGGTCCTGACAACCTTGGTATCAGAGCCAGGCTGACTGTAGGAAGCCACTAGGTGCGCTCGCTAATCGGTTATTAGCGAAAAATTTACTTTTCAACATTTTTACATCTGTAGAAATTTTCTGTTGGTCAGCATAAATTTATGACTTGACTATTCGGAATTTTTGTCTACTATTGTAGATGGCCAGCAGCGACTGTGATGCACAGGTGTTCGCCAACATTCCTGAGGGGTTTGTCAAGCCCCTCTTCGCCATCACCAAAGTCGTGATCGGGCCATCCACCCGTCCTGAGTTTACACTCTACCGTCACAAGCTCAACGACAGCGTGTCTATGCATCAGGCCGTGGTGCACTTCAAAGGAGGGCGTTCTGAAGCGCGCCGCCTCCGATTTGTGGGCAGATCCATGCCTACGGAGAGGCATGCCATGCAAATGGCTGCCCGTGAGGCGATAGCTCATCTCCGGGACATTCTTCCTTCGATGAAGACTCGTCGCTACCGTTACCTCCCATGCCACGTGTCATATACGTGTCACTATGCATTTACGTGCGCAAATGGGGAGTGTGACGAAGCCATTGAATCAATGGTTGAGTACCTCAAGGCACTTGAGGCAGCCTTTGATAATCTTGTGGACGACCTGGTGGCCACCCGTATGGAGTTGGTCCAGAGTGGCTCCGCTAACAGGAGGGAGCTACTCCATACTGCACCACCAATGACATTTGTCTCGTCCGCCGCATCCTACGCACCTTCCATCATAGTCACCGCTCGCCGTCTGCCTACCACTGAGGAGTTTGACCAGGTCATTGCTCCTACCCCTGTTAGAGCTGCACCGCCTGCTGCACCTGCTTCGACACCTCATACCCATACTCCGCGCCTGGAGCCTATTAGCGAGGAGGAAGTTGAGTCTCCAGCACCACTGGGCCTTACCCTCGGCAGGCCGAGGGAAATCTTCAACATCTTCGACTAGTGCGTTACTCCGCGACGCACCGTGCTCGCTTGTAATATGTGTGTGATATGTAAAATAGGTTGATGGGAGTAGTTTGTTTGTGCATCTTGTAGGATCTTGGAGGAGTGCGCTAGTTTTAAATAACATGTCAGGATGTGTACGCACACCCTGAGTGACGTATGTATAATTAGAACATGCGTGTAAAATATGTACTAGCGGCCCTTCTCCGTGCGCAATCAACCAGTTATTTTCGAAAATCTCTTTCGAGCTCGTGTTTGGTCGCTTTTGCAAGTCTTGGTTTATTTTGCTGCTCGGTTTTTCTCAGGATTTCTGCTTTATTACCCCAGAGTAAGAAATGACTCGTCCCTGGACACGTTCCATGCCAAGTCCGCCGGAAGAAAATTATGGCACACAAACAGACAACAATTTCACACAGGGGCAGTCAAGTCAGCAGGGCAGTGAGACAGCATTTTCTCAAGTGTGCCGTCTTTACGATCAAAGTCAGCAACAGCACCAAGAAATGATGAACCATGTCATTAACATGGGAAATCATCGTGAGCCATACCAGCAGCACTCAAAATTATCTGAATTTCAGAAGACGCGTCCAACAACGTTTTTGCACACAGACAAACCTCTTTGAGGCCGATGATTGGCTTCGAGATATTGAAAGGAAATTAATTGTGGCACAATGCTTAGACCGTGAAAAAGTGTTGTACGCACCACATTACCTTACTGGAGCAGCCGCGTCATGGTGGGAATTTTTTTTGCTTATGCATCCCGACATAAATAATATCATCTGGGAAGATTTCAAGGAAGGCTTTCGTGGGGCACACATCCCTAAGAGTATTATGAAGATCAAGAAAAGAGAATTTGATGACCTCAAGCAAAGAGGCATGATAGTACAGGAGTACAACAGTCAGTTTGCGCAATTATCCCGTTATGCCAACGAAGAGCGAATGACTGAAAATAAGAAGATGGAGAAATTCCTGGACGGACTGGCACCAGCACTAAAATGTCAGTTAGTCGTACACACTTTTCCAGATTTCAAGACACTGGTAGACAAAACCATTACGTTGGAAAATGAACGTCGCAGTCTGGAAGACATTCGCAAGAGAAAAAGGGATCAGACCAACCACCCTCGCAACAACAAAAATAAGGTGAATTTCTAGAGGAATGGGGCGAACAGACCCACGACCAATGACACAGGTCCAAATAAGAATTTTCATGCAAGAGACAAGGATTTCACCTATCGCCCGGGTGTTACCTGCTACGCATGTGGAGAAGAAGGACACTATGCTAAACAGTGCCCTAAGCCAAGAAACTCAGCACCGAAGCCAAACAGCAACGGAAACAATTCCGCGCCCAAGCGTAACAACTTCAACCCAAATAACAATCACAGGAAAGGCCACCTGAACCATGTCACCAAGGAGCAAGCACAGGATGCACCGGATATCGTACTCGGTACGTTCCCTGTCAACAAAATACCTGCCACGATTTTGTTTGATTCTGAAGCTTCTCATTCGTTCATTTCGAAAAGTTTTGCTTTGCAACATGGTTTTTCAATGGTCCCCTTGGGAAAATCAATGACCATCAAGTCCCCTGGAAGTAAGCAGATCACTCAGAATTACTGTCAAGGTTTGACCATTGAAATTGAGGGATTAAAGTTTCACGCAAACCTCATCGTGTTGGAAAACAAAGGACTGGATGTTATCCTGAGTATGGATTGGCTAACCACCAATAAAGGATTTATCGACTGCTTCAACAGGACAGTGATTCTTACCCATCATCACGGGAAGACAATAAGAGTCGCAGCTCAGGAAAGACCGGTGTCGCGGCAACCAAAATTAAACAAAATTGATACTTCTGAGTTAAGCAAGGTTCAGTTGTATGTGAATTTCTGGACGTATTTTCCGAAGAACTACCAGGCATGCCGCCAGACAAAGAAATAGAATTCATTATTGAGCTAGCACCGGGAACCACCCCCATATACAAGAAACCGTACAGAATGGCACCATCCGAGTTGGTTGAACTAAAGAAGCAAATAAAGGAACTGCTAGACAAAGGATTTATACGAGCCAGCTCCTCACCTTGGGGTTCGCCGGTATTATTTGCCAAAAAGAAGGATGGGACCATGAGGTTGTGTATAGACTACCGAGCACTCAACATGGTCACAATCAAGAACAAATATCCGATGCCACGGATAAATGATTTATTTGACCAGCTCGCGCAAGCCAAGGTTTTCTCAAAGGTTGATTTAAGGTCAAGTTATCATCAACTGAAAGTACGAACAGAAGATATCCCGAAAACAGCATTCACCTCAAGATACGGACTTTATGAATTTACAGTAATGACGTTTGGACTGACCAACGCCCCCGCATATTTCGTCCACCTCATGAACAAAGTATTTATGAAATTCATGGACAAATTTGTGGTGTTATTTATTGATGATATCTTGGTATATTCAAAGACACCGGAAGAACATGTTGAACACCTCCGCATTGTACTGGGAGAATTAAGGAAACATCAACTTTACGCCAAATTCAGCAAATGTGAATTTTGGTTGAGGCAAGTGGGTTTCCTAGGACACGTATTAACACAAGAAGGAGTTGTTGTGGACCCAGATAAAGTCAAGGTTGTACTTGGCTGGAAGTCACCAGCCAGTGTAACGGACATACGAAGTTTTCTCGGTATGGCCGGATATTACAGAAGGTTTATTGAAGGATTTTCCACCATAGTCAAACCAATGACACAGTTACTCAAGAAGGATAAAAAATCCGTGTGGACCGAAGCATGTGAGAAAAGCTTCCAAGAACTCAAAAAGAGGTTAACAACAGCCCAGTATTAATTGTACCAGACATACACAAGAGCTTTGAAGTATATTGCGACGCATCCCGAAAAGGCCTCGGATGCGTACTAATGCAAGAAGGCAAGGTAGTCGCCTACGCTTCTCGGTAACTGCGAAAACATGAAGAAAATTATCCTACTCACGATTTGGAGTTGGCAGCAGTCATTCATGCACTCAAGGAATGGAGGCACTTTTTGATTGGAAATCGCTGTGAAATATATACGGACCATAAGAGCCTGAGATATATTTTCACACAGCCAGAGCTCAATTTGCGACAACGACGCTGGCTAGAGCTGGTAAAAGATTATGATGTAGGTATACACTATCACCCAGGAAAAGCAAACGTGGTAGCAAATGCTCTCAGCCGTAACCCTAGACCGAACAGCGGCAGCATACAGAACCTGAGACCCGAATTTCAACAAGAATTCGCCAAACTCAACCTAGTGATGGTCACTGAAGGCGAGGTGTCCAAGCTAGAAATACAGTCTACGCTAATAGAACAAATAAAGAAGGCTCGGCATGGACACCCCAGCATCGAAGGGATAAAAAGGAAAGTAAGTCAGGGCAAGGCCTCAGAATTCACCATAGACAGTGAAGGAATATTATGGTTCGGAGACAGACTTTGCGTACCGAATAGCAACGACCTTAAACAGCAAATTCTAGCAGAAAGCCACACCGCTCCATACTCAATCCACCCTGGAGGTACGAAAATGTACAAGGACATTCAGGAAAGATTTTGGTGGCACGGCATGAAGAGGGATATAGCCACATTTATTGCATGCTGCGATTCATGTCAACGCATTAAAGCCGAGCACCAAAAACCCGCAGGGCTATTACAGCCAAACAAGATACCAGAATGGAAATGGGAGATATTGGAATGGATTTTATTGTTGGACTACCACGGCCACAACACGGTAATGATGCCATATGGGTCATCACGGATAGACTGACCAAGGTGGGACATTTCATACCAGTCAAGACAACCCACACCACCCAAAAGCTCGCCAAGCTTTACCTCGCCCGTATAGTATGCCTACATGGGGTTCCCAAGACTATAATATCCGACAGAGGCACTCAGTTCATCTCCAAATTTTGGGACCAGTTGCAGCAAGCCCTCGGAACGCAACTAACGTTCAGTACAGCTTATCACCCCCAGACTGGAGGACAAACGGAACGAGTAAGTAAAATACTGGAAGACATGCTAAGGGCATGTGTCCTCACATATGGGACCAGTTGGGAGGAAAGCTTACCATATGCCGAGTTTGCATACAACAATAGTTACCAAGCTAGCCTGCTGATACGTCCAAAACGTATCTATAATTCCTGCTTGCTCCATGCCACTTTTGGCTGATATTGCTATGATATTCATACACTTCCATATACTTTTGATCATATTTGGACTGACTTACTAATCCAGTGCACCCCAGTGCCAGTTTCTGTTTTCGGCTGTTTTTGTATTTTAGGTTTTCACGTTACGAGAACTGCCCAGAAAAATCCAGAAAAATTATATAAAAAGTGCCCCTGCATTTATGTTTTGCTTCACTAAAGGGGGCAAGCTAGATATCACTTTATCATATTTGCACATCATGTTCATTGCAAATCTATTTGATGTTTCAATGTCATATTGTAAAACTTTCAGTCATTTGTGATTTTCTCATGAGGCAACTTAATTACTATAGAATCATTGTCTCAGTAAGCTTTTGTCATATGACTATGAATAAGTCCTATATGGTTAATAGCATGTCACCACAGAAATTATTCTTGTTATCATTTACCTACTCGAGGACGAGCAGGAATTAAGCTTGGGGATGTTGATACGTCCAAAACGTATCTATAATTTATGCTTGCTCCATGCCACTTTTGGGTGATATTGCTATGATATTCATACACTTCCATACACTTTTGATCATATTTGGACTAACTTACTAATCCAGTGCACCCCAGTGCCAGTTTCTGTTTTCGGCTGTTTTTGTATTTCAGGTTTTCACGTTACGAGAACTGCCCAGAAAAATCCAGAAAAAATATATAAAAAATCAGCGTTTCGGAAACAACCCTGCGTCCGAAGGGCAGCCGGGGGGGGCACCAGGCGCCCTGGCGGCGCCCCCCCCCCCCTGGGCCGCGCCGGGGGGGCGCCTGGGCCCCCCGAAGCTTCCCCGATGCTCCCCTTTGGCATATATTTAAAGCGTCCTCCGAAACCCTCAGAACAGGAACTCTTTTCGCGATCCCATCTCTGTTCCGCCGCCGCCGCCGCTTCCAAGATCGGGAGCACCAGGAGAACTCTTCCCGGCACCCTGCCGGAGGGGAGGATCACCACCGGGAGCTTCTCCACCACCATGGACGCCTCCCGGATGACTCGTGAGTAGTCTCCCTTGGACCATGAGTCCATGACCAGTAGCTATGTGATGTTCTCCTCCCGTTCTTGTGCTTCACTAATTAGTCCTCGTGAGCTGCTCTACATGATCGAGGCACATATGTAATCCTTATGATGTTGCTATGTTGAGTTTGCTGGGATCCGATGGATTATGGGATTATGTTCAGATTGATCTTGAGTAATATATTTGATCTACCTCTTTTATATTTATGTTCATAAGTAATTCTTGCATGTTCTCCGTTGTTATTTATTGCTTTGGCCAAGTAGTAGGTAGTGACTCCAAGAGGGAACGTTATGCTCGATTGTGGGTTCATGCCCCTCGATGACTAGCTTGAGTGACAGAAACATGAGTCTAGGGGATGTGTTGTTGCCACAAGGGGGAAAACAACGGTGCTTGTGCCCGCGGGTGCAAGGATTGTTTACTTTATGCAAAGTTCTTTTAATGCAGTTGTCTGTTGCATTGAGTTTACACTATGGGTGGGACTCGCAACTTAATACCAACGAGATGTTCTGGATAGATATCTCAAGGTGGATGATTAGTAGTAGATATTGATGGATTTCGGTCTACTTACTTTGGCGTACCGCCCATGCTTTGAACCTTAACCTTTCTGCAATGTAATCAGCATTGGTTTGCGTTCGTGGTCCTGTCAATTGCCCAGCTGTAATTTGTTTACCTCACATAGCTGTTTTATCGTATTTTGGGAGAGAGACATCACTAGTGAACATCATGAGACTCCGGTCCATATTACCATCATTGATCACATCCGCTATTTACTTTTCGCTATTTATTTACTATTGCAAAACACTATCTATCACTACTATCATTTGCTTTTAACCCTTTGTGAACTACAAGGCCGGAGGGATTGACAACCTCTCTGTACTCGTTGGGAGCAAAGTTATTTGTATCTGTGTGCAGGTCCACGATGATTGCTAATTTGCGCCGTTAGCAGTTGACACCTACTTGTTGAACCTAGGAGTCTCTGGGGATTCAATCCTTGGCATCTTCGCTAAGGGAAAACACTTCTACATACTGCATCTTACACCTTCCACTTGGGGTAACCAACGAGGGGTTCGAGGCCCATCAAGGAGTATTTTCTGGCACCGTTGCCGGGGACTCCACTCTTCAGGATAGGGGAGTTGCACGCTATCTTTTACCTTTGCTTTTTAGTCTTGTTAGTTTACCTTTCAGTTTTTGCTTTAGTACCTTTTTATCAAAAATCACAAAAATAGTTATCTTGTTCTTTAGTTATCATTATGTCGGGTCCTATTGTCTTTGACGATGCAGAAGTTCTCACCTTTAAACAAAGAGGTGGGGAAAGTTTGAAAGATGCTTGGTATAGAATTAATGATTCACAAAAAAGAGCCACCAAGAAGCAACCTACTACTATCTTGCTTAGAAATTTTTATGTTGGAATTACTTCTTGGAATAGGTTTATTCTAGATACTGCTATCAATGGGAATTTCCTAGATGCCCCAGTTTGGGAGTCTCTTAGTATTATTGAAAATCTTGTTGGGAATCTCCCTGTTGTTAGCATTCGAGAGGACATCACCCTAGCTCACATTATGAAAAAAACTTGAAAAGATAGAGCTAGAGATGCCAAGCATTAATAAGATAAATGAGTTGGATCGCAAGATCCAAGGGAATTTGAATAGACTTGATAGCTCCATGCATAATTTTTTTTAAATTTTGGAGACCGTCAAATTCCATGACTTGGACTCTTCTAGGATAGACAAGATTGAGGATATCTTTAATACTCTAGGAACCACCTTCTCCTCAATCAAAACCAAAAAGGTAGAAACTCCGGCAAAGAGGGAGCCTAAGTTCGTTCACGTTCCAAAGGCTCCCCGTTCTAAAAGTAATCCATCTATTGCCAAAGGGGTTGAAACTGTTAAGACCTTGGAAGAAACACCTGTCTTTGATAAATTTATAAATGAATCTTCCCTTGACTTTTATCCTTTTGGTCTTCTACCTAGGAGTATCTCTATGAGGCCTTTATTTGAGAGTCCTCTTAAAACTAGTTGTATTATTGAAGAGCTTTTTGATGATCTTGATGATGGTTCAATTGATACAACTTGATCTATGCATTATGCCTAGCTTAAAGGCATAAAAGAAAGCACTTTTGGGAGGCAGCCCACATGAATAAATTTTTTGCTTTTGTTGTGTCTTGATGTTGTTTCCTGCTGTAGCATCATCATTGTATCTTTGCTTTTCATATTTGTGCCAAGTATAGCCTCTGATTGCTAGAAAGTTCAAAAGTTGTGAGGTGCTGTCCAGGAAACAGATTCTGTCCTTGGATAGAAAAATTCGTATAAAATCACCAGATCGTCTTTTTGGTCTGAATTTTTTCGACAGCGTTCTCTATATAATTGTCTTTCGTGCGTCTGTTCTGAGTTTTTTTATTTGAGTTGCAGAAGTATCCCGAACAGATCAATTACTACCTGTTGTTCTGTTTTTCACAGATTCTGTCATGTTTTGCCTTTCCTTCATTTTGCAAATCAAGAGCTTGCTTTTTCTTTGCAAAAACATTTTGGCAATCTTGAGAAATAGTAGAACTTCAAGAATATCTTTATTTCCAGCAAGATATAATTATTTTATTAAGGGTACTAACCTCGCTAATCAGATTACAATGAGTTATGTATGAAGGGAGTTTTCAAGTGTGCGAGGGAAGATGATAAAAAGATTCAGGAGTGTCAAGCGCTCAAGCTTGGGGATGCCCCCGTGCACCCCCAAGAAATATTCAAGGAGACTCAAGCGTCTAAGCTTGGGGATGCCCCCGTGCATCCCCTTCTCCATCAACATTATCAGTTCGTCTTTCGTTTCGCTATATTTTTATCACTTCATGTGTTATGTGCTATACTTGGAGCGTCTTGCTTTTAGTTTTCTTTTTAGTTTTTCATAACGAGTCGGAACCCAGCATTCCTTTATGTGGGAGAGAAACACGCTCCACTTCTACCTAGAACATAACATAGAATTTTTCATATCTATCTTTGTTGTGTGTGTTCTTTGTCTTTTAATAGCTACTATCATGCTCTGCTCTTAGTATTCATGCTTATCTTTTCAAAGAGCTTTTATTTAGTTGGTTGCTTGAACTCTCTTTAATTATCATGCTCACCTTATTAAGAGAGTTTGCTTCCGTTGCATTGGTTAATATGTCTATGATAAATATGCTACATGCATAATGGTGCTTAGTAGTTCAGGTTTTCTTATGGTTAATCTCAAATAGCTGGGGGATTCCCAATGTGTTATTGGAGTACCAACATGATTTGTTTGTCGATGATGTGGTATGGTTTAGTAATATCTTCCTTCGAGAATTTATTTTGATTGACTTGGCGTATGCTCACGCATATTTAAGACTGTAAAGAAAGTATGTCAAGCCTTGATGATCTTTTATTTCTGAGTAGCGATATAACTACCATGCCTGATTCAATATTGCTTTGTCGCTCTGCATGATTATGACCGTCATTGCTCTCTTAGTTGGTCGCTCCCAGTCTTTTGCTAACCTCCACATGTACTAAGTAGACTAACCTTGCAATACATAGCTCATGGGAAAGTAGCTTAAAAACTATTGTGGTAAAGAATATGTTGCCTATGTATCTTATTTCTTATAAGTTGCTTGCTGAGCGGTAACCATGTTTCTGGGGACGCCATCAACTGTCACACTTTTGTTGAATATCATGTGAGTTGCTATGCATGTTCGTCTTGTCTGAAGTAAGGGTGATTTGCCGTGGGTTGAATGAGTATGCATATTGTTAGAGAAGAACATTGGGCCGCCAACCAAAGCCATGCATCATGGTGGAAGTTTTAGCTTGGACTTAATCCTCAATCTCTTATGAGAATATGCTTATGCATTTAAGAGGAGTCCATCATCTATTTTCTATGTTGTCCCGGTATGGATGTCCTCAAGTTGAGATCTATCAAAAACGAGAAATCAAATGCGATTTATCTCCTTGGACCTTTGTACAAGTGGCATAGAGGTACCCCTTTGTGACACTTGGTTGAAACATATGTAATGCAATGATAACCCATGGAAATCCGAGCTAATTAGGACAAGGTGCGAGCACTATTGGTATTCGATGCATGAGGCTTGCAACTTATAGGATGTTTTATACATGACACATATGAAGTACTACTACCGTTGACAAAATTGCTTCCATGTTTTCAAAATAAAAAGCTCTAACATATAACCATTCTTTTTCTTCAAGCACCAACTACTGAGAGCATGATTTTCATTCTGAGTGTAATGTGCATTGTCCCAAAGTAGCATTGTCTTTTGCATGATTGTGATATCGTTATTTTGAAATCATTGTATCTAGTCATCACTTAAACCTTGAAGGTGCCCCTGCATTTATGTTTTGCTTCACTAAAGGGGGCAAGCTAGATATCACTTTATCATATTTGCACATCATGTTCATTGCAAATCTATTTGATGTTTCAATGTCATATTGTAAAACTTTCAGTCATTTGTGATTTTCTCATGATGCAACTTAATTACTATAGAATCATTGTCTCAGTAAGCTTTTGTCATATGACTATGAATAAGTCCTATATGGTTAATAGCACGTCACCACAGAAATTATTCTTGTTATCATTTACCTACTCGAGGACGAGCAGGAATTAAGCTTGGGGATGTTGATACGTCCAAAACGTATCTATAATTTCTGCTTGCTCCATGCCACTTTTGGGTGATATTGCTATGATATTCATACACTTCCATACACTTTTGATCATATTTGGACTAACTTACTAATCCAGTGCACCCCAGTGCCAGTTTCTGTTTTCGGCTGTTTTTGTATTTCAGGTTTTCACGTTACGAGAACTGCCCAGAAAAATCCAGAAAAATTATATAAAAAATCAGCGTTTCGGAAACAACCCTGCGTCCGAAGGGCAGTCGAGGGGGCCACCAGGCGCCCTGGCGGCGCACCCCCCCCCTGGGCCGCGCCGGGGGGGCGCCTGGGCCCCCCGAAGCTTCCCCGATGCTCCCCTTTGGCATATATTTAAAGCGTCCTCCGAAACCCTCAGAACAGGAACTCTTTTCGCGATCCCATCTCTGTTCCGCCGCCGCCGCCGCTTCCAAGATCGGGAGCACCAGGAGAACTCTTCCCGGCACCCTGCCGGAGGGGAGGATCACCACCGGGAGCTTCTCCACCACCATGGACGCCTCCCAGATGACTCGTGAGTAGTCTCCCTTGGACCATGAGTCCATGACCAGTAGCTATGTGATGTTCTCCTCCCGTTCTTGTGCTTCACTAATTAGTCCTCGTGAGCTGCCCTACATGATCGAGGCACATATGTAATCCTTATGCTGTTGCTATGTTGAGTTTGCTGGGATCCGATGGATTATGGGATTATGTTCAGATTGATCTTGAGTAATATATTTGATCTACCTCTTTTATATTTATGTTCATAAGTAATTCTTGCATGTTCTCCGTTGTTATTTATTGCTTTGGCCAAGTAGTAGGTAGTGACTCCAAGAGGGAACGTTATACTCGATTGTGGGTTCATGCCCCTCGATGACTAGCTTGAGTGACAGAAACATGAGTCTAGGGGATGTGTTGTTGCCACAAGGGGGAAAACAACGGTGCTTGTGCCCGCGGGTGCAAGGATTGTTTACTTTACGCAAAGTTCTTTTAATGCAGTTGTCTGTTGCATTGAGTTTACACTATGGGTGGGACTCGCAACTTAATACCAGCGAGATGTTCTGGATAGATATCTCAAGGTGGATGATTAGTAGTAGATATTGATGGATTTCGGTCTACTTACTTTGGCGTACCGCCCATGCTTTGAACCTCAACCTTTCTGCAATGTAATCAGCATTGGTTTGCGTTTGTGGTCCTGTCAATTGCCCAGCTGTAATTTGTTTACCTCACATAGCTGTTTTATCGTCTTTTGGGAGAGAGACATCACTAGTGAACATCATGAGACTCCGGTCCATATTACCATCATTGATCACATCCGCTATTTACTTTTCGCTATTTATTTACTATTGCAAAACACTATCTATCACTACTATCATTTGCTTTTAACCCATTGTGAACTACAAGGCCGAAGGGATTGACAACCTCTCTGTACTCGTTGGGAGCAAAGTTATTTGTATCTGTGTGCAAGTCCACGTTGATTGCTAATTTGCGCCGTTAGCAGTTGACACCTACTTGTTGAACCTAGGAGTCTCTGGGGATTCGATCCTTGGCATCTTCGCTAAGGGAAAACACTTCTACATACTGCATCTTACACCTTCCACTTGGGGTAACCAACGAGGGGTTCGAGGCCCATCACCTGCACATGGCACCTTTCGAAGCCTTGTTCGGACGAAGATGCCGTACTCCATTAAACTGGTCGGAAACAGGGGACAGTCATATATTCGGCCCAGATATGTTAAAGGAAGCTGAGGAGAGAGTAAAAGTAATACGGGATCGACTCAAAACCGCTCAAAGCCGACAGAAGAGCTATTACGATCAAAAGCATCGGGAAATAAGTTTTGAGCCCGGTGAAGACGTATACTTACGTGTGTCACCAATGAGAGGACTGCAACGACTCAAAGTCAAAGGGAAACTAGCACCCCGATTCATCGGACCCTTCCGTATAATTGCACGGAGAGGCACAGTAGCCTATCAGCTGGACCTTCCCAAGGAACTGTCAGACGTCCATGACGTATTCCACGTCTCGCAACTACGGAAGTGTGTAAGCAACCCAGAGAAACATGTGTCACATGAAAACCTTGATGTGCAACCAGATCTCACCTACCGAGAACACCCAGTAAAGATTTTGGAGGAGTCTGAAAGGAGGAAATGTCAGAAAACTATTAAATTTCTCAAGGTTCAGTGGAGTAATCATACTGAGGATGAGGCAACATGGGAAAGGGAAGATTCCCTTCGGACAGAACACCCACACCTATTTGAGGATCAGCTGAAATCTCGGGGACGAGATTTTTCCTAAGGGGGTAGGTGTTGTAACACCCCAAATTTTTGACTTAGTTTTCTTCCAAACTTTTGGCCTTTTTGAAAGAGGGTTATTTGGTCTTTTCTTGAGCCTCTACTAAAATCTTTCTGGCCAAAGTTTTTGGTGATTTCTCAAGCTTGGTTTTTGACCTTGAAAATCTTCTCTTGGGTTGGCTCAAGCCCAAATTGAGTTTCAAAGAGGTTGTTTGAATTCTCCCCTACTTGAGTTATGTCTTTCAAATTTGATCTTGGACTTATCCTCCCCTCCAACCTTCATCTTGCCATGTCCCCAACAGAAATATTTATCTCCAAAACCCTCTTCACACCTTAGGACAAGTCTCTCATGAATTCCAGTAAGTTTTGACCTTATTGGTATTTTTCCTCTATTTATTTCACTCCAAAACTATTTCTGTCTTTTATAGTGGACCTTGGTGATTTACAAAGGAGCCACCTTTTCCATCCAGATATTTGATTCCAAACCAACTCTCCTAGATGGTCCTTAGTACCCACAACCTAGATCCATCTTGTTTCACTGGTCCATAGTTCAAAATTTTCAAATTTCACCTGCTGCAAGTTTGGACCAGATTTGCAAAATTTGGTGAAATTCATATTTATCTTCTTCCAAAAATCCTGTGAAAAATCAGGCAGCCTCTAGATGCATCAAGAGGCCACTCCACCAAATATCAACACTAGAAATATTTCACACATGCCAGAAACATTTCATCAAACACTTAGCATGCACTGTGTTGTCAAGTTCAGAAGCTGTTAACTGAAACTGTCGACAGATAGTTCGACAGTTCGTCAGGCACTTCGACAATCTCGCCAGTAACCTCCTTGTCTCGACGCTGCACTGCACCCACTTCTTATCCAGAGCGCCGCACGGTTGCTTGGCTGCTTCTGGGCGTCGGTGGCGCCCTGGCCCGACCGCGCCAGCGACTGCCACGGCAACAGCGCCGCCCGTGGCGGCTGATAGAAGCAACCCCGCAGCTCGACGCCGTTCGGCGCCGCCCAAAGCACCCCAGCGCTCCGCGTGTCCACCTCCAGTGCCAGCGCACGCCTGCCGCACCGTCGTCGTGGCCTGGCGCGCACAGAGCGCGTTTTCTGCCGCCGACGTGCCGCGCGGCCGTTCCGTCGAGGACAACCCATAACTCTCTCTCTCTCTCTCCTCTACTGAGTTAGGTGCGGGAATGGAACCACTACACCTCCTAGACGATGCTCAAGCCCCTAACTCCGCTGTCCAACCACTGCATCACCGTAATCGACTCACCGGACTTATCCATTCACGGCAACCGCCTCGGGCCGGCTATATAAGGCACCCACGAGCTCGTTCTCGAGCCCGCACATCTTCACTACCTCCCTAGACCGCGCCCAGCCTCTGGAAGAGCCTCGAGGGGCCCTTCTTCTCCAACTCCGGCCAACTCCCTCCGCCTCGGGCTCCAGCATCGTTCACTCCGGTGAGAGCTTCTCCGCCGCCGTGGACTCGAGCGTAGCACCCTGGCACCCACCTAGACCTAACCCCCACCTCAATTTGATCCCAGGAACCCTCTCCGGCGAGGCCCACGACCACCCGAAACGCCGTCCGTCGGAGACAGGGTCGCCGTCGACTTGGGGCTCGCCGACGCTCAACTCCACCACCATTCGACGCGGAAATCACCGAGAAGCCGTACGTATCACTCCCCTCCCCTAACTCGCCGTGGATCGGCGCCGGCGACCACCGAGCACCGGCGCCGGCGCGACTCTGCTCCAGTTTTCAAACCTGACGCGTGGGGCCCCTTGTCAGCCTCACACCTCTCCCCTCCGAACCGTTTTCTGTAAGCGCATTCGGGCAAAGTATGTTTCCCCTCTGCGGTTGACGTACTGCGTACCGATTCGCTTTGCTGTTTTCTGTTCTAGCCCCTGAAACTTTTCTGTTTCATTACAGATGAGTCCCTGGACAGAAACTCTAATATCTTTTAAGTAAAGATGATTTTGAGTTGATTCTTTTTCTGTCCTCTTTAGTTTTCTGTCTAGTTTTTTGTCATATTTATGTGGAAATTTTTGGAGCAACTTTATTTGCACGCGCGGTATTTATGTGAGTATTTATTTGTTTGAATACGTAGATACCGGAGGTCGTGACGGAGACGCGAACCACACCGAGTTAGACTCCGACTTCTCAGAACCAGGCAAGCATGTTTGAACCTTTGATATGATGAGTGTGTTGCATGTTTGCTCGAGTAGTTCGTTTCATAAGCATGATCATACGGGCATATGTGCATGGTTATATTTCATGCAAGTAAGCTTCGGGTGAGCCCCGAGTGATAATATTTGAACCACCTCGATCATATGGTGATATGACGGGTGGAATGCTGGTATTGTTGGAGCATGCTAGTAGTTGGTTAACTCAGTATCAACGGAGATCATGTCATGATTCCGTCCATCTCCTTTTGGTACTATCATAGGCCGTCTGTTGAGATTACGGTCTAGTCAGTTGTAAACCACTTCCCGAGTACACACCAAGTAGAGGGGCCGGGATGAGGGTTCCATGGCCCTGGATTAAAGCCCGTCATCCGGTCAGGGGGCATGGGTGTTTCCGGTTGGGACCGAGAGGGGGGCACCCCTTAAAGCGCGCATATATAAATTTGATCCCATGCTATTCGAGGTTGTAGCCTCCCCGTCTTAGAGTTTTTCATGAATGTTGTCACGGGTGATTCCGGACAGCAGGATGTTAAATGGGTGTGTACTGGTTAGCTGGGTTTCTACTAAAACACCGTAGACGGAACTAGTCCCCGTGGCTAGTAGAGTCTGTTGGCTATGAGTTAATAGTACAAGCTCTGCAGAGTTAAAATTCCTTCAGTAGCCAGGTTTATGGCCTAGGGTCAATCTTCATGTCAACCCGGTGACCGTCTCTACTATATTCTTGTTGGTAACCAGAGTCGTGTTTTTGTCAAGTTCATTTGGTAGATGAACTCACCAACTATCTCTGTATTGATTTACTTTCAGAAGTATTTCATCATTGTTCTATTATCATTTATAAGCCCTTTATGTGATGTCGCTCAGACGTCCGACTGCGGCATTCTTTTATTTATAAGCCCTTTATGTGATGTCGCTCAGACGTCCGACTGCGGCATTCTTTTTATTTATAAGCCCTTTAT
>LR738711.1:744111232-744230581 GCA_902687465.1 Secale cereale | reverse complement strand
TGTGATGTCACTCAGACGTCCGACTGTGGCATTCCTTTTATTTATAAGCCCTTTATGTGATGTCGCTCAGACTTCCGACCGCGGCATTCTTTTTATTTATAAGCCCTGTATGTGATGTCGCTCAGACGTCCGACTATGGCGTTCTTTTAATTTATAAGCCCTTTATGCGATGTCGCTCAGACGTCCGACTGAGGCATTCTTGTTATTTTAATTTGCAAGAAGCCCTTTATGTGGTGTCGCTCAAACGTCCGACTGTGGCCTGCTATCATTTATTATTTCACGAGGCGTCACTCACACACTCGTTTGGTCTCCTTTTTATCTTATGGATTTCGGGAGGATTATCGCCTGACTTCTATTGTGCATACAGCTCATTACTATTTTATTCCAGTCGCATTTTTGCTGGAATACTCATGTGCATCCTGTTGGCATTTATTATATCTTAAGTCCGAGCTGTCTTGCGAGTACATTCAAAGTACTCACCTGGCTTGTTGATTTGGCCAGATGTGGACGAAGGTGATCTCATGGATGAAGAGTTCGATAGCGAGTCCGACGTCTAGTGGAGTCCCAGTCAGTCCCTTGCGATTCTGGAGTTGATCACTGTCTTATAACCGCTTCCGCCTACCACCAAATAAATTTATCGGGTCTCACTTTGACACTCGATGAACTGTAATATATTGGAGTCACATCATCCACTTCACTGTGACATATCCACCACCTTTTATTACGAGTCAGTAGTATGCCACCCTGCCTTATGTCATATCCGCCTTTATGTATTATTGGCACACTTGTAATAAAATTGTTGAGCAACCCCCATCTCAACCTTGTATAATATTCAGTGTACTGGAATTCTGTATCAAGGATTTGTCTGCCAGCAGGTAATAATATTCCTCGCTGGTTTAATAAAAAGGTCGGTCTTCCGGTAATTATTTTACTGAAGGACCGGTCCTGACATAATCTAACCAAACAAATGTATATCAACTAAGAAAACAAATGTATTAACACCATAACATTAATTAACAACTATATTAATGGCCAAAGTTCGCCGCACCGTATATATTTTGCGACTTGAAATGTTGACATTCGACATTGCAAGCTACTATTACCACAACTCCCACACTTGACACCATCTAATCGCCGTCGTGTCCGAATCCAACGGCTCATCAAGGTAGGCGAAGAGCGCGAGCTCCCAGTGCTCACCCTCGTCGGTGGCTGTGAGGCCGAAGCTCTCGCAGAGGCACTCTTCTATGCAACAGGTGGCCCTTGCTCTGAGGGTAGAGAGCACGACACCGACTGGTTCCTCGGGCTCGGGATGGACGAACATGACGAGAGGGCCAACGTGGGCACAAATGTGTACCCGGCATCCAGACGCGGCGGCATTGTCGCGGCGGGACAGACTAGGGAGGAACGCGGTGAGGTTCGCTGGAGGCTGTAGCAGAAGCTGGCGACTACTAGGAGACGAGGAGGCAGCTAGGTTTAGGTCATGGGGACGCCTTGACGTCGGGCTTTTATAGCCAGGGATGGCAAGGGGCTCGGCGAGAGATGATGTCGTGTGGCGGCTAACCGACGGCCGCCTCGGTTATCTGAGGATCGGGCGCACCATTGGTGAGACAGGCGGTTGGGTGTATCGTCGCCCCCCTCACTGTTGATACTTTGTGCGCGATGGTTTGTGGTCAGGCGGCGCGAAGCTTCAAACCCTACTGTGATACATGGAGGAAGAAGATGAAAAATCATGTCGCACGAGCAGTTATGATAGAGCACGCTGCAAACCGGATCTCCACGACCTCCATTCTGAAGGCTACGAGGTAGTTTTTGGAGCAAGCTTCATAAATTATGGCGATCCAGGCACATATGGGTACTCTGCTAGAGTGTCATTTTATATAATGGTGGCCATACTATCGGTAATTATGGCGATCCCGACACATATGGCGACTCTGCTAGAGTGCCTTTTTATATGATGATCGTCATACTATCGGTAATTATGGCGATTGGCCACGTATGACGCATCTCTAAGACCCGGGTATTGTAACAAGGAGTTTGGCCTTGAATTTGATGAAAGAAAATGAGTTGTGTGCCAAAAAAAATATAATGTTATATTCTTGTTTATGTGAATTCAGTGATATAATTTTTGTGGTATGTATGTATATAACTAGTAAGGACTGTGATATTTGGCACATGTGTGCCATATAAGCAAAACTGCCACACCTCCACTTCTTTCACTTTAAAGAATCACACGATCCTCCTTCCTTCGACCCCGACTTCTCCCGAACTACCCTGCAGGCTTGCCCGAGAAACCTGCTTCTCCGGCACATCTCGCGCGCCCACCCCCGAGAAAACTGTCACTTCTTCACGTCTACAACATGTTTAAAAAAAATTGCGCACGTGGAATTCGAACCCACACCTCCTTGGCGCGCCACCACAACCAACTCACCCTTAGGTATTTATTGCTCAAACTAAAGAAACTAATCATTTTGACCCCTTTTTTTACAATTTTGTTACTACAAAAAAGTACAGAAAATTACCATGTTTTCCCCTCAGGACAAAGTTACCATGGTATTCGCATGCAAGTTATCATGCATGCGTTGCGTAAGTTACCGTGCTATTTACATAGAACTTACCAGGTACTATATTTCAACAACTACACCCCTTTCAAAGTTACCACTGTGTTTCATACATAAGTTATTAGGTCTTCGATGTGTAAAATACCGTGGTACTTATAAATAAGTTATCAGGGTATGTGTACATCAAACTCGCCCCTGGTCAAAGTTACCATGGGGGATTGTACATGAGTTACCGGGTCTACAGTTCGTATATTATCATGGTACTTACACCTAAAAACCAGGGTGTGTTTCGGTAACTTTTTTCATAGGTCAAAAATTACCACGATGTTTTTGCGTAACTTATCACGCCTATAGCGAATCAAGTGGGCCGTTTTTCTGGGGCAACCAACGAGCACGTGTGCCCCTCATGACACTAAACGTTATGTGGCTTTTCTGTGGCACACCATGTGTTGTGTTCATCTAAGAGGCCACGCGAGGCGAGTGTATGTTTTTAACAACTTGTTTTCCTTTGGTAAAAAGTTACCGTCACGTTTATATTGTAAGTTATCGGTTATGCGGTGCTTATATTATCATGTTATTCACACACAAAATATCGGGGATGTTCTGAACAACTTTTTCCCGGGACAAAAAGTTATCATGCTGATTCTTGTAACCTATCAAGCCCGCAGTGGTAACCTATTATGGTGCTATTTACACATAAAAATAACAGGTGAGGGAGGTATAGTACCGTGCTATTTACACAGAAGATACCGGAGTATCTTTTCAAAAAAAAAATCTTCCCTATGGTCAAAGTTACCATGGTGTTTCTACCTCAGTTATCAGATGTGCCCTGCGTATATTACCCTCTATTTACACATAAATTATCGAATATCTTTTCACATTTTTCTTCCCAAATGGTTAAAGTTATCACGATTTTTGTATCTGAATTATCAGGTCTATGGCGTGAATGTTATCGTGCTATTTACAAAAATTACCGGCGGTCGGGGTTCAACAAATTTCTTCCCAATGATCAAAGTTACCACGATGCTTTCACCAAAGTTATCACGTCTTCAGTGCTTATGACCATGCTACTTACACATAATGTACTGCGTGGTATACAAAAGTTATCATGTTGGTGGTGCGTCATTTATCGTGGTGGTGATGGAGAATTTACCACGCAAAAGGTTTATGTGCCAGGTTTGATAGGTGAAACAAAAGTTTTTCAATGCTAAAATATTAAAGGAAAAACATGTCAAAAACAGTATTTCCCTTAGCTTGTTCAACAATGAGTGTCATGGGTGAGGTGGTTAGCTTCCTTTGTTGATTACTTGTAGACCAGAGTTCAAATCCCAATCCAAGCATTTATTTTTGCTCGAAAATCCCGCAAAAGAAAAAACATTGCTTAGCTGAACGGTGAGCACTATTACGACTTAGGTGGAATGCTGAAGTGGCTACAAATGAGTAGTGTACCTCAGAACTAGCTAAAAATAGTTTGGTATGCACATTTTTCTCCCCATTTGTGACCCCCCCCCCCCTAGTTGCACTTAATGAGTACAATAGAGGAACTACAACTAAACTTGACAGGCAAACAGCAACACCATCTTGTATGAAACTCCAGCACTCTAAACCTGCTAGTTCATAGAGACGAAACTAAGAGCAGTTGACTAAACATGCTACCAAGGAGCAAAGCAGCAACAGTGGTAATGGACTAGTGAAAAGCTACATCAACATGGTAAGCTGAATTCAGCAACATCGAAGAGCTAATGCATATGGTGACAGCAATTTGATGGTCCGGAAGGAACAGAAGGAAGAGAATGAGGTGTATCGGTTTCCTCTTGACCCCATGAAGCTTGCTTATGCGTGCGGCAACTCCACTGCCCGACCCCGACGGGGACGGCTCAGCCGCCCCTGCGGCCGCGACGAAGGGCCGGAACACCGTGCCATCGCCGGGCGCCCAGCCGCCCTTCCCCTGACCGCCGCTCCCCTCCATACGCGTGCGCGCGGGGACCGGCTAGGCTACTCGGAAGAGCCGCGCGGGGAGATCTCGCCCTCGCGGCCGACGTCCGCCACCACGCGCCCCCGACTCCGAGCCCGGCCCGAGCGGCGACGATCACAGCACCCGCCGGAGGAGTCCAGCTCCATCCTAGGCGGCGGCCATCCCCCCGGCCCCCCGGCGCGACGCGACGGGCAGTAATCCCGCGCTCCGGCAGCGGAATTGGGATCGGGCTGGGAGGGGCGACGGACTGGGCTCGGCTAGGGGGACTGGGGACTGGAACGAGCTCGACTGCTGGATTGAAAACGAACGGCATCGAATTGGGGTGGCGATTTTGCAATCTGGCACAGGGTTGCCAAATAGATTTCTCGAACTAGTAATATGCTTTGTTGATCATAAAAAGAAAATGTGGTTCTTATGATCCCAATCCTTCAGTTCATTTCTTAAAAAGGACCCCGGGGAAAGTTAAGACTCTTCTTAACCTTGATGTAAATAGGGCACAAATGTGTCAATCAGTATAAGTCAAATTTCTGAGAAAAAGATTTGGTAGTTCATCAGCCTAAATTGTAAGCAACCCATCAACATGGAACCATGTGGAAGGCTCATTTGGCAGAAGCGTCCCCATCAACGCGACGCGGCACAACACCTCGCGTCCAACGCACGCACCATTAGCCGCACGGAACTTGAACTACAGAGCCCAAAACCAAACCCCTCGCCGTCGCAACCAAAACCCACCCCCACCCCGCCCGCCGACCAGAGCCATGGAGCTCGCGGATGCCGCCAGGGACGAGGCCGCCTTCGCCATGCGCGTGCTCCGCCACCTCGCCTGCGGCGGCGGCAAGGCGTCGGCGTCGGGCGGCAACCTCGCCGTCTCCCCTCTCTCCATCCACGCCGCGCTGGCGCTGCTCGGCGCGGGCGCCCGCGGCGCCACGCTCGACCAGATCGTCGCCTTCCTCGGCCCCGCCGGCGGCCCCGCGCACGCCGCGCTCGCGTCCCACGTCGCGCTGCGCCTCCTCTCCGACAGCCCCGGCGACGACGGCGGGCCCAGCGTGCGGTTCGCCAACGGCGTGTGGGTCGACGCCGCCATGCGCCTCAAGGTCGACTACGCCGCCCTCGTCTCCGAGCACTACCGCGCCCAGGCGCGCCCGGCGTCCTTCAAGGACATGGTGAGCTGCCTGCTCTGCCCTCCCTCTGCGACATTTTTCCACGAAATTCGCCCCGGAATCTCGCAACGATCGGCTCACGATTCGCGCCCGTGTCCCTATGCAGCCAGAGGAGGCGAGAACCCAAATCAACCGGTGGTTCGAGAGCGCGACGGCGGGCCGGATCAAGGGCCTCCTGCCCGAGGGCTCCGTCAACGGCGCGACGCTGGCCGTCCTCGGGAACGCGCTCTACTTCAAGGGCGCCTGGTGCCGCAAGTTCGACCCCCGGCTCACCGTCGACGACACCTTCTACCTCCCCGTCGCCGGCGGCAGCGTCCGCGCGCCCTTCATGTCGAGCAGAGACCGCCAGCAGCACGTCGCCTGCCGCTTCGGGTACAAGGTGCTGAAGCTGCCGTACGCGCGCGGCCGCGAGCGCCGGCACTTCTCCATGTACATCTACCTCCCGGACGAGCGCGACGGCCTGCAGAGCCTGCTGTACAGGCTGGGGTCCGCCCCGGAGCTGCTGGAGAGCTCCACGACGCTCATGGCCCAGGTCCCCGTGGGCGCCTTCAAGGTGCCCAAGTTCACCATATCGTGCAAGACGAACGCGGCCGAGCTGCTGCAGGACCTCGGCCTGCGCCTGCCGTTCGCGCCCCTCGCCGCCGACTTCTCGGAGATGCTGGCTTCGGCGGCGCCGCTCGTCGTGTCGGCCGTCTTCCACCAGTCCTTCGTCGAGGTGAACGAGGAAGGGACGGAGGCGGCCGCGGCGACTGCCGTTGTTGCGTCCTTTGGCGCCGCGGCGGTGAGGGCGCCGGTTCAGGTCGTGGACTTCGTGGCCGACCACCCGTTCATGTTCTTGATCAAGGAGGAGCTCAGCGGCGTCGTGGTTTTCGCCGGCCAAGTGATCAATCCGTTGGTTCCATGATGATGAATCTGGATGTGCAGACACAAAACAACGTATCTTTTTCCTTTTGGGGCTTTCAGGATGCTATTTTGCGTAATGTGTAGTGGCCTTTTTGTTCATTTAGTGAAGTTTTTGCCTGTTGATTGTTTCAGATATTCTGATACATTTCTGGCCTTTTCAAAGGTGTGTCCAGGACATGAAAATTATACTCCTACTTGAATATGAATGGTAACCTAGTACTATATCTTTGGTATGTGGATCCAAGATACACGTCAAAAGGCAGACCAGAAATGAAGGAGCCATAAAACCTATGTGCAGTAGGAGGTTTCACACTTACCAGCAAACGGATATGGTACACAGCGCATCACAGGGACCTGAACTTTTTTAACACACATGTAAAAAACAACGGTATCAGACGCATATTAACATTAAACGTTGAGCTACAGTTTTATATGGTTTCATGCGCACATCACAGACAAGATACCTCAGCATGAAGTTACTACTACTGAACATAAAATTTGAACTCCAGGAGCTTCTCGAGTCATGAAGATAACTATAGAATTTACAGTGGATCCTCTCATCGTGCAGTCCAGATTTAGCTATTCAGTTGCTAAACATAGATTGTAAGGTAGACTTATTGCCTAGTAGATGTTCGCATCTAGGACTGGAGTGCTACAACGCATGGGAAGAATGCTTAGTTTCAAAGGCTAACATTCTAACTAAGCATTCTAATCTAGATAAAACAAAAGGAATCACAGCGCCATACTAATAGACGCAAGAACTGTGCGCAAAGCCAGCAGCGACAAGGTTTACATACACGTTCTAAAATCAAGGTTTACGATTTACATGCACGACAAACTATATCAAGCCACTTCACTGGTTGTTTCCTTTGGCAGAACCACAGCGATTAGACACTCGGTCGGTTGAGGCGGAAGCCCTAGCAGTCCAAACACCTCCGATGTGGGAGGAAGGATAAATAGCAGCCTCGACCCCATGGGCTTCACAGGAGGAATCTTTATGACCCCGGCGTACTTGTTCTGCTTCAGATAGGAGATGAAATCCCGGAACTGCAAGACGCAAAAGGTAATTATGCTTAGACAACTACTTTGCCGTCAAGTTGCAAAAGAAGCAATCTCTTACTATCACATTCTGAAAATTTAATTCATAAGTTTTGAACTTGTATTTCCACTAAAGCACGCACGTGATCTGCAAATTCTTAAGTTTTCAACTTGTGAAGCCACTCAAGCACTTAGATGACATCTCGGAATTCTTAGGTGATGAGCTGCCATTAATACGACAGATATGCTGCTGTTATTCTGCATACTGCAGCTTATGCAGGCCAACAGGTGTATATCTCTTCAACGTTCATTATTTGAAATTAACACAACTCCAAAGAAAAGGTAAAACCTAAGTCTACACGTCTGAGGGCAAAACAGAGGCAGACCAGAGTTGCTTAAAGTTCTCTTTGGTGCTTATAAACAGTAAAACTTGCACAAGATCATAACATCTACTCCCTCCGTCCCAAAATAAGTGTCTCTCAACTTGAGACACTTATTTTGGGACGGAGTGTTGAGAGACACTTATTTTGGGACGGAGTATGACTCAAGATTAGAAGTCAAGTCGTAAATGCCAAACCCAAAATGTGTGTCAGGAAAGAAACTACACCCATTGCCTGACTGGTGCCTGAACACTAAGGAATTATTGTCCCTTTCTGATGATATCTACAGCCAAATGAGACAATTTTGGCTTCTGGCAAGATGATAACTCACTGGCTGCTCACCACAGCTCCTAAGATGACAGGTATCAATCAAGTCGTATACACATTTCCACCAAAGTTCCCCCTAGATAAAAGTGGCAGTATGGATCATACAGTCACTAGAGCAATATGCAAAATTCAGCATAACAGACTGATAGCTACCCCCATTTAATGCAATCAAATAAGTCTTGAGCCTCTCGTGTTAATACCTATACTTGTTAAACAGCTGTGTTATCCAAAACTGCCTCGTACAAAAGAGTAAATTCCAGGTGGTACATGAATACTACCAAGTCATTTGCGAGAGTAAATACAGCAGCAAAAAAATTCATCAAACCAATCTCTCAGGTCTAAATTCAATTTCCGCCTCAAGTAACTATCGTGTCATCTCACCCTGCAAGACCAGACTAGAAATTCTAGGTATTCCTATCTCTTTTATACTTGGGCGAATTCACAAGTTTTTAGTTTTCATAATAAATCAATTACAGAAAGTGACAATAATTGCAACTGCTGTTTGTTTAGGTAATTCTATTTTTTAATAGGTTATTTATGTTCAGTACATGATTGATGTAGATGCATATATATGATAAGTAAAATGGTTTGAAAAGTTAAGGGATCGAATCACATAGCAGTTGATTTTGACGGGATACATTTTATTAAACCAATCTCTCTAGTCTAAATTCAGTTTCCGCCTCAGGTAACTATCATGTCAGTTCCTGCAAGACCACACAAAAAATTCTAGGTATTCCTATCTATTTTATACTTGGGGCAATTCACAAGTTTTTAGTTTTCATAATATATCAATTACAGAAAGTGACAATAATTCCATCACTGTTTGTTTAGGTAATTCTATTTTTTAATAGGTTGTTTATGTTCAGTACATGATTGATGTAGACGCATATACGATAAGTAAAATGGGTTTGAAATGTAAAGGGATCGAATCACATAGCAGTTGATTTTGATCATACCCCTTTCTGATCACCATTCGAACAAGGCAACAACCGACAGACTTCTTTCTGCAAGATGAAAAATAGAAGTTAATATTGTTTTATGCAAATTGAAGAGTAAAAGGTGTTCATCTTTTCTCTCTGCAACACACTATTTGAGCTCCTTAGCATCGTTAAAACATCTCTATTTAGTCATAGAAACCATACAAGAGTTAAATGCCAGTATGGGTTGAAGGCAATACAGCCACAAAGTATTGTTTACAAAATACATGTTGGCTGCAGCTACAGCACTTAAGCAATTAAGATGGGGCGTAAAAAAATATGTCGCCGGCCATATCACCTTAGACATCAAAATAACCACCATGGTCTCTACAACTTGAATAGCACTATTGCCTACGACCAGCTGCCAACTTTCTGCTAAAAGCCTAATCATCTTGTTTTTAGTAGCAATAGCATATCCATTTATCATGATTCCCCACTTTAATCACCACTGTGAACAGAGTGAGACATCAAAATATGCTATTTGTGGCTTCAAGTGTCACTGATCGATGAATGGCGATCGCGCATCATTGACTAAATCAGCTATGAACTAAACTTGAAAGATATGGAACGTGGTCACAACCATAACATTGCATCAAAATCCTTGCAAACATCACAACTATTGGTCGCACGGCCCTCGTCAAGTCGGTTATCTCCTCCCAAGCGGTGTGCTCCATCACGCCTTTCATCGTGCCACCAAGCACACTTGATAACCTATTGGAAGAGCTTTTCTTTGGTCCGGTACGGACAAGACGATGGGCACCAAATGCAAGGTCAATTGGGAAACGGTTTGTAGACCAAAGGAGTATGGTGGCCTAGGGGTGCTTAATGCCGACAAGCTTGCACGTGCTTTACGGCTAAGATGGCTTTGGTACGAGTGGAAGGAACCCCGCAAATTATGGGTAGGATTTGGCAACCCTTGCGCAGAGGATGATCTCAATATCTTCTATGCCTCGACTACCATTACTGTGGGGGACGGCGCCAAAACGCCGTTTTGGGACTCCCCTTGGCTTCTTGGGTGCAAGCCCAAGGATATTGCACCACTAATTTTTTAGGCCTCGAGGATGCATAGATCTTCAAAATCAACTACAACACCCTCGTCTCCTGTGAACACAATCGGGAATTTTTCACTCTTTGGATGCTTGTAAATGGTTTCCATCTTGATGAGCACATCGAGGATGATATTGTTTGGAAGCACTCGAATGACGGGATCTACACGGTGGCCACCGTGTATAAGGCCCAATTCCTTGGATTAACTCTTTCCCCCATGGACCCCATGGTTTGGAAAGTTTGGGCTCTCCCGAAGTTCAATTTTTCTTTTTTTTGCATTGTTGGCTCTTCAAGAAAGGATTTGGACCGCCGATCGCCTTGAGAGACGGGGTTGGGGAAATTGTGGACTTAACAATCTCTTCAAAAGGGAGCAACAAACGGGTGCACACCTCTTCTTTAAGTGCCGCTACACGCTTAGGCTTTGGAGGTCAATCATCGCCTAGCTTGGCCTTGCATTCACGGACACCGCCGGTTGGCACCTTGCCGATTCCGTACATGAATGATGGGACAAGAGAACCAGCAACCATGTCACCAACCGGAGCGCTATGACCTCCCTCACCACGCTTGTTACTTGGACCATTTGGAATGAGAGAAATGCTAGGGTGTTCCGTCACAAATGTGCGCCGCCACCTACCCTTCTTAACATCATCTTGAAGGAGGCAAAGCTTTGGGTTAGCACAGGAGCTAAAAGACTAGGGCTTATAATTTTGCGCGAGTAATTGTCATGTCGTGTATGTGGGTGATTTGTGAAACTCTAAACTCTATTCCCTCCTTATTTAATAGATGAGGCAAATCTTTTGCCTCCATTTCAGAAAGAAAAAAATCCTTCCAAGCATAAAGTCTTGTAGCCCAATGCCCATTGTAGATGATCCGGTGGTCTCTTTCAGTGCATCAAGTAAAGACATATATGCACGCTAGAGTTTGTAGGAGTTGCATTGTCGGCAGTGCCTCCAGCACCACAACCGGCACTCTAACGCACATTATGGCTACCCATCCTGATGTGCATATGTAAGACTCGTGGCACAGAAGAGATCGAGGTGCACCAGCTCTATGGTCCTCATGGTTTTACAGTACAAACACAGAACCTTTCCTTTTAGCTCCTGGATATTCTTATTCCTTTTCTGCAATGCCTGTTCCTTGTATGCAAGCAACTTAACCTTTCCAATTTTGTCCCCCGGATGGATACAAACCTGTAAGAAAACATGCCAAACTTTTCATGGCCTAATTCAACAGGATATGCAAGCATGCTTGATATGCATAACTTGCTGGACTCCTTTTCCTTAAAAGGACAGTAAATGGCAAACTCGGACAAAAAATTGTAATTGTGTGAGCCCGGAATCTCTCCCGCAGAATTGGGCATCTCTCAAGTTTTGGACTCTGTCCATTTGTGGGCCTCTCTTCCAAGGGAACATAATCAAAGCTCAATCCAAGTTCCCTTGTTTTGTTCAAAAAATCAGACCAGTCCGGCTGTCTGACTGGAAAAAATTGGAACCGGCGACCTGTCCGGTTTCATAGGACTAAATGAATGTTCTAGAAGAAAATACGGAAAAAAAATGAGTTGTTTCATGTGGGGATCGAACACCATGGTGGCTTCGTTTTGTGATATATTGGTGGGCTACGCCCTTTATTATGTGTATCCATGGGATCTGAGGTCCTATTTTCTCATGTAAGCTTAAATATTAATTAAATATGACTGTTTTTTGTCGCCATTGAACCGGACGAACCAGTGAACCAGTCGCTTGACCGGTTCACTAACCATCTGGATTTTGAAACTATGGTTTTGGTGCATGAAATTGCTTTCCAGTTTGACCTCGTGCTCTTTCCTTTTCTGTCTTTAGCTGTCTCGTGCTCTTTCCTTTTCTGTCATAGCTGTCAAACGCGCTGAATAAAACCCATACTTCCTTTAATGGTTTTGGTTTTCTTCCTTAAAACTTGCTCGAGTCCTTGACTATCTCCTGGATCGATTAAGAATCTATGTGCACCTGAGTGTGATTGATTCTTGCAGCCTGCCACACATGAATCTTGCTCCAATTCTTGTCAACATTGCTTCCTTTCCTTCCTCAGCAGCTCGCCTCCTTGCTAGCTTCCTTCCTGACCTGCACCACACGACGCCTGCACATCCCCATTGCTTGCAATCACGTGCTTCAGCTGCTACCACAACTTGATGCTTCGCCTTCACTACACTGGAACGGGTCCCTCCGCTGTGGAGATCCTTGCAGCCGTGTTTGGCTGCACTGACTTTGCATCTTGTTGGTCCTCCTTTCTTGGCTGCGTCTGTTGCACCTCTGCTTCTTGTGATGACTTTGCTGCTGCTTCTTGCAACCGTGCCGCTGCCACCGCAGCATCATGTTTTGTCACCACCATTAACTTGGCAATGTCTAGTACCGGATGATATAGGGAGTGACTCGGTACCAAGATATTGCAATCCTGTAAATTCGTGAAAGCTCGTGCTGCATGATGGTCTAAACCATATATTCAACGAAGACCACGATCCATGGCCTAGCTAGAAAATTTCTGATTGCCCCCACTACTCCATAAGGATCAAAGACCTGATGAAGCACACGAAGGATCCTTCACGATATCGTCTTGGCAGCAAAAGCCATGGTGGTCTGGTCGGCTCTGATACCAAATGTTGTGAAGCTAGATCAACAACAGGATAACTACTGTGCTGAATATAACCAGGCGACGTGGCTGCAAGGGATTGGGTAGACATAGGTTGAGACTAGAGAATAACGGGAAGATCAGATTGATTGCTCTTGCTTGATTGCAAAGCAGATACACTCCATCCTCATCCTTATATAATCGATGCTCAGGTCTCTGACCTCTCCTAGTATGATTGGACTTATTAGCTCGTTCCTAATGCAATTGGACGCTTTCCCAATGGACTCTCATTCTTCTCTCGCATGGACTCTTCCATGCTGCTGCCCCTGCCTTGATACAGTAGACCCATGTTTTTCAGACAATCGGTGAAATGATCAGTTTCTGACAGAGACCGATGTGCACGGGGCCTACATCTGTTGGGGCTATAAAGGCCTTCCCCCTCCCACCGCCTACCTTCGTATCCAGAAGTGGCGCTGTTGTCGAGGAGACGAGGACAAGGATAGCAAGAAATTTAAACAACTGTCGAACTCAACTTCCTAAATGTTATACAAGCTATTTTTCACAATTCATCAACTTCCAGAGGTCTGGATTCAAAACTTTCAACATTGAATCAAACGAATGAACACGTACTCTCAATTAGATGAGAACCAACTTTCATTCAGATGAGCCAACTTTCAGTTCATTACATGCCAACTTTGTAATCAAAACATGAAAACAATTCAGGCTTTCAAAATCTACAAAATCAACTTTCAGCCCAAACAACTGGAGCTTTAACATTATAGAACTTTGCCTTGAATAAAACAAACTGGCATACAAAAATACCAAGAAACAGACATTACCCCACCTTTTACGGCGCCGGAAGCAAGAAAAGAAAGTCAGGCAGCGATGAAGACAAGTGAGGCACCTACAGCAGCGGAGGTGTAAGCCAGCAGCGCTGAGGAGGTGCCCGACGGCAACGCGAGATCCTCTCTAAACCTAGAGTATCGGCAGACGGTGAGGGACATAGCACCGCCACCAAAGGAGGCAAACTCCGGCAGTCCGCAAGCTCTTGAATTTACAAAATGGTAGAAAACTGAAGAACAAGGAAGAAAAGAGGAGGTTGGGAAACAAAAGGGAGAAACTGATCAAGGAATAGAAGAAATGAGAAAAAGGTGGTCCTTCATGGTATAAAGGAAAGCAAGATTGATCATGAACAAGTCATTTGTTGGGAACATCAACCATCAAATAGTGCTTCTGTATCTTCCAGGTAACAGACCCAAAAAAAGAATGTTCTATGGCGCAGTGTCACAGTTTATATGTAAGTTTGCAGATTAAAAGCATATTTACTTAAAACATGACAATTAGTCGGAAAAAATTACATGTAAGGTACAAAAAAATGACACCCTTTATCACTGCGACAACTTAAGAATCTTAAAAATTTAAAGTACAAGTAGGTTAAATATATTTCTGAGAACATGACCTCAGAACCTTACTTTATTAGGTGGAGCATTGGAGATAATTGTCTTTGCGTGCTGGAAAGCTGTGCGCTTTAGAACATCTAATCTTGAGGGCCATCTGAAATGTGCAAACAAGGTTTTTATTAACATATAATGTAACAAATTAGCAATGCGCAAATAAGAGTAAGTTTATGTGAGCCTTACTCTGCTGGTTCAGAAACAGTACTTCCGTATCTACAGGCATCCAACTCTATTCTACTTGCGTAGATTGTGCAGTAGTGTATGCCACTTTTTGTAAGAGAACCCTGCCATTGAGGATGAGGGCATGGCTTCTGTGAGTTACAAGGATCAATTGAAGGTTGTGCTGGAGGAGAACTTGGGGGCGGTGGAACAGAAGGTGGCTCGGAAACAGGTAATGGTGGTGGAGATCGTGATGGAGGTGGCATATCTAGAGGTGTAAATGGTGAGGGAGTTACATTTGGTATAGGTGGTGGCATTTTCTCTGAATGCTGTGCTGAGCTTCCAGGAAGCTGTGTAAGAGGGGTGACACAAGACGGTATGAAAGGAGGAGGAGCAGAAGGAATACGGAAGCTACTTCCAGGCATCATGCGAGGAGAAACAAGACCGAAGGGTGGATTTGGTGTAGTGTTTTCCCATGGACTGCCCGGACCAGGATATACAGGACGAACAAAAGAAGTTTGGATAGGAGGTGGTGGTGGTATTACAGAAGAACGATGTGCGGAAACAGGTGGGCAGGGAGGCATTCCTTGTGGAGCCCTGTTTGACTCTAGATCCTTGTACTGCCATAATTGTTGTGCATTGGGAGGTGGTGGACCTGCACACCAAGCAACGGATTGTTACATTGGAACTATATCATGCACAAGCTTGCAAAGTTTCTGTTTCATTAAACAATACTGACCATATATTGGCCGATCCCCCTGTACTGTGTAACCTGTATGATACGCTGAAACCCTTGGATTCCTGCATATGTTCCCATCACTGAAATAAGTATAATTGTCATGCAACATGGCAAATTTTCCCTTGTGGTGTGTAAACATCATAAATAATATACATAAATTGGTATTGGTAAGCTAGAAAATTATGTCTGCATGGTGTATAAATTAAATAAGAGGGCACCGTGTTCTGATGCTTTCGAGGCACCATATATTTCTGATTTATTTAACATAAGAGGAAGGCATGGTAATGAGTGTTCAAGTATGTGTTTAAGTAAATCCTAGATGCAACTTCCGTGATCGCAATTGCAAGCTGGTATTAAGAATCATGACTTGTGAATAATAATTTCCGTTACTCATGTTTGTTTCATTGTTTGTTTGTTGTTTCCATATGCACTGCGTGATTGCAGTATGCCAATATCAGCTAAAACCTATATGTATGTACTCCCTCCGTCCCATAATATAAGAGCGTTTTTGACACTAGTGGGAGTAGCATATTTTGAACATGTAACCAGATCCAGTGATACAATACCCCAAGAGGCACGATCATGTGCTACTAGTGGTAACAATTCAGAATATTGACATTATACTAATGAGAAATAACTTTAACTGAGCAGAGTGTGATCTGATGTACTCTGTACTTAAGGACTGACAAATAAATAAATAGTGCATATGAAGAAACATAAGGCAGCAACAACATATGTGTAGTGCTAACAATAACATATGCGTAGGCTCACAACCGTAGTGCCATAAAACACACCAATTTCCCATGTAACAATCACATTAAGAAAAAAGAGGTACGATCAAGAAGAATCTTCCATGCTATATTTAAATTCAAATGTTACATCTTCATACAATTCTAGTTAGATGACCAGAAATAGCATGCTAAAAATAGGCACACAAAATATGCCCAATTGCATATCTAAAGTTGACATGTTTATAAATATCATGGGATGGTCCCACAATCACTTAATCTGACTGAGAAGTTGTCCAAAGAAGAGACATGGTCATAAAGCATGTTTTGGGATCTACTCCCTCCGTCCGGAAATACTTTGTCATCAAAATGAATAAAATGAGATGTATCTAGATGTATTTTACTTCTAGATACATCTCTTTTTGTCCATTTTGATGACAAGTATTTTCGGACGGAGGGAGTATGTTCTAATCAAATTAACCAGTGACTTCTATGCTTTGGTTTAGCTTGTCGATAACCGTCCATGTGTGGGACATTATCTTACCTATTATGTTTCTGTTATGGTCTCGTATGAAGTATGGTAGTTTACTATTTAGAAAATCTATGTGAATACAAAATAACAACAGGTCCAACCAAGAAACTATCCATGTAAGAACCAGAAAAAAAGGTTAACCTGATCTCATGGTGACTGCTGCTGTCCGGAAGGTTCTGGGCTGGCATTCGAATAATAGGTGAAAATGGTTTATCGTGAACAGCTCCTGCGCTGCATGTCCTAGATTCAACACTAATCAACTTCAAGCCAAACCTTGCACCATGCATCTGCGACTTTGCACAGGCAGCAGCACTGTGTGATTCATAATCTATCAAGCAGCTCCCATCAATCCGATTAAACTGCCACCTTCTGACCTCACCAAATCGTGAGAAAGCATTGATAAATTCCGTCTCAGAGATTGACCTGTCCATGTTATGTACCAAAAGTTGATGAACAGATGTATTCTTATCCTGGGAACAAACATCTGAATGAGCTTGGCGCCTAATATGGGCTTTTGCAACAGCTGCATCAACTGATGTCTCAAATTCAAGAATCAAAGCATTTTCACCGGAGATATCGATACAGCCACATGGCCTCTTCAGGCCTGCTGACTTCAATTCATCGAACACCTCATCTTTTTCTTTCTGATTCTTGACTTTACCAACATAAATATGGCAGCTTTCACCAACAGCTATACCACCAACAAATCCCTTGCTACCTATAAGTCTATCTAAATACCTTATTTGAAGATCACCACCCCAAATAGAGGAGCCCCGCATATATCCACATGCCCGAACAGCATGCACTATGTTTCCATATTCAACTAAGGCAAATTCTTTGGAAGGATAAAATAAGAAGTTTGTTAATGGGCCAAACTCCTCGAATTTAGATCGAACTAGTACCTCTGCAGCACTATTTCCCAGTGAACCAACCCAAAGTTCCTTTGAGACCGAAATTACATCGCTCGAGACAGAAGCAACATAAAGATCAGATCTTGCACCCTTGCGACCACCAGTTTTCGCATCTGCCAGCTTCTCAGTTTTCACATCATCTGTCTGCACAGACTTTAATCCATAGGTATCAATATTGACATTTTTCTCTCCTGCACTTTTGTCGGGCTTCTCCAGCACTGATGGTTCACAGTCCATGGAACTTTTATCATCATCGAGTTCTGACAAAGAGCCCAAAACTTTTAAACAAGATGATACCTCTGAAAGCACAGTAGATCCACAGGAATCGCATAATTTTTTGTACCTCCGCAGTATCCAACCTCTCAAAGATGGATGTCTAGATATTGCCTGCATGGATAAAAATAAAATAAAATAAGGTCACTGCAACGTGAAGCAAAGCTAGAGGACAGGATTTTACCACATAATTAAGTGGAAGATTGCAACGAAGACCCAAGACATCACCAACTCATTATCTACTCCTAAGTGCCCGTACACTTTTTCCTCCCCTCATATTTTCTGATTTTTTTTATTACAAAAAAGAAACCATTCCATTAATACTTGTTCACAAGAGAATAGTGACTGTTGGAAGAGCAAAATCAGTTCATCCCCATCTTCCTTTAAAGCGACATCCACACAGAAACATGAACTAACCAAGGGTCTACATCAACACCCAAAAAAAAAAGGCCAGCCCGGTGCATGTAGCTACCGCTTGCGCAGGGTCCGGGGAAGGGTCCGACCACTTTGGGCCTTTAGTATGCAGCCTTTCCCTACATTTCTGGAAGAGGCTGTTTCCAGGACTTGAACCCGTGACCTCATGGTCACAAGTCCTGGAAAAAAGGGCAGGAAGTAATATAGGTACTCACACGCCATTAGGAAATAGCGAGTTGCTGAATCATACTTTTATAGTAAAACTAGCTTAAGTCAACATAAATAATTGATCTCTAAAAGGCATGCATAATATATCTTTTTCCCATAGCAAATCTGGCTAATAAATTTCTGACTTAACCTTAAATGTCTGCGGACCATCATTATAAACAGGAAATGAAAAAATAGTGCTTGATTCAACTATCCATAATAACCAAACTAATGTATGAGCCGAAGTAGACGGGTAACCAAATTAATCAGTTTCAAAATGTTTTCTGGTAGTTACGCTACAACCCATTATTGTTTCTATGGTGCAAAATTCAAATGTACTCCCTCCGTAAACTAATATAAGAGTGTTTAGATCACTACTTTAGTTATCTAAACGCTCTTATATTAATTTACAGAGGGAGTACATAACAAAAAGGTGAAAATGCTTCATCAGCCAAAAATGTACATACCATTGTCATGTAACACTCATTTGATTCTACCATAGACCTTCCTGAAACGCCAGACGCATCAGAAGAAGGCTTTGAATCAACAATCTCTTTGGTGCCAGCCAGATCTATTTCCATCTCAGTACACTGTGAGGCCACATCAGCCTTATTGTCCAGAGCAAGATCTGAGATACCATTGCTCACATTGCAGGTAAGCTGATTTAAAAAGTACAGTCCTCTTATATGGTCAGTTTCTGCAGAAGCAGTCAACGCAAAACACGCTTCTAGTAGATTCTCTGGGGATAAAAGAAATATGCATAGCAAGGATTGTGCCCTCAGTTCAAACAAAGAATCATGCGCCAGTTGGCTGTCATCCCCTGACTCCTGCTTTACAATGTCTAATAACTCCATGGGGTCCTGAAGCTTTGAAAGTCTTCTGGAGCCTATATGATGGATATCCTTCCCATCAAATGTTGAAATAAAGAAAGTGAGGACAGTCATATAGACTGCGGAGCAGATTCCTGTGATAACAGATGACTTAGGAGCTTCAAGAGATGCTGTGGAGCATATGTCAACTAAGCCAACAATACAAGCCCTGGCAGTCTGATATGCCACGCCATCTGCATCCTCCCCTCTTGTTACAATGGCCAAGTTCCAATTGTACATCTTGATGGAGACTTTAGCAGCTGCCTCAAGTGCAGTAGGACAATACGAGGCATATTGAGGAATCAGCTTAGCTAAGATACGTTGTACACTTGCGCAACCTGTATGGATGGACGAGGAAAAGAATGAAAACGGTTTCTGAACATGGTAGGAGACAAGCGCTTTCACTATAAAAGATTTCAGTCTTGTAACCAAGTAATATGCACTCCGAAATAAATGTTAATAATGTGAGAATACAGAGAGAGAGCCTGACAAAGGTTTGGCCTAAATAAAAGTGGAGCAACTTGGAAACAAGGTTAATACGATGCATATCTGCCTGTCCAAGCTGTCAGGGTGCCATAGATAAAACTGGTTACAAAAGAGTACTTAAACATGACGGCACCAAAAGAAATTTTGGGCATCTGCAATTAGTCTAGGAAATATTACTACTATGTTCTCCAGTCCCAAAGATAAGGTCCTGCTGGTTAATGGAACCGCGGGGGGAGGGGGCTATTTGCACTTCATGATCAGCTAAAAAAGATAATACAGCATTTCCTCCTAAATAGCGCAGGGGGCCTTCCTGATCAGCTAAAAAAGATAATACAGCATTTCCTCCTAAATATTGCTCCTTTTGATCTTAGGATTGGCGTGCCTAACCCTGGCAAGTCGAGGGCAAAACTCTGTACCCTGCCTCAGGGGTGAACTGGCAACACCATTACACACAGAATAACTAAAATGGAAACTTCAATGGGATTATGGGATTACTCCGAATTTCTATCAAAGATGGATCACTCTTGCTTCCAACAATAGTTAAGAATGACGCAGAAATTAAGTTGTGTATTTGCTAGATTTTCATAAATGAATTATGATTCACGACTTCACGGAGGCATATCGAACAACCAGTGCATCCGAGAACTAAGACACTGATGTTGACAGTGTCAGGTGTCAGCAGCGCATCTAAAGCGCGTATCCAGTGGTATCGACGCAGTGCTGATTTCTTTTTATTTACTTTTTTTTATCTATGCAGTGCCGATCTCACATTCTCAGCCTTGGGTATGTTTTATTCGTGTCCCGAACGAATCCTACCAATTTAATGTTGGTCATGTCCAGAGTTTTGATCCTTGTTTGGATGATTGCGAAAGCTTTGGCATGTCCATGGCACCTTACATCTAGTTAGATGAAAAAAATACCAGCATTTGTCAAATCATGGGCAAGGAAAACCATGACATTTTTGCTATGCAAGTGTTTGGTAGGGTAGGCATGGGCTCAAACCAAACACAGCCTAACAATAAAACTCTTGTTGATCTACCAAAGCGTACTAGAGTTTTGAGCTAGATAAGGACAGGTTAACCAAGTGATGTTTAGCAAAAACATTTTCCCATGGAATGAAGGGCTCACGATACTGCCATCCACTGGGACTGATCCAATACAAAATCTAGCTTCGAATATGAAGTGGTTTCAAGCATGCCCCACCTCACCGCGATTCACCAAATCGGCTACTTACAAATGTAATTTCTAAAAACAGCATCTAACACAAAGGGGGTTGTAGGGTTGGAGGAGGATTTTAGGTACCTCGGGAGGCGGTGATGAGGGCGAGGTAGACCTGCTCGAGCTCGGGCATGAGACGCGCGTCCTTGCGCTCCACGCAGAGGCGGATGCGGCGGTAGCACTCGAAGAGTTTGCGCAGCTCCTCCCGGTTGCTGCGCTTGCGGTGGAGCTCCTCCGGTGTCGGTGGCGGCGACTGGGGGGGAGGTGGTGGGGCGGAGGGCGCCGCCGCTGCTAGGGTTTCGGGGGGCGGCGGGGTAGGGGGGAGGCCTGGGGGCGGAGGCGGGGGCGGCCGCGGAGTGCCTGAGGGGCTCGGGGCCTGGGCCTCTACGAGCTTCCGCTTCTTCGGCGGCGGCTCCGCCGATGACGCCATGATCGAGCGATGTCGAGAAGAGGTCGGCAGTTCTCCGGCCTGGCGGCCTGTCAGACGCACTCTCCCAAACACTCGGCACACATTGGAAAGTGGGAGAGAATGCCACATAAGAGCAACTCTAGCAGACCCCACAAAACGACCGGCCCGTAAGAGCATCTCCACCCGCGTCCTCAACAGGCCATTTCCAGACGTTTTTGTCGCGCCGATGCCAAAAAAACGGCCCAGTCACGCCCCCAGAAGCCCGTTTTTCGCCGGCTCGGGCCAAAACTGGTGCCGGCGGACCCAGGCCGAACCCGGCGCCCTAGGGGCGCTTGGGGAGCCGGCACAAGCGAAAAAGGCGCGTGGGTCCGCCCTGGCGGCGACCCGAGGGCCTTTTCCCGCCGTTTCTTGACGCTTTTCCCTCGCATCCCTCCCGCTCGCTCGCCTTCCTCCCACCATTCCCTCCCTTTCTCCCGCCAAACCCCCTCCAGCTCGCCTTCCAGTCGCCGCCATGCCGCCGAAGAAGTACGCCATGCCGCGCGCGGCGGCAACCACGAATGGCACCGTGGCCCAGCCGAAGCATAGGAAGCCGAGGGCGTCGCCATTGAAGCCACCGGGCATGTCGAACGCCGAGTGGAGGGTGGAAGTTCAGCGACGCGACGCAGTCACCGCCGACCGGCGGAACAGGGCCATCGCCAAGAAGGCCCGCGACAACGCGGCGCGCGCGGCAGCGTCCTCCTCATCGGTCGACCACGCGGGGATGATGAATCCACCCGTCGTCAGCCACGCCCAGTACGCGCCCTGGGGACAGCAAGGCGTCGGCTCTCCATGGGGATCGTCGTCGCCCGGCTACGCCGACGGCGACGCGCACGGTGGGTTCAACCCAAACGTGACCTTCCCCATGGCCACCCCGCGACGCGCACACCCTCACTCGCCTTCGTCGACGTGCAGTACCCTCCATACAGCTACTCGCCGCCTGCCTACGCGTCCACACCGACGCCCCATCTCCGCCGTGGACCGCTGCCCTTCTTGCACCTCGGCGACACCGACGACACAGGAGCCGACATGGATGACATCATCGCGACAGGATCGACCACGGCCGCCGCGTCTCCCGGGTTCGCCACCTAGGACGAGGTAGTGGATCTCAGCGGCGACATGGAGGCCGAGCTCGGCTACGGCTACGGCGAGGACGCGCACGAAGCGCAGGAACCCGAGGAGGAGGAGGAGGAGGAGCCGGCTCCTGATCTGACGAAGGGGCGCCAGAAGAAGAAGCGGGTGGCTAGGACAGGCGAACCGCGCATCAAGTGGACGTCCAAGGAGGAGGAATGCC
Organism: Secale cereale; assembly: GCA_902687465.1. Classification (NCBI taxonomy): domain Eukaryota; kingdom Viridiplantae; phylum Streptophyta; class Magnoliopsida; order Poales; family Poaceae; genus Secale; species Secale cereale. The sequence continues at coordinate 744,207,883 of LR738711.1, read as the reverse complement.
TCACCGAAGCATGGAAAGTCGTCTGCCTGGACCCGACCACCGGCACGAACCAGAGCTTCGAGACGTACTAGGACCGCATCAAGGCCGAGTTCGACGAGCGGAAGCTCGTCGACCCCTACTTCAAAGGCGTCTACATGCAGCGCGGCTCCAAGGCGATGGCGAACCATTGGGGGCGTATCCAGGGGGCGTGCAACAAATGGCATGGAATCGTCGAGGAGGTCGCGGCTCGCCCGGAGAGCGGCGCCAGCGTTGAGGATCAGGTACGCACGCCGTTCGCCCGCATCTCTTCGTCGTCTACGCCCGTCGCCCGCCAACTGTTTGTTCCTCCGCGCAGTTGCTGCACATGTTCACCATGTATCAGCGCGACAACCTCGACGCCGACTTCAAGTACACCCACGTCTACAAGCGCATTGACAAGTGCGAGAAGTGGGCGGAAGTCCGACGTACCCTCGACAAGGCCAAGGAGACATACAAGCCGGATGCGTCAGAGGGGTGGCCGGACGGCCACAAATTGGCAAAAAAGGGGAAAACGCCGACGCGGCAACCGCGCGAGTGCAGGAGTCCATCGAGCATTGCCTCGGCGACGCCCAGGCACGGGCCGTCCTACGTGAAGAGAAGACCGAGGCGCGATGGTCGTCGTTGATGACGAACAGCGCCATCAAGCTCAACCTGCTCCGGACCAACGTCGACCTGCTTCGGACGAACGTCGCCGCGAAGAAGAGGAACACGGACATGGCTTTTCTGATGGGCTAGGCGGACATGCTCCAGAGCAACGACGAGTAGCTCAGGGCGTGGTACATGGCGGAGCGTGGCCTCATCCTAAACTAGATGCAGACGGCAACGCCGACGACGCCGACGACGCCAGCTCCCGCGCCCACGGCCACACGGACGCCAAGCCCGAGCGACGCCTCTACATCGCCGCCCAGCAGTACCGAAGCCGCGCCGACACAGCCCAGCACCGAAGCAGCTCCGACACCGCCGAGCCCGCGCACGCCGACTCCGCCAACGCCTGGAGCCGACCCCGCCGAGTGATTCGTTGCGCACGCGAACTTGCGGCATGCGGTGCTCTATTTTTTGTAACGCCAGACTACGTCCGATCGCCGGATTTTGGCGTCTTTTGTGAGCGGGAACGACCTAGTTCAAATTTCCCGCATCCTGGAGCCGGCGCTTGGGGGCGTGACTGGGAGCTAGGTCGCCCCCAGGGGCCGAACTAGCGCCCGCACGCCCCCAAGACGCTCTATTTAGGCGCCCTGGGGGGCCAAACGGTTGGAGATGCCCTAAAAATTCCGGCGAGTATGCGGGCTCGGGCCAATTTTGCGGCCAGAACAGACCCCGCATACTCGCCCGGCCCGCAAAAACTTTTGCCGCAGCCCGCAACACCCCTCCCGGGCGCTATAAGTGTGGTTCCGCGACCCTTTTGCGGGTCCAAATCCTATCCCCTGCCGCCGCGAGCCACCCGATTCCCCTTTCCCCTCTCTCAATTTCTCGCCGCCGGCGACCCTCCGCCCCGCCTCCAGCCGCCATGTGGGGGCGAATGTAGAGCTCTGGACGCGGCTCCAGCAGCAGATCCGGCCGGGAGAGGGACCCGGAGCGCGAGCGACGCGTCCGGTCCGACGGCGCGAGGAAGCGCGGCACGCGGAAGTGAACCAACCACGGGTTGTCGCCGCTGGCGAGCTTCGACCGCCGCGAGACGGAGGAGTACGACCGCCGGCGCGCGCCCTTCTCCTCCGCACGGTCTTCCTACGCCGGATACTCCTCCGCCGCCGCCGCGGGCTTCCTCCCCATGAAGAGGGAGTGGTCGGACGAGGAGGAGGAACCGGAGCCGACGACGCCGTTCGTGTAAGGGCATCTCTTGCCCAAGGTTTTGGTGATGATGACAATCCGTGTTTGGTCTAATCATGTGTCAATATTACTCAGGTTGATAACATGTGGCACAAGACGGTTAGACGTTCTCTCTTTAAGGAAAAGATCGAAGACGGAGTTTCCAATGCCTTTCTGCTTCTTTTGGTCATAGGAAATCCGTACTATTAAGAGGGAACCCACATCAGAAGGTATTTGGTGAATCAAGTCACGCACACAGAATCTTTGCACCCACCATATTACCTTCGTTCATGGAGAGAGAGGTTCCTTGTCTCTTTTCTCCTTATTATAGATTTCTCCACAGCGGTAGTTCCGCCCTACTGGGCGGTTGTACTGGTGGCCGGTAGTTCCGGTCAAACCACCGCCCCAAGTACCGCTCAGGGGTGATTCCCTCTGTACTAGGTGCGGTGGTAGACCGGTGGTGGCCCGGAAGTACCGGTGAGACCGGTACTACCGGTGTTCCAAGCGGTAGTACCGCTTTGACTGCTACCACGCAGAAACTATCTGCCAGACGGTAGTTCCGGCCCAACCACCGTCCTAACTACCGCCCCTGGTTGAAACCTTCTGGTTTCCAAGCGGTAGTTGACCGGAGGTTGGGCGGTAGTTCCGGTTTTCCCCGGAAGACCGGTACTACCGGGCAAGCCACCGGAAGTACCGCTCTAGTGGCTCGGGCGCAGGTTTCTTCACACACCGGTACTACCGGTTGGAGCAGCGGAACTACCGGTCCTATGGAAATCTGCACATAACGGTTGGATTTGGGGTGCCCCTATTTAAGGACCCCCTTCTCCTACCTCCACCTTATCTCTTACCTCTCTCTCTCTCCACCATTAATGCCATTAAAGCTTTCTTGCCCGATCTCTCTCCCTAGCCAACCAAACTTGTTGATTTGCTAGGGATTGAAGGAGGAGACCTAGATCTACACTTCCACCAAAGGAAACTTGATTCCCCCATACTTTCTTGTGTGGATTTTGTTACTCTTGGGTGTTTGAGCACTCTAGACGGAAGAGGTCACTTCGGAGCCACAATCCATTGTGGTGAAGCTCCGGAGTTTCGTTGGGAGCCTCCAATTAAGTTGTGGAGAGAGCCCCAACCTTGTTTGTAAAGGTCTGGTTGCCACCTTCAAGGGCACCACTAGTGGATTCACGACACCTTGCATTGTGTAAGGGCGTGAGGAGAATACGGTGGCCCTAATGGCTTCTTGGGGAGCATTGTGCCTCCACACCGCTCCAACGGAGACGTACTTCCCCTCAAAGGGAAGGAACTTCGATATCACATCCTTGTCTTCACCGTCTCCACTTGTGGGTATTTCTTACCTTTACTTGTGCAAGCTTTACTTGTTTAATTCCTATAGCTTGCTTGTGTTGTTGTTTTCTGTTCTTTCCTTTAGTTGTCATCATAATAGTATATCTAGACAACTTACTTTGACGCTTAATTTAAAGTGGTTAAGAAAAGCTAAAAATTGTTAGTTGCCTATTCACCCCCCCCTCTAGTCAACCATATCGATCCTTTCAATTGGTATCAGAGCCTCGTCTCTTTTTAAGGACTTTACCGTCCAAAGAGTATGGGTGACAACGTAGTCGAGACGGAGGACCATTCCGGTGGAACTCCGTCCTTGCCTACGTCAGATGGGGGAGCCTCGGTCTCTCGTGAGGAGTTCAATGTGGCCTTGACCACATTGAAAGAATCACTTGCGAGCGAGGTCAAAGTCATGTTTAAAGATTTGCTTGAGGGGCTTAAATTATCCACCACACCGTTGGAAGTGGCTCGTCCCGCTACCAACGTGTCGGAGGCTAATCCCGACAAGGGGGAAGCTAGTAGTGAACAAGCCACTGTTACTAAGAATGGGAGTGGGAAATTTGCCTAATCCGCTCCTCCCACTCACTATGGAGGACCCGTTCCCACACTGCATTTAAATTCCGTTGGCCCCCTCCCAAGTTCATCAAAAATACTGATTTCGCTACTTGGGTGTTTCGTTTCAAACGTCATATTAATCATTGTTCCACTAACCTTTGGAGAATCATTGAGCAAGGTTTTCATCCGTATGATCCCGACAACATGACTCCAAGAGAAACTGCAGATCATCAGTTCAACGAGTCTGCTCTTTGCATTCTTCAAGATTCTATCCCTCCAGAAGACATTGCACACCTTCGACCCTTCACTGTGGCCAAGGAAGCTTGGGAGCATGTTGGCATGATGTACAAGGGAAGCACAAGTATTCAACGTTCCAACTATGAAGTGGTGCAAGATGAAGCTGATGAGTTTGCTATGATCGAAGATGAAGATCCTCGTGAACTTTATCGAAGATTAACTATCCTTGCGGTTTCTCTTCGAGATCATGGCAGCAAGGATACGGATGACAATTGGATCAAGCGCAAGTTCCTCAAGGCCATGATGCCCTATCATAAGGCCATGTCTTCTGTCATACGTCAGAGACCGGACTTCCACACTTTATCCTCAAATGAAGTGTTGGATGAATTTGTTGCCATGAGGATCTTGGATGTGACCGCCGACAATGCAGTCTTAAGAGCTCAACGATCAAAGAAGCCTAATCTTGCACTGAAGGCCAAGGCTTGTGTGGAAGAGGAGGAAGTAGAAGATGATGATGAGTGTAGCCCCAAGGACACCAAATATGCCTATCATGAGCACATGGCTCTTGCTTCAAGGCAATTCTGGGGCAAGAAGAACACAAAATCCAACTTCAACAGGAACAACTCCAGTGGGAACAAAGGGAAGCAACGAGTAAGGACATGTTTCAATTGTGGAAATGTAAGTCACTTCGTTGTGGATTGCCCTTATGAGAAGAGAGAAGACTTTGGAGGCAAGCTTATTCGGAAGGAGAAGTCAAAGTCCTATCCCAACAAGAACAACTTCATCAAGAAGACTCCTCCGAAAGTGTTGGTGGCTCGAGAAGAATATGTGGAGGATGATGATAATGATGAAGACGATGAGGTGACCACTATGGCCATAATTGCAATTGCTACCACTCCACACTCATCTCTCTTCGACTCACCAAACGAGAACATCACCGCCAAGTGTCTCATGGCCAAGGCCACCAACAAGGTAACCCCAAACATCAATACTACTATCTCTTCTAATCCTTCATTGACTAATTGTACTGATAAGGGTGAGGGTATTAAGGAGGGAGAGAATGAATTTGATTTGTTCATAAAAAATCTCAAGGGCAAACCCAAGAAGCATTTTGTTGCTCTCTTGGAACAACTCGGTGAGGCCAATGACATGATCGAGGCTCACGAGGAAACCATTACTAAAATGTAAGGACATAGTCGAGACTATGCCGATGAGATATCGGATCTCTCTAACGCCCTAGAGGAAGAGCGTGGTCTTCGTTTGGCTCTTGAGGAGTCACACAACGATGATCATGCTAAATTAAAGAAAGATCTTGATCATGCTTTAGTTGTCTCTCGCGTTCTTAACTCCGAGAAGGCAAAACTTGAGGTTGACCATGCTAAACTCAAAGAGGAGTTTGACATACTTTACAAGGCTCACAAGGCCTTGAAAGGAATGCATGCTACTCTCAAGGAGTCTCATGATCAACTCCAAGTTTCGCTAACCAAGGAAAAGGCTATCTTTCCTCGCATGGTTTTAATTGATAATGCAAATGCTACTAACCCATGTTGCGAGCATGTGCATCTTGTTGAAGAGAATGCCGAGTTGAAGAAGCAACTTGAGAAAGGCCTTGTGACTTGCATACAAGGTGAGAAGAACCTCAACGCCCTTTTGAGCAATCAAAAGGAAGTTGTGGCAAAGGAAGGGATTGGGTTTGTTCCTAAGCCCAAGAAGAAGAAGAATGACAAGACCAAGCAACCACCCCCTCTTCGACAATCCTTTGTGAAAGAAGGAGAGGGCACGTCAACCAAGAAGAAAAGTGGTGGTGTCAAGAAAAACTCCACCATACCGTCAAACATGGCCGGCGATTTTAATCCTTCATATGTTTTATGCCGTGCCAGTGATGGCCATGTGTTTGCTAAATTTGTTGGTCCTTCTTATGAGTACATTGAATGGTCCATTTGGGTTCCTAAGACCCTTGTTACTAACCTCAAAGGACCCATTACCAAATGGGTACCTAAATCCAAGCATTGATCTATTGTAGGAGTTTGCTTCCGGTGGGGGATCATGGTTGCTCGATAGCAGAGCCACAAATCATATGACCGGAAGCAAAGACTTGGTGGTGGACGTGCGTCTCGGTTCATCTATGGCCACCAACGTCGAATGGGGTGATGCTTCATCTTCTAAGGTATTGGGACTTGGCAAGGTTGTTGTCTCTCATGATCTCACGATCGAGAAAGTCATGCTTGTTGAGTCCCTTGCATACAATTTACTTTCTGTTCGCCAACTTGCACTGATGGGCTTTGCTACATTCTTTGATATTGATTCTGTGGCCCTCTTGTGGAGCAAGACTCTTAAAGTAGCCTATGTTGGGCATGTCGAGAACGGTCTTTATGTGGTTAACTTCTCGAAGCAACCCACTAAGGTCGCAACATGCCTAATGGCTAAAGTTGATGTGGGATGGCTTTGGCATCGCCGTTTGGCCCACGTCAATATGAGGTCTTTGCAAAGTCTTCTCAAGGGGGACCATGTCCGAGGACTAACAAATGTTAGCTTTGCCAAAGATCGTGCTTGCAGGGCGTGCATTGAAGGAAAATTACATGAGAAGGCTCACCCTCCCACGACTATCATCTATTCAAAGAGACCCCTAGAGCTCCTCCACATGGACCTCTTTGGGCCTCTCACTTTTGATAGCCTTGGGGGTAGGAAGTATTGCTTGGTGATTGTGGATGATTACTCAAGATATACCTGGGTATACTTCTTCAAGAAGAAGAGTGAGACCCAACAAACCGTCATCAACTTTGCAAATGAAGCTCAACGCCAACATGAAGCAAAGATTTTGAAGATCAGAAGTGACAACGGTACCGAGTTCAAGAACTACACCTTGGATGAGTTTCTTGGTGATGAGGGGATCAAACATCAATATGCAGCCCCTTATACCCCTCAACAAAACGGTGTAGCGGAGAGAAAGAACCGAACTTTAATAGACGCTGCAAGAACCATGATGGCTGAATTCAATTCTCCATACAACTTTTGGGCCGAAGCCATCAACGCCGCTTGCCATGCTACAAATCGTCTCTATCTCCGCAAAGGCTTGAACAAAACTCCGTATGAGATTCTTACCGGTAACAAGCCCAATCTCAAGTACTTCCGGGTGTTCGGGTGTAAGTGTTTCATTCTCAAGAAAGGTGTTCGTTTGTCTAAATTTGAATCTAGAGCTCATGAGGGCATATTTGTTGGTTATGCTACAAACTCTCATGCTTACCGTGTCCTCAACAAGTCCAATGGACTCATTGAGGAGACGAGTAACGTGGAGTTTGATGAAAATAACGGCTCCCAAGTGGAGCAAAGTGGTACTTGTGATGTAGGTGATGAAATTCCTCCTCAAGCCATAAGAAGAATGGGTGTTGGATATATCCTACCCATTGAGGAACCCCTTGTGGCCGAAGGAGAAGGACAATGTTCCACTCATGTGGAACCATCACCAACCCAAGACCCACACGCTTCCGAAGAACAAAGTGAAGGCCCTCAACCTAATGAACAAGGCCAAGTGCAAGATCAATCTCAAGTTGGTGGGGAGCCACCAAATGATGCACAAGGCCAAGTTCTGTCCCCCGAGCAAGATCAAGGTCAAGAGGAAGCTCAAGAACAAGATCTAGCTCCTGATGACGCTCAAGATGATCAACTCAGTGCTCCTCAGTTAACTCTTGAAGAGCAATTAGAGCGTCGTGCTGCAAAAGTTGCCTCCAGGCTTGCTTCCAACGAGCATCACATCGAGAACATTTTAGGAAGCATCAAAAGGGGGGTAAGCACTCGTAGACAATTAGCAAACTATTGTGCTCATCAAGCTTTTGTCTCCTATGTTGAACCTCAGAAGGTTTATGAGGCGCTCGAAGACCCTGATTGGCTCAATGCCATGCATGAAGAACTCCATAACTTCGAGCGCAACAAGGTGTGGCGTCTGGTGCCAAGACCAAAGGAGAACCATAATGTCATTGGAACCAAATGGATCTTTAAGAACAAGCAAGATGCCCATGGCATTGTCATCCGCAACAAGGCTCGTCTGGTGGCTCAAGGCTACTCCCAAGTCGAGGGTATCGACTACGGTGAAACCTTTGCCCCCGTTGCTCTCCTTGAATCCATTCGTTTGTTGCTTGCCTATGCTTCCCATCATAACTTTAAATTGCAACAAATGGATGTGAAAAGTGCATTTCTTAATGGTCCCATTAATGAGTTGGTGTATGTTAAACAACCCCCGGGGTTCGAGGATCCTAAGTTCCCCAATCACGTGTACCAACTCGATAAGGCACTCTATGGCCTTAAACAGGCCCCACGTGCGTGGTATGAGCATCTTACCGAGTTGTTACAAGATCGTGGGTTTGAAATTGGGAAAATTGACCCCACTCTTTTTACTAAGAAGGTCAAAGGGGAGTTGTTTGTATGCCAACTATATGTTGATGATATTATCTTTTGTTCTCCTAACAAAGCTTTCAATGATGAGTTCGCCGCACTCATGACCACACATTTTGAGATGTCCATGATGGGAGAGTTGAAGTACTTCCTTGGATTTGAGATCAAACAAAGAAGAGAAGGCATCTTCATCAAACAATCCAAGTATACTCAAGACATGCTCAAGAGGTTCAATCTAAGTGATGTCAAGCCGACTACTACTCCAATGCCAACCAAATGCCAACTTGACATTGATCCCAATGGTAAAGCGGTGGATCAAAAGGTATATCGCTCTACGATCGGATCCTTGCTTTACCTTTGTGCATCTAGACCGGATATTATGTTGAGTGTGGGAATTTGTGCACGGTTTCAAGCCTCACCCAAGGAGAGTCACTTTGTGGCTGTCAAGCGAATCTTTCGATATTTGGCTCATACCCCAAACTTTGGCTTATGGTACCCGAGAGGAGCAAATTTCAACCTTGTAGGTTTTTCTGATTCTGACTGGGCGGGAGACAAAGTGGATAGGAAGTCCACTTCGGGAGGGTGCCAATTTCTTGGTTGCTCTCTTGTTAGTTGGTCTTCCAAAAAGCAAAGTTGTGTATCTCTCTCGTCCACCGAAGCAGAGTATGTGGCTGCTGGCAGTTGTTGTGCCCAACTTTTATGGATGAGGCAAACTTTAAAGGATTACGGTGTCACTTGTGACCATTGTTGAGGATATCGCTTATCGTTATCGTCTCGGTCAGCTGGGGATTAGAGATTAATCGGAAATCGGCCGATTAATCGATTTTATCGGTCGACTATTAATCGGCCATTTTTTTCAACTCCCAGGTTCCCAACGCTAAAATATGTTATATTCAACACCAAAATAATATTGGACAGAAGTGTTACCTTTAATCCTAGCCTTTGAATCTTGATATAAGGACAAAAAAAGTAGAAAAACATTACATATTGCGTAACAAGGTCCACAAAACACAATAAACATAGTTCTTGCAAACATAGTGCTATGAATAGGCTCGATTTATCGGTAGATTCCCGATAAATCGCTTGTCATAGCGATAAATTGGCCCAAATGATAAATGATGAAGATAAGGCATAATCTTATCGGTCAACCCAAGAGTAGCGATAAATCGGACGATAAATCACTGAATCGGAAGATTTCTTGAACAGTGCTTGTGACAAAGTGCCTCTTTGGTGTGACAATGAAAGTGCCATCAAGATTTCTCTCAACCCGGTGCTACACTTCAAGACGAAGCATATTGAGATTCGGTACCACTTCATCCGAGATCACATTCGGCAAGGAGAGATCGAGCTTCACTACGTCAACACTCATGATAACCTTGCAGACATCTTCACGAAGCCATTGGATGAAGCAAGATTTCGCGAGTTAAGGCATGAGCTAAATATCATTGACTTGAGCGATGTGGCTTGAGCACGTGCACACCCTACCATCCTCATCATATTGTCTAGTCTAGGTGTGGGCATGGAAATAGGGGGAGTGGTGTTCTCTCAATGAACTCACCCTCCCCCCACTATGCATAAATTGATACGCTTTTCACATTCGTCATTTTTGATGACACTTGTGTTTCAAAGACAAGTTATGGTTATGGGCCCAAGGATAATTCTTCGTGGTGCCATGCCAGGTGACTCTAACATTGGTGGCTCCGGCCACCGCCCTCTGTTTTCTTTCTGGTTGGTTTCTGGTTTCCGAGCTTTTTTCGCGTACTACAGTGTCTTGCTCCATCCCAAGCCATCCCATCCTAGCCATCTTCTCCAAATGTACACAAGTTTGCTAACATGGAGTGAGTGGGCTCACCCAGGCGGTACAACCGGTGGTTCTAGCGGTTCTACCGCTAAATCACTGGTTTCCAGCCCAGCGGTTGTACCGGTCTAGAGCAGGCGGTTCTACCACTGATGCTCTGACTGGTACCCTCGGCCGGTACTACCGGTAGTATTTAGCGGAACTACCGCCTGGCGCGGAAGTACCGCTCCACCACCTGACAGCTGCCGGACCGGTACTACCGGTCCCCGGACCGGTACTACCGGTGCTGATCTGGGGAGGTATATAAAGCACGGGTTGAAGGGGTTTTCTTCCTCACCCGTTCATTATTTCCCCCCCAGCCGCCGGTTACTCCGCTCACTGCCCCGTAGCGCCCTCCGGCTCTACGGATACGTCGGCCCCTCACTGGATCTACTCCGTGGAGGCCGCTCCTCCTTCGATCTCCTCCCATGGACACCGGTATTGCCCTGCTTCTTCTTGGTATTAGGGTTCCTCTTGAATCCTCTTTCTAGGGCAATGCGTGTAGTCCTCCATTTTTGGCTAAATGTTTTGAGGGAGAGGTCCGTATAGTTTCCTATTCACTTGTGCGTAATTAGAATAGACACCGTGCATGTAGTTTTTAAGATCGGGTAGTTTCCTTCTTCTCCATAGATCCGTTCTCAGCGGTACTACCGGTCACTCGACCGGTACTACCGCTGGCCGGAACTACCGGTGCTCATACCGGAACTACCGGTTGCTCTGAACTTATATGCAATGCCTCTATTCTTCGTACGTACTAGTGAATTATTCTTCCGTTCTTGTGTACATTCCTCTCATCTTTTCTGGGTTGCTATGTGTTCTCCGTGTGCGTTTGCAGGTGGCTCTAGCTCTCGCTCTGGTCAGTTCACCAAAAGGAAGGCCCGTAGGGGCAAGAGGCCAGCCGATGATGAAGATGTTCCCGAGGTTGTGATCCCCTCCAAAACAACTCGGAGGGAAAAGTCAGTGGCAGCCAAGCAGCGTGCAGCGCTTCCTATGTACAAATGGAAGCTTTCTGACTGGGAGAAGTTTCGGTTTCAAGACCCTTACACCGCTCCACCTCCTCCTCGGTGGAATAATCCTCGCTTCCGCAATGAGATGCAGTCGAGGATTGTGGATGACATCTTCGAGCACCACAAGAACAAGTTCACCCACATGTGGTCAATCGATCTTGACAAGTGGAGAAGCAACCCTGCTTACTTTGGAGAGGCTCTGGAAGTTTGTGAGGAGTTTGATTTGGTCAAGCTTATGGAGCTGCGTTGTGACTTTGATGTGGAACTAATTCATCAGTTCTATGCTACTGTCCACTTCGGCAGTGACGATCAGCGTCACATCTCTTTTATGTGCCGGGATGAATTCTTCCGTGTTCCCTAGAGTGCTTTCTGCAATGCTTTGGGCTATGAGGACACTGGCTTGGAAGGCCAAGGTGGGCTCCGTCCTCACGACCGAGCCCAACCCATGGATAAAGTGAAGCTTGCTCCCCTCTACATCCCTGGTCATGGCATTGTAGGTAAATCCAATGACCTCCTTCCTGTTTATGACATCCTTCACCATGTGTTCCGGTGTGTGCTGCTGCCCAAAGTTGGGAACCAGGATGATATATATGGATATCTTGTGGATCTGCTTGTAGCTATGAAGACAAAGCGAGGCAAGGGCATTATTTTTGATGTGTCCAAGTGGATGTGGGAGGAGATGTACAACTATGTCTGGTACCGCAAGGTACCGATCTACGCTCCTTTTGTGATGCGTTTCCTCTACTCAGTGTGGGAAGTGAGGAGGCCTGGCGAGCCTCTCACTACTCCGGACAGGCTCACGGAGCATGAGGTCAAGGGGTTGAGACAAAAGAAGCATAAAACTCCTAGATTCGCTGCGGGCAATGAGGAGGACGTCTTTGCTACCTCAGATGACGATGACTTTGAGTTAGAGGCTGGGGCCAAGCCCTCCTGGGTGGAGAAGCTTACTGCCAAGGTCAAGAAGACCTTCTGTCTGCAGGCTCACGTCCAGAAGAAATTCTACAAGGCCCATGTGAATGAAAAGATGGCGCGACGCCGACAGATTCAGTTATTGAGGCACCTCAATGTGCCTGATGTGAAGAGCGGTTCTGAGAAGAGCATCACTCCTGAGGACAAGTGGTGCATTGCCAACTGTCAGTGGTCAGATGATGAGCCCACCACCTCCACCACTCGAGCGACTGCGGATGCAATGGAGACTGACGCTGAGATTGCTGAGGGCGACGAGGACACTGAAGACTCTGACGATGGTGACTCAGATGATTCTCTGGCGACCGGCGAGGAGCTGTACTGAGCCCTGGGGCGTTAGTCTCGCTCTTTTCCTTTTTGGTGCTTGATGCCAAAGGGGGAGAGTCGAGTATTACTAGGTCACGGGAGTTGCATGGGAGTGGTTCTTGGTGTTTATTTGGTTCTTGGTGTTTACTTGGTTGTGTCTCTCTGTGAACTTCCATAGCATGGTGTAAGACATGTTATCTTATCTTAGTTTCTATGCTCGTTGAACTTCATTTCCGTGACATCCAGTTGCATGGTGTAAGACATGTGCCACTATCTTAATTATCCACTATCTTAATTAGCCATGCACTGTGTTTTTATATGATCTGTTGTATATCTGTTTTAATCTCTTGTCACTGGTTAGTTTATGAAATCTAGGGGGAGCATAGATCCTAGTGTCAGCACTTTTGCATTCCGAAAGCAAACTCTATTAAGTGCTCACACTCAGGGGGAGCTCTACCTTCATTCTATAAACTCCCGTGATCGTTTCATGGTTGTCATCATTCACCAAAAAGGGGGAGATTGTAAGGGCATCTCTTGCCCAAGGTTTTGGTGATGATGACAATCCGTGTATGGTCTAATCGTGTGTCAATATTACTCAGGTTGATAACATGTGGCACAAGACGGTTAGACGTTCTCTCTTTAAGGAAAAGATCAAAGACGGAGTTTCCAATGCCTTTCTGCTTCTTTTGGTCATAGGAAATCCGTACTATTAAGAGGGAACCCACATCAGAAGGTATTTGGTGAATCAAGTCACGCACACAGAATCTTTGCACCCACCATATTACCTTCGTTCATGGAGAGAGAGGTTCCTTGTCTCTTTTCTCCTTATTATAGATTTCTCCACAGCGGTAGTTCCGCCCTACTCGGCGGTTGTACCGGTGGCCGGTAGTTCCGGTCAAACCACCGCCCCAAGTACCGCTCAGGGGTGATTCCCTCTGTACTAGGTGCGGTGGTAGACCGGTGGTGGCCCGGAAGTACCGGTGAGACCGGTACTACCGGTGTTCCAAGCGGTAGTACCGCTTTGACTGCTACCACGCAGAAACTATCTGCCAGACGGTAGTTCCGGCCCAACCACCATCCTAACTACCGCCCCTGGTTGAAACCTTCTGGTTTCCAAGCGGTAGTTGACCGGAGGTTGGGCGGTAGTTCCGGTTTTCCCCGGAAGACCGGTACTACCGGGCAAGCCACCGGAAGTACCGCTCTAGTGGCTCAGGCGCATGTTTCTTCACTCACCGGTACTACCGGTTGGAGCAGCGGAAGTACCGGTCCTATGGAAATCTGCACATAACGGTTGGATTTGGGGTGCCCCTATTTAAGGACCCCCTTCTCCTACCTCCACCTTATCTCTTACCTCTCTCTCTCTCCTCCATTAATGCCATTAAAGCTTTCTTGCCCGATCTCTCTCCCTAGCCAACCAAACTTGTTGATTTGCTAGGGATTGAAGGAGGAGACCTAGATCTACACTTCCACCAAAGGAAACTTGATTCCCCCATACTTTCTTGTGTGGATTTTGTTACTCTTGGGTGTTTGAGCACTCTAGACGGAAGAGGTCACTTCGGAGCCACAATCCATTGTGGTGAAGCTCCGGAGTTTCGTTGGGAGCCTCCAATTAAGTTGTGGAGAGAGCCCCAACCTTGTTTGTAAAGGTCTGGTTGCCACCTTCAAGGGCACCACTAGTGGATTCACGGCACCTTGCATTGTGTAAGGGCGTGAGGAGAATACGGTGGCCCTAGTGGCTTCTTGGGGAGCATTGTGCCTCCACACCGCTCCAACGGAGACGTACTTCCCCTCAAAGGGAAGGAACTTCGATATCACATCCTTGTCTTCACCGTCTCCACTTGTGGTTATTTCTTACCTTTACTTGTGCAAGCTTTACTTGTTTAATTCCTATAGCTTGCTTGTGTTGTCGTTTTCTGTTCTTTCCTTTAGTTGTCATCATAATAGTATATCTAGACAACTTACTTTGACGCTTAATTTAAAGTGGTTAAGAAAAGCTAAAAATTGTTAGTTGCCTATTCACCCCCCCTCTAGTCAACCATATCGATCCTTTCAGTTCGGCTTCGTCCCGGTGAAGGAGGAGCCCGAGGAGTCCGCTCCGCTCGGCCGCCGCGGAGTCATCGGGCCCGAGGACTACGTCGCGGATTTCGACGCCGTCGCCGCTGCCATCGCCGAGTCGAAGCCCTCGAGTGGCGGCAGGCGGTCGACGACAACGTCGCCGCCAACGAGAAGGCGGAGGAGTGGCGCCGCATCCGCAAGGAGCAGTCGGAGAAGTACGTCGATCTCTGCAGCTCCGGCGAGGAGGATTGAGCGCCCGGCTTCTCTCCGGCGTCGTCCAGTTGCCGCGACCTGGCCGCCGTCAGATCGGACCGCCTAATATTAGTTTAACATAGTATGTAGTATAACTATGCTTCTAGTTGTGATGAACTATGTAGTACGCCATGAACAATGCAGTATGTGATGAACTCTGTTCGTGCAATTTCTCCCTCGAAACATTTTATTCAAATTATGCAGGTTTAGATACGGGTTCTGCTCGGCCGCGTACGATTTGGACCCGCAAAAACGATTTTCGTGAACCCACAAACGAATTTTGCGGGTTGTATTTATGCGGGATCTGCTAGAGTTGCTCTAACCCCCTCACTCAACTCTCGAAAAAAAAGAAAACCCTCACTCGGAGAAAAAAAGTCTACATAACCCCTGAGGTTTCATGAACCCTGAAAAATCAAACCAAACCAAATATTTCACGCGCCGCAAGACCTTGATAGATATTATTACTAATATTTTCCACTCCGAATAACTTTTATGTTTGAAAGGAATTTTACGACATTAACCATCCCTGACCGATGTGTATGATAAAATCAGAAACATTGAACTGACGGATGATAGCAACGTTACACGAAAATGTACCAACGATGTATATCCTTCACCTGTAAAATCCAGACATCTGTTTGTCTTATGTGACGCAACGCTCATTTGTAATCCCCTAGTTCTTGGTTGAATGTTGTAGGATCGAAGAAGGTGAGAGTGTCTAGAGGGGGGGGGGGTGATTAGACTACTCGACAAGATAAAAATTCTGTCTTTTATCAAGGACAGATTTTGACAGTTTTTGCATAGCACACAAGTCAAGTAGCACACTACACATGCAATTCTAGAGTATGGGCAGCGGAAAGTAAATTGCACATATAGTAAAGAGAGGTGGAGAAGATCAAACGCGGTTTGGAGACACGGAGATTTTTGTCGTGGTTCCGATAGGTGGTGCTATCGTACATCCACGTTGATGGAGACTTCAACCCACGGAGGGTAACGGCTGCGCGAGTCCACGGAGGGCTCCACCCACGAAGGGTCCACGAAGAAGCAACCTTGTCTATTCCATCATGGCCTACGCCCACGGAGGGCTAGCCTTACTCGGGGTAGATCTTCACGAAGTAGGCGATCTCCTTGCCCTTACAAACTTCTTGGTTCAACTCCATATCTCAAAGACGGAGGCTCCCAAGCGACACCTAACCAATCTAGGAGGCACCACCCTCCAAAAGGTAATAGATGTGGTTGATGATGATGAACTCCTTGCTCTTGTGCTTCAAATGATAATCTCCCCAACACTCAACTTTCCTCACTGATATGGCTGTGGTGGAAGAAGGAATTGAGTGGAAAGCAACTTGGGAAGGCTAGAAATCAAGTTTCATATGGTAGGAATGGAATGACTTGATCTCAACACAAGGGTAGGTGGTTCTCTTCTCAGAAAGTGTATAGTAGGAGTGGTAGACTTTTTGATGGCTCTCCTCACGAATGAAGAGGGGGTGGAGGGGTATATATAGCCTCCACACAAAATCCAACCGTTACACTCATAATTGAGCAATCTCGGTGAGACCGAAGTGAAAACTCGGTCAGACCGAAAGTTCAAATATAGTGAACGTTGGGGTTTTCGGTGGGACCGAAAATACCATCTCGGTGAGACCGAAAGTGCAAAAGATATGAACGTTGGAGTTTTCGGTGGGACCGAGAAAGAAAACTCGGTTAGACCGATTTGAGAAAAGACAGGAACATGCCAATATCGGTGAGACCGATTTGAGCCAAGACAAAGGCTTGCCAATCTCGGTGAGACCGATAATGCAAACTCGGTTATTCCGAAATGATGTCAAATGGTTACAGAAGGTTGGCAGTCCAGTTTCGGTGAGACCGATCTCAAACTCGGAATGACCGATTTTTCTAGGGTTTGGAATATGGCTGAAGTGGTTCATCTCGGTGGGACTGAGTTGGAAGAATCGGTTTGTCCGAGATTACTTATGAGTGTGTATAGAAGTGAAAGGTGCTGATAGTTGAAGGAGATATATCACTAAGCACTTGAGCAACCAGATCATCAACACAACCTCATCCCCTTTTAATAGTATTGGCTTTTCCTATGGACTCAATGTGATCTTGGATCACTAAACCAAAAATGGAGTCTTGAGCTTTTGCCAATGCTTGCCTTAGCACTTTGAGGGGTCCACTTCTTCAGTCATCTTGCCATACCAATGTGATTGGATTTCCTGAAACATACTTGATAAAAGCATTAGTCCAACCACAAAGTATGTTGTCATTAATTACCAAAACCACCCAGGGAGCAAATGTGCTTTCAATCTCCCCCTTTTTGGTAATTGATGGCAACACACTGAAATTATACTAAACAAGACATCAAAGCTTATTGAAAGAAAGACAGAATTATCATGAAAGCTTTGACAAGCATGTAGTACACAGGCTCCCCCTACAAGTGTGCAAGATTTTCATAGATTATGGTTTTGGACTACCACAAGCACACAAGAGAGATAAGCAAGATGTGCTACATGCAGCTTGGCTATATGCATCAGAGCAGATGAAAGGAAGTGAGTGATAATGCATATGTGCATGGTGATTTCTTGCAAACAAGTATTTACAAGCAAGTCACCATCATGCACATTCTGCATGATGCATATACTTACCTTGAGGTTCCTTGGCATTGTACCTGAAGGGATAAACTTGAGAAAACAAGGTTAGATAACACAAGAGTATTCCTTCAACCAACTGCAAGAACATCAAGAGTACCAAGCCAGGGAGGACATGTACAAAGAGTGTCTCATATTGAGCACAAGCTTGAATCAGCAAACATGTCTCCGAAACTAAAAGATTTTCAATGAACTCTGAGAGATTCTGCTTTCCATAAGATATCAATTGTGAAGATTCCTCTAAGTCTTCTCCCCCTAAACTAAAAGATTCCATAAGATATCAGAACAAGGGGTTTTGATGGAAAGAGCAAAAATCAAAAGAATGATGCCAAAAGAGAATGATGTCCAAATGTAAAATACGGCAAAGCTTTGATGTGATTCTCTCCCCCTTAAGATAAGATTGCCTTCCTTCTTCCCCTAAGTATTCTCTTCTCCCCTTACTCCCCCTAAGTCTTCTCCCCCTTTGACATCAAGTACCGAAAAGGACAGCAAACTAGGTAGGGCAGGAAAGATGGAAAGAAAGAAAGAAGTGGGATCCTTAAGAATCACAACAGGGCAAATAAGAACATTCAAGGAGAGACAATTTGAATTTAGATTTGAGTCTTGGAGTGGAGCTGCAGAAGTTGATGTCCTGGAAGATAAATCGGTGACACCGAATTAGATGGATCGGTGGGTCCGAATCCTTTTCGGTTAGACCGAAAATTTCAAATCGGTGACGCCGAGTTTATTCCAAGGAAATACAGAAATAATTCAGCTCACTTGCAAGGAATGTTTCAAAGGATTTGCAATGAATTTGTAAAAGATTTTCGGGGAATTGATCAGAGCCAGAAAGATATTCACAAAGAAACATAAGAAAAGAAATGAAAAGATTCCTAGATGAAGTTTTTTTTAAAGAAAACTCAATGAGAGGACATAAGAGAAGATAGAAAGACTCCAAAAACATATGTACTTCATCTAGATAAAGGTCGGCGACAAGGTCACCTATGTTTGAGTATATTGACTTAGGAGTCAAATGAGGACATTTGAACACAGGTCATACTCATCATTTAAGCTCAAAATGGGGTTGCCATTTTTCGATTAAGCATTTGATGTGATCACATCTTATGAAGCTGCTTGTACTCATGACTTTGAGTAAAGCTCCTTAAAGATGTGAAGAACATACCTTGGGCTTGTTGATGCTTTACTCATGTAGGTAAGCTTGATGTAGGTGCTCATTGAATGTGAAGTTGGAGCGCCAATTCTACTTGCGTAGTTCATCTTCCTACATGGGTTAGGCAAGCAAGGAAATACTCAAGAATATCCAAGATGACAAGAGTGAAATACTAGATGTATAAGATGTCAAAAAGGATATGTGGAATTTTGTTCCTTGAACTCAACATCCCAAAGGGCTAGATACTTGGTCAAATGTCAAGATTACTCATGATTTGAGTGTGTGGTAATCTTGTGGAATGTAGAGCATCCAAGTACCTGCAAGGAGTTAGATGCAATACAAGGAGGCAAATGTGTCCAAGACATATGATCATCATCATAAGATAAATATCAAGGATTAGTCAAGAGAGCTCATGCCTTGCATGCATCAATGGAGTTATCACTCCAAGTTTGAAGCATCAATGATGTTCAACTCACTCCTTAAGCGACAAAACACTTTCTCATCAAGAGGTTTTGTAAAGATATCAGCAAGTTGTTTGTCAGTACGAACATGCTTAAGATTGATATCACCCTTGGCAATATGATCACGAATAAAATGGTGACGAACTTCAATATGCTTTGTTCGAGAGTGTTGCACTGGATTGTGTCCAATTTTAATTGCACTCTCATTGTCACAAAGCAAGGGAACACGTCTCACATGTATCCCATAATCCTTAAGCGTTTGTGTCATCCATAGCAATTGAGCACAACACGAACCAGCAGCAATATATTCCGCTTCGGCAGTGGATAATGATACCGAATTTTGTTTCTTGGAGGACCAAGATACAAGGGATCGACCAAGGAATTGACATGTACCCGAAGTTGACTTTCTATCAACCTTGTCACCGGCATAGTCCGAGTCGGAATAGCCAACAAGGTCGAAAGAGGCCCTCTTAGGATACCAAATGCCAAAGTTTGGTGTGTGTATCAAGTATCTCACTATCCTTTTAACAGCTTTAAGATGACATTCTTTAGGGGCTGCTTGATATCGCGCACACATGCATACACTCAACATTATGTGAGGACGAGAAGCACAAAGGTATAGTAGAGAACCAATCATAGATCGGTAAACCCTTTGATCAACGGGTTCTCCATCTTTTGTCAAGTCATTATGTCCACTAGTAGGCATGGGGGTACTCATACCTTTGCTTTCTTGCATGTTGAACTTCTTGAAGAGATCCTTGGTGTACTTTGTTTGTGAGACAAAGGTACCCTCCTTAGATTGCTTGATTTGCAACCCAAGGAAGAATTTGAGTTCACACATCATGGACATCTCATACTTCTCCGACATGAGCTGTCCAAACTTCTTGCTAAAATGGGGGTTAGTTGAACCAAAGATAATATCATCAACATATATTTGGCACACAAATAGTTCACCATTAACCCTTTTCGTGAACAGCGTTGAGTCTATCTTTCCAATCTCAAAGCCTTTTTCAAGAAGAAAGCTAGTTAAGCATTTGTACCAAGCTCTAGGAGCTTGTTTAAGACCATAAAGAGCTTTGTGCAACTTGTAAACATGATTAGGCTTTTTGGGATTCACAAAACCGGGAGGTTGTTTCACAAATACTTCCTCCTCAATTCACCATTTAGGAAAGCACTTTTGATGTCCATTTGATAGAGAGTAATATCATGATGATTGACATAAGCAAGAAGAATGCGAATGGAC
The DNA here is from genome assembly GCA_902687465.1 of Secale cereale. Lineage (NCBI taxonomy): Eukaryota > Viridiplantae > Streptophyta > Magnoliopsida > Poales > Poaceae > Secale > Secale cereale. Next base: position 744,187,621 of record LR738711.1, on the reverse strand, counting down.
TCAAGTCTAGCAACAGGGGCATAGGTCTCACCATAGTCCATACCTTTGACTTGTGTGTAACCTTGAGCTACGAGACGAGCCTTGTTGCGGATGACTTGTCCATCTTCATCTTGCTTGTTCCGAAACACCCATTTGGTTCCAATGATGTTTTGATCATCGTTGGGCTTCTCTACCAAAGTCCATACCTTGTTCCTCTCGAAGTTGTGTAGTTCTTCGTGCATAGCGTTCACCCAATCCGGGTCTTCAAGTGCTTCTTCTACCTTCATAGGTTCAATACTAGAGATAAATGAGTAATGCTCACTAAAGTTAGCTAAGCAAGTTTTAGAGCGAGTAATTCTCCCGGAGTTGATGTCGTTCATCATTTGTTCCACGGGATGATTCTTCTTGACTCTTGCTCGAACTCGGGATAGCTTTTGTTGATGTTGTGGCTGAGCTTCCTCATCATCTTCATCTTCCTCTTCTTCTTCTTCATTGTTGTTGGTGTTGTCTTGAGGTGGTGGAGAAGGAGGTTGTGGTGGATCTTCTTGATGCACTTCCTCATCTTGGTGAGTTCCACTTGTGGAGGCCTCCATGTTGCCTTGAGGTTCATCTCGCCGTGAGGTAGGGGGCTCCACATATGTAGATGAGGTACTCTCCTTCACTTCCATGGGACGGATTTTTCCAATAGATAAGTCTTGGATAGCTTCCGATGGGTCCTTGTCTCCTACATCAATAGGCATTTGCTCTACTTGCGAGCCATTAGATTCATCAAACTTCACATCTACCGTCTCTTCAACCTTTCGGGTGAAATTATTGTAGACACGGTAGGTGTGGGAGTTTGATCCATAACCAAGGAGAAAGCCTTCATGAGATTTAGGAGCAAATTTAGACCGACGATGCTTATCAAGGATATAGCATTTTGAACCAAAGACACGAAAGTATCCCACTTGGGGTTTGTTACCGGTGAGAAGCTCGTATGATGTCTTGCCGAGAAGCTTATGAAGATAGAGCCTGTTGATAGCATGACAAGCTGTCTCGACCGCTTCTCCCCAAAAGTGCTTCGGTGTCTTGTATTCATCAAGCATCGTTCTTGCCATCTCTATGAGCGTTCGGTTCTTCCTCTCAACAACTCCATTTTGTTGAGGAGTGTACGTAGCCGAGAACTCATGTAGGATCCCTTCCTCATCGAGAAAGGAGTCTACATTGGCGTTCTTGAACTCCGTTCCATTGTCACTCCGAACTTTCTTGATCTTCACCTCAAATTGATTTTGGGCCTTTTTGGCAAAGGTCTTGAAGATCCTCTGAACCTGCGATTTATCATCAAGGAAAAATACCCACGTAAATCTGGAATAATCATCAACTATAACTAGACCAAAGGAGTTACCACCAAGGCTTTTGTAAGCATTGGGACCGAAGAGATCCATATGAAGAAGCTCAAGCGGTCTCCTTGTGGTCATGATGTTTTTCACGGGATGACTTCCACCAACTTGTTTTCCTGCTTGACAAGCACTACAAAGTCTATCTTTGTCAAAGAAAACATCTTTAACACCAAGAATATGATCACCTTTGATCAGCTTGTCTAAATTATGCATACCAACATGTCCTAGCCTTCTATGCCATAACCAACCTTTAGAGGATTTAGCAATGAAACAAGCTCTAGGTTGGGCTTTCTTAGTGAAATCAACAATATATAGATCACCTCTACAGATACCGGTAAATGCCATGTTTTGATTGTCACGACGAAAGACTTGGCAATCTACTTTGGTGAATAGCACATTGAATCCAAAGTCAGCTAATCTAGACACGGAAAGTAAATTGTATCCAAGAGATTCTACAAGCATGACATTTTGAATAGAGCTATCATGAGATATGGCCACCTTACCAAGGCCAAGTACCTTACCCTTGGAGTTGTCTCCAAAAGTCACGTACTTGCGTGGACCATCGTTCTTTGCAAGCTCTCGAAACATGTCTTTGTCTCCGGTCATGTGATCGGTGCATCCACTATCAAGAATCCACTCTTTTCCGCCGGACATGTAGTCTCTCAGGTTTGCCATAAGATTGATACTCTTCATAACCTTGTCTAGCTCGGTGTCTGAATCGGTGTAATCATCATCTTGCTCATGCTCATCATCATATTGACCCATAGATTGTTCATCATCAACACCTAGGTCAATTTGATAAGTACTTGCATTAGTTTGGTCAATGTGACAATAATTTTCGGAATGCAATGCAAGAGCATTTCTAATTATGATATTGATAAGACCGGGATCACCCTTCTTTTTCATAAGATCACGAAGCTCAAAGAAGCATTTATCAAAGTTGGGATCATTGGGGTGCAACTTATCAAATTCAATAGTCTTGTGTAGAATTTCATCAAGACTTCTCAAAGAGTAGTCCGGATAAAGTTCTTCCAAGAATTTCCACATAGCATAGGCGCACTCAAAGTTTGTAACAAGATTAAGCAAGTCATCGGGTAACCCTCTAATGATAAGATTTACAGTTCTAAGGTTACGAAGCAAATCAAGCTCTTCATCCATGGTAGGGTGCAAGGGATCAAAAGGAGGCACATAGGGGGTCTCAACATATTTGCACAAATTGTACATTTTAAAGATACTAAGCATTTCAGACCTCCAAGAGTTATAGGACCTTCCATCAAGAACAGGCACTCTATGGCTAACACTCCCATCCGTAGACACGTCCATCTTCCTCCAATGGTGTGTAAACCAAAGCAATGGAGACCAAAGCTCTGATACCAATTGTAGGATCGAAGAAGGTGAGAGTGTCTAGAGGGGGGGGGGTGATTAGACTACTCGACAAGATAAAAATTCTGTCTTTTATCAAGGACAGATTTTGACAGTTTTTGCATAGCACACAAGTCAAGTAGCACACTACACATGCAATTCTAGAGTATGGGCAGCGGAAAGTAAATTGCACATATAGTAAAGAGAGGTGGAGAAGATCAAACGCAGTTTGGAGACACGGAGATTTTTGTCGTGGTTCCGATAGGTGGTGCTATCGTACATCCACGTTGATGGAGACTTCAACCCATGGAGGGTAACGGCTGCGCGAGTCCACGGAGGGCTCCACCCACGAAGGGTCCACGAAGAAGCAACCTTGTCTATTCCATCATGGCCTACGCCCACGGAGGGCTAGCCTTACTCGGGGTAGATCTTCACGAAGTAGGCGATCTCCTTGCCCTTACAAACTTCTTGGTTCAACTCCACATCTCAAAGACGGAGGCTCCCAAGCGACACCTAACCAATCTAGGAGGCACCACCCTCCAAAAGGTAATAGATGTGGTTGATGATGATGAACTCCTTGCTCTTGTGCTTCAAATGATAATCTCCCCAACACTCAACTTTCCTCACTGATATGGCTGTGGTGGAAGAAGGAATTGAGTGGAAAGCAACTTGGGAAGGCTAGAAATCAAGTTTCATATGGTAGGAATGGAATGACTTGATCTCAACACAAGGGTAGGTGGTTCTCTTCTCAGAAAGTGTATAGTAGGAGTGGTAGACTTTCTGATGGCTCTCCTCACGAATGAAGAGGGGGTGGAGGGGTATATATAGCCTCCACACAAAATCCAACCGTTACACTCATAATTGAGCAATCTCGGTGAGACCGAAGTGAAAACTCGGTCAGACCAAAAGTTCAAATATAGTGAACGTTGGGGTTTTCGGTGAGACCAAAAATACCATCTCGGTGAGACCGAAAGTGCAAAAGATATGAACGTTGGAGTTTTCAGTGGGACCGAGAAAGAAAACTCGGTTAGACCGATTTGAGAAAAGACAGGAACATGCCAATATCGGTGAGACCGAAAATGCAATATCGGTGAGACCGATTTGAGCCAAGACAGAGGCTTGCCAATCTCGGTGAGACCGATAATGCAAACTCGGTTATTCCGAAATGATGTCAAATGGTTACAGAAGGTTGGCAGTCCAGTTTCGGTGAGACCGATCTCAAACTCGAAATGACCGATTTTTCTAGGGTTTGGAATATGGCTGAAGTGGTTCATCTCGGTGGGACTGAGTTGGAAGAATCGGTTTGTCCGAGATTACTTATGAGTGTGTATAGAAGTGAAAGGTGCTGATAGTTGAAGGAGATATATCACTAAGCACTTGAGCAACCAGATCATCAACACAACCTCATCCCCTTTTAATAGTATTGGCTTTTCCTATGGACTCAATGTGATCTTGGATCACTAAACCAAAAATGGAGTCTTGAGCTTTTGCCAATGCTTGCCTTAGCACTTTGAGGGGTCCACTTCTTCAGTCATCTTGCCATACCAATGTGATTGGATTTCCTGAAACATACTTGATAAAAGCATTAGTCCAACCACAAAGTATGTTGTCATTAATTACCAAAACCACCCAGGGAGCAAATGTGCTTTCAAATGTGCTTGATGTAATAAAGTTAGTATTAAAATCTATTTTTATAACTACTATGTGAAAGATACTACGACATAAATATGCCAACTACTATTGCAAGCACAAGATATCACGATAAAAATATATTCTCTGCAACACATAGGGGTGGAGTTTTCAAAATGAAAATGGCTCAAGAAGAGTTGCAACTTCTTGGTTGTTATAACTCCAAGTGATGTATGGGGAGTCGTCAAAGGTCGTATCGATGAAGACAAACCCGAACAAATCCACCATCTACGGGGGTTATTGCTACTTGTGAACCGCGTCAGTAAATTCCCCGAAGAGGAGGGGATGATGCAGCACAACGGCAGTAAATATTCTCCACAGTTATGAAACCAATGTTATCAATCCAGTAGGAGAACCAAGCAAGGACTCAGCTCAGCCGGGTATTGGACGACCCCCCCTCCTCCTCCCCCGCGTCGCCCCTTGGCGGCGACCCGGGTGGTGTGTTGAGGGTCGAGGGAGCGGATCAGGGGAAATCCTTGGCCGGCGGTGACGTCCACAACGTCGACGGCGCTGCGGTCGTGTTCCCCTCTTGTGGGCGACACCGAGGTCCTTCCCTTTCCCTCCCCACGTGTCCCTGGTGAAAACCAAAAATCCTCCATTTGGGCGGCGGCGACGCTCCAGCATCGTCACCTTCTTGATGGCGTCGCCTTTGGACAGCGGGGTGGCGGGCTCTGCTGCATGGAAGTTTGGCCGCCATGGTGGTCGGTGTTCTTCATGGGGCAACACTCCAGTGCTGGGGTGGATGCCATTTTTTCCTAGCCTCTTCTTGGCCTTCGGTCGACAGCTTGGGTCTTATGCTGCAATTTGTGTCGACGACGAGTGGTGCCTGTGTGTGGTGGCTCTGCAAGGTGAGGCACTCATTCTTGTCTTCAACCCTTTTGCCCCCCGGATATTGTTGGGAGTGTTGCATGGAAAACAAAAAAATCTACTCACACGCAAGATCTATCCATGGAGATGCATAGCTACGAGGGAGGGAGAGCATCTTCACACACTTGAATATCGCTAAGCAGAAGCATTTATCAACGCGGTTGATGTAGTCGTACACCTTCACGATTCGTCCCGATCAATTACCAAATGCACGGCACCTCCGCGTTTAGCACACGTTCAGCTCGATGACGTTATCGCCTTCTCGATCCAGCAAGAGGGGCGAAGTAGTAGATGAGTTCCGGCAGCACGACGGCATGGTGATGATGGTGGTGAAGAACAATCTCCGCAGGGCTTCACCAAACATGGTGTAAACTAGATGGAGGATAAACTAGAGGGGACGGGGTTGCCGGCACACGGCTTGGTGAATCTTGATGTGTTCCGGGTGCTAGCCCTGCCCCTCTGTTTATATATTGAGCCTTGGGGTCGTTTCTTGGAGAAAGAACCTCCTCAAAGTCGGTTCAGCCCGGAAGGCAAGAGTCCTTCTCGGACTCCAGGACCACACGCCAGGGTCCGTGGCGTCTAGCCCCTAGCCTCTACAAAACTCCTTTTTTGCACCTTCTAAAAGCCTCGTGGCTTTACCCCTTGGCTCAAATAAAGTGTTCTCGTACCTAAACATTTCGGGAAACATTCGAAATCCCATCCGGTGAATTCTGGAACCCTTCCGGAGACCAAACACAATTATCCCATGCTACCTCTTGAGCTTGCATTGTATTCCCTCGAAGAGGAAAGGAAGATGCATCACAGTAGCATAAGTATTTCCCTCAGTTTTTGAGAACCAAGGTATCAATCCAGTAGGAGACCACGCGCGAGTCCCTCGCACCTGCACAAACAAATAAGAACTTCGCAGCCAACGCGATAAGGGGTTGTCAATCCCTTTACGGTCATTTACGAAAGTGAGATCTGATAGAGATGATAGTTTATATTTTTGGTATTTTTTGTTTAATAAAGACGCAAATAAAAGTGGTAAAAGTAAAGTAGATGTAGATTGATATGTTGAGAATAGACCCCGGGGGCCATAGTTTTCTCTAGTGGCTTCTCTCATGATAGCGATATTCTATGGCGGGTAAACAAATTACTGTCGAGCAATTGATAGAAATGCGAATAATTATGAGACTATCTAGGCATGATCATTGTATATAGGCATCACGTCCGAGACAAGTAGACCGACTCCTGCCTGCATCTACTACTATTACTCCACACATCGACCGCTATCCAGCATGCATCTAGTGTATTGAGTTCATACGAACAGAATAACGCCTTAAGCAAGATGACATGATGTAGAGGGATAAACTCAAGCAATATGATATAAACCCCATCTTTTTATCCTCGATGGCAACAATACAATACGTGCCTTGCTGCCCCTACTGTCACTGGGAAAGGACACGGCAAGATTGAACCCAAAGCCAAGACTTCTCCTGTTGCAAGAACTATAGATCCAGTAGGCCAAGCCAAACCAATAATTCGAAGAGACTTGCAAGGATATTATGAGCACACATAAAAAGTCCAGAGAAGAACTGATGGCTTCTCGCCCCTCGTTGGTTACCCCAAGTGGAAGGTTGAGATGTAGCGTAGCGGCAAATTTCCCTTGGCAAAGATGAAGGAAATATGCCCTAGAGGCAATAATAAAGTTGTTATTTATATTTCCTTATATCATGATAAATGTTTATTATTCATGCTAGAATTGTATTAACCGGAAACTTAGTACATGTGTGAATACATAGACAAAACAAAGTGTCCCTAGTATGCCTCTACTAGACTAGCTCATTGATCAAAGATGGTTATGTTTCCTAGCCATAGACATGAGTTGTCATTTGATCAACGTGATCACATCATTAGGAGAATGATGTGATGGACAAGACCCATCCGTTAGCATAGCACTATGATCGTTTAGTTTTACTGCTATTGCTTTCTTCATGACTTATACATGTTCCTATGACTATGAGATTATGCAACTCCCGAATACCGTAGGAACACCTTGTGTGCTATCAAACGTCACAACGTAACTGGGTGATCATAAAGATGCTCTACAGGTGTCTCCGAAAGTATTCGTGGTGTTGGCATAGATCAAGATTAGGATTTGTCACTCCGAGTGTCGGAGAGGTATCTCTGGGCCCTCTCGGTAACACACATCACAATAAGCCTTGCAAGCAAAAGACTAATGAGTTAGTCACGAGATGATGTGTTACGGTACGAGTAAAGAGACTTGCCGGTAACGAGATTGAACTAGGTATAGAGATACCGACGATCGAATCTCGGGCAAGTAACATACCGATGACAAAAGGAACAACGTATGTTGTTATGCGGTTTTGACCGATAAAAGATCTTCGTAGAATATGTAGGAGCCAATATGAACATCCAGGTTCCGCTATTGGTTATTGACCGGAGATGAGTCTCGGTCATGTCTACATAGTTCTCGAACCCGTAGGGTCCGCACGCTTAACGTTTGATGACGATCGGTATTATGAGTTTATGAGTTTTGATGTACCGAAGGTAGTTCGGAGTCCCGAATGAGATCACGGACATGACGAGGAGTCTCGGAATGTCCGAGACATAAAGATTGATATATTGGACGACTATATTCGGACACCGGAAGTATACCGGAAAAGTTTCGGATTTAACGGGATTGCCGGAGGGGGTTACCGGAACCTCCTACGAAGGGGGATGGTCCATAGTGGGCCTTATGGAAAAGAGAGAGGCAGCCCATAGGGCTGGCCAGCGCCCCACCTAGGGTTCCTAGTTGGACTAGGAGTTGGGGGCGCCACCTCTTCTTCTTTCCTATTCCCTCTCTTCCTTCTTTGGTGGTTCCTACTAGGAATAGGATTGCAATCCTATTCCTAGTAGGATTGCACCCTAGCCGCACCAAACAAGGGCCGGCCGGCCTCCCCCTTGCTCCTTTATATACGGGGGCAGGGGGGCACCCAAAGACACACAAGTTGAATTGTTCCAGCCGTGTGCGGTGCCCCCCTCCACAGAAACACACCTCGGTCATACCGTCACGGTGCTTAGGCGAAGCCCTGCGCCGGTGAATACATCATATCCGTCACCACGCTGTCGTGCTGACGAAACTCTCCCGTGAAGCTCAACTGGATCAAGAGCTCGTGGGACGTCATGAAGCTGAACGTGTGCTGAACGCGGAGGTGCCGTACGTTCGGTGCTTGATCGGTTGAATCGCGAAGAAGTTCGACTACATCAACTGCGTCACTTGACGCTTCCGCTTCCGGTCTACGAGGGTACGTAGACACACTCTTCCCTCTCGTTGCTATGCATCTGGTAGATAGATCTTGCGTGATCGTAGGAAAATTTTAAAAATACTACGTTCCCCAACAAAAGATACCAAGGATCGAATCCCGTGAGACTCCGAGGGTCGACAAGTAGGTGTTAACGGCGCCAGAAACTTAGCGGTTGACCTACACACAGATACAGATAACTTTGCTCCCAACGAGTACAGAGAGGTTGTCAATCCCTCCGGCCTTGTTGTTTACAAAGGATCAAACACAAGAGATAATAATGATAGCCATGACTGCAACTAGGAAATAAAAACAAGAAGTAAATAGAAGGTGTGATCAGCGGTGGTAATATGGACCGGGGTCCCATGATGTTCACTAGTGATGTCTCTCTCCCAAAAGACGATAAAACAGCAAAGCGAGGTAAACAAATTACAGCTGGGCAATTGACAGGATTATGTACGCAAACCAATGCTAACTATGCTGCAAAGAAAGGTAGAGGCTCAAAAGCATGGGCGGTACGCCAAGGCAAGTAGACCAAAATCCATCTGCATCTACTACTAATCATCCACCTTGAGATATCTATCCAGAACATCTCGCTGGTATTAAGTTGTGAATCCCACCCAAAGTGTAAACTCAAAGCAACAGACAACTGCATTAAAAGAACTTTGCGTAAAGTAAACAATCCTTGCACCCGCAAGTACAAGCACCGTTGTTTTCTCCCTTGTGGCAACAACACATCCCCTAGACTCGTGTTTCTGTCACTCAAGCTAGTCATCAGGGGGCATGAACCCACAATCAAGCATAACGCTCCCTCTTGGAGTTACTACCTACTACTTGGCCAAAGCAATAAACAACAACGGAGAACATGCAAGAATTACTCAAGAACAAAGATATAAAAGAGGTGAATCAAATATATTACTCAAACACAATCTGAACATAGTCTCATAATCCATCAGATCCCAGCAAACTCAGCAAAGCAACAGCAGAAATATTACATATGTGCCTCGATCATGTAGGGCAGCTCACGAGGTCTAAACCATGAAGAGCAAAGAGGGGAGGAGAACATCACATAGCTACTGATCATGGACCCATGGTCCAAGGTGGACTACTCACGACTCATCCGGGAAGCGTCCATGGTGGTGGAGAAGCTCCCGGTGGTGGTTCTCTCCTCCGGCTGGGTGCCGGGAAGAGTTCTCCTGATGCTCCTGATCTTGGAAGCGCTGCGGCGGCAGAACAGAGGCGAGATCGCGAAAAAGGGTTCTGTCCTCGAGGGTTTCGGGACGAGAGGGATATATATGCGAAGGGGGGCAGCCAGAGGCGGAGCAGGGGCCCCAGGCGCCCCTGGCGCGGCCAGGGGTGGGGCCGCGCCAGGTGGCCGCCTGGGCCTCCCCTGGCTCCCCTCTGGCCCATCTTTGGTTCTTCGCGAAGCTTCCTGTACGCTGATTTTTCCTATATTTTTCCTGGAATTTTTGGAGCACTTTTAATATGGGGGAAACCTGAAATAGAAAAACAGCAGAAAACAGGAACTGGCACTGTGGTGCACTGAGTTAATAGGTTAGTCAAAATATGATCAAAAGTGTATGGAAGTGCATCAATATCATAGCAATATCACACAAAATAAGCATGGAGCAAGCAGAAATTATAGATACATTTTGGACGTATCAACATCCTCAAGCTTAATTCCTGCTCGTCCTCGAGTAGGTAAATGATAACAAGCATAATTTCTGTGGTGACATGCTACCAACCATATAAGAACTTTTTAAGTAAAGCAATCAAGGCATGTAATTCAATTCAAGTCATAACAAGCAAGAGTCTATATTAGCATTGTAACAAGCAACATAAGAACATAAAGGTGCAAGAGCTCTCGCTGTCCGTGACTCGAATGTCTCCAAATGGTGTTTGCGTGCAAGAAAGGGGATAGGGATATACGAGAGAGTAAAACATAGTTTTTGTATTGTTGAGAACTTAATCTAATAAAGTTTCACACTTGGTCTTCTATGAAATCTTATCTTGACTCATCCCCAGACCACTAGCCAGGTACAAGTCAAAATGATCCACTCCCTTTTGATATTTTGAGCACTCATGCAATGGATGAGCGTAAGCAAGAAAGTTGACACTTAGGATGGCAAAGAGAGAAAAATGATGAAGGGGGAAGACAAAAAAGGTGTGAAAGGCTCACATCAATGAGGACAATCATAGGCGAGAGAAAGCCAAATGATAGATATGATGTGAGGAGTAGGGATTGCCATGCAACGGATGCACATATGAGCTAAGGTAAGCTCTCCAATGGAACTAGTGGGGGTGCATCCAACTTGCTCGCTCAAGAAGACCTAGAGCTCTTTTGAGGAGGCTCATCATTGGAATATACAAGCCAAGTTCTATAGTGTGAAGGTCCCCACATAGCTATATGCATGAATGATAATCTCTATGGAGTACAAGGTATAAGATGAAGTACGAGTGTGGATCTCTCAAAAGGAATAGTAGTGTGCCCCCTTCTCTCTTTTTATTTCTTTTTCTCTTTTTTCTCTTTTTTTTTTGTGGCCTCAATGGCTCTTTCTATTTAACTCTCATTTGTCCTCTTTGGGATCTTTTGATTTTGTCCTCTTTGGGATCTTTTCCTCACCTTAGGGGCAACACTCTATGTATTACAAGAAGTATAGAAGATCTTTAACACTTTACAAAAGTACTCAACATAAAGAAAATGAAACTATCATGATGTATGCAAATGTATGCCTCTGCCGGTGTAGGAGGATATGCAATGATACTAGCGCGTCATGTAGCAATGATTAGGGCAAGGCCCAACTAGCATGCGGCTCATCGATCAAGCAAAAGCATGTATGACATGAAGATCAAGTCATGAGAAGATGGATGTTGCATGGCAATGTATCTCGGAAAGGCTATGGAAATGCCTTGATAGGTAGGTATGGTGGCTGTTTTGAGGAAGGATATAATGAGGCTTATGATGACAGAGTGTATCGTGCCAAGGATTTGGATGCACCGGCGAAGTATGCGCCAACTCTCGAGGTGAGAAAGGGCAATGCACGGTACCGAAGAGGCTAGAAAAATATGGCTAGGTGGAAGTGTCAACTTTTGAATACTCACATTAGTCCGAAGAACTCATGCACTTATTATCGGTAAATCTCAATCTAATTAGGAGGTTCACAAAGAGACAAGTACCCCGAGGAGGAGTGTATGGGGGTTTGGTTATCCTTGCGCATCCTCGACTCATGGTACGTGAGTGTACTCTAATATTCGATCCCTCCAAAGATTAGTGATCCATCTAGTAGCTAAAGTTCTCAACTATTTTGTAGGTTTTCGAAAATAAACACGGATTGCCCAAAATACGACATCTATCACTAATAGGCTAAAGCTCTTGACACCAAAAGTTCAGACATTACTCATGGCAATACCTCAAAACTATTGCAAGTTACTACTAAAATTAAATAGCAACCTCAATTACCTACTTTAAAGACACACAACTCAGTGCAACATGCAAACTCTCTTAACAAGATAAACATGAAAACTCAAGATAGTTCAGCAACCAACTAAACAAAATCTCTTTAAAAAGAAAAGCATGAAAACTAAGAGCTAAACATGACAACAGCTATGGAAAGACAAAGAACACACACAACAAAGATAAGCATGAAAATCCTATGTTGTGTTCTAGGTTGAAGTGGACCGTGTTTCTCTCCCACACAAAGAAAGCTGGGTTCTAACTTGTTATGAACAGCAAGCAAAGCTAAAGAAAACTAAAAAAAAGAAACTAAGAGCAAGACGCTCCAAGCATAGCACATAACGCATGAAGTGATAAGAATATAGTGGAACGAAAGACGAACTGATAATTGTTGATGGAGAAGGGGATGCATGGGGGCATCCCCAAACTTAGACGCTTGAGTCTTCTTGAATATTTCTTGGGGGTGCACGGGGGCATCCCCAAGCTTGAGCATTTGACCCTCCTGAATCTTCTTTTATCATCTTCCCCCGCACACTTGAAAACTCCCTTCATACATAACTCATCATAATCTGATTAGCGAGGTTAGTACCCACAATAAAATATTTTTTTACCTACTGGAAATAAAGATAATCTTGAAGAGCTACTGTTTCTCAAGATTGCCAAAAGGTTTTTGCAAAGAAAAAGCAAGCTCAAGGTTTGCAAAACGAAGAAAAGGCAAAACAGGACAGAATCTGTGAAAAACAGACCAGCAGGTAGTAAATAATTTTTTCGGGGCACTTCTGCAACTCAGATCAAAAAACTCAGAACAGACGCTCGAAAGCCAATTGTATAGAGCACGCTGTCAAAAAATTCAGATCAAAAATATGATCTGGTGATTTTATTCGAATTTTTCTGTCCAAGGACAGAATCTGTTTTCTGGACAGCACGTCACAACTTTTGAACTTTCTTGCAATCGGAGGCTAAGCTTGGCACAAAGCTGAAAAGAAAAGATACAATGATGATGCTACTGTAGTAACAAACATCAAGACACAACAAAAGCAAAATAAAACCTAATTCGTTGTGGGCTGCCTCCCAAAAGCGCTTTCTTTTATGCCTTTAAGCTAGACATGATGCAAAAAGAGAAGATCAAGTTTTATCAAGAGTAAGAGAATAGCTAGCCCGTGTAATGGACTCAAAAGGCAACTTAATCTTATTTCTAGGGAAGTGTTCCATCCCTTTCTTGAGAGGGAATTGGAATTTTATATTCCCCTCTTTCATGTCAATGATAGCACCAACGGTGCGAAGAAAAGGACGTCCCAAAATAATTGGACATGAAGGTTCACATTCAATATCCATAATAGTAAAATCAACGGGAACATAATTGTCATTGACAATGATAAGAACATCGTCGATCTTCCCCAAAGGTTTTTTTACGGAAGAATCAACAAGATGAACACCAAAAGAACAAGGATCAAAAGGTTTCAATTCAAACATATCATACATTCTTTTGGGCGTAACGGAGGTACTAGCTCCAACATCACATAAAGCATAGCAAGAGAAGTTATTCAACTTAATTTTAATCATAGGATCCCAACTATCTTCTAGCTTTCTAGGTATGGAGGCTTCTACCCTAAGCTTCTCCTCCCTAGCTTTGATAAGAGCATTAGTGATATGCTCCTTGAAGGCAAGATTAAGTGTGCTAGTGTGGGGATCTCTAGACATCTTGTGAAGAAAACCAATAACTTCAGAAAGGGTGCAATTATCAAAATCAAGGTCACTACTATCAAGTAAAGTGGTAGTGGTGTCCTTTAGGCTCACTTGTTTGGTAGCTTCTATGGTCATAGGAGTCTTCTTCTACGGTTGAGGTCATAGCATCACCATTAATAGGTCCAATGGGACTAGGAGTGCATTGGATGCTAAGAGTTTGGATATCCTCAACAACTTGGATAGTAGCAACAGTGTGGTGGGTAGGAAGGCTCTTAATTCTATCTTCTTCCTCCTTTTCTCTAGCCCATCTCTTTTTAAGTTTAGCCATCATCCTAATGTTTTCATTAATTTGCACTTGAATATCATTCATAGGAGTGGTCTTCCTCTCCTCAAGAGGAGAAGTTCTAATTTTAAGCAACTCTACCTCATGGGCTAAATTGTCTACCTTCAAAGAGAGATTATCTAGTTTGTCTAGTTTTTCTTCTACACTCTTATTGAAGGCCTTTTGGGTAGTGATGAAGTCTTTAAGCATAATCTCTAGTTCAGAAGTGGAGTTCATGGTGCTAGGATAAGCATTGTTGTTCCCATAAGAATTAGAGGGGAACGGTCTAGGGTTGCTACCAAAATTACTCCTATAAGCATTGTTATTGAAATTGTTTCTAGAGATAAAGTTCACATCTACTTGATCTTGAGCAATCAAAGAATTTAAAGGAACATCATGAGGATCAATAGAAGATTGCTTGGAAAGTAGAGACATGATCAAGTCAACTTTTTCATTTAGGGAGGAAATATCCTCGACAGAGTTTACCTTCGTACCTGTTGGAGCGCGTTCAGTGTGCCATTGGGAATAATTGGTCATCATCTCGTCGAGAAGCTTCGTGGCAGCACCAAGTGTAGTTGACATAAAGGGTTCCTCCCGTGGCCGAATCTAACAAGTTCCGCGAGGTAAAGTTCAAGCCTGCATAAAAAGTTTGGATAACCATCCAAGTAGTCAAACCATGAGTAGGACAGTTCTTGACAAGAGATTTCATGCGTTCCCAAGCTTGGGCAACGTGTTCATTATCCAATTGTTTAAAATTCATTATGTTACTCCTTAATTGGATAATTTTAGCAGGGGGATAGTACTTCCCAATAAAGGCATCCTTGCACTTGTCCCAAGAATCTATACTATTCCTAGGCAAGGATTGAAACCAGATTTTAGCTCCTCCTCTCAAGGAGAAAGGAAAAAGCTTAAGCTTAATAATATCACCATCTACTTCTTTGTACTTTTGCATATCACAGAGCTCAACAAAATTATTTAAGTGCAAAGCAGCATCATCTCCAGCACCGGAGAATTGATCTTTCATAACTAGGTTCAGTAAAGCAGGTTTAATCTCATAAGAAGGTGCTGAAGTGGCAGGTGTAGCAATAGGCGTGCAGATAAAGTCATTGTTGTTATGACTAGTGAAGTCACACAACTTGGTGTTCTCGGTGGAACCCATAGCAGCAGCAAGCAAGATAACTATTTTTGTGATTTTTGGTAAGGGACACTAAAGCAAAAACTGAAAGGTAAACTAACAAGACTAAAAAGCAAAGATAAAAGATAGTGTGCAACTCCCCTATCTTGAAGAGTGGAGTCCCCAGCAACGGCGCCAGAAACTTGCTTGATGGCTTCTCGCCCCTCGTTGGTTACCCCAAGTGGAAGGTTGAGATGTAGCGTAGCGGCAAATTTCCCTTGGCAAAGATACCAAGGATCGAATCCTGTGAGACTCCGAGGGTCGACAAGTAGGTGTCAACGACGCCAGAAACTTAGTGGTTGACGGGACCTGCACACAGATACAGATAACTTTGCTCCCAACGAGTACAGAGAGGTTGTCAATCCCTCCGGCCTTGTTGTTTACAAAGGATCAAACACAAGAGATAATAATGATAGCTATGACTGCAACTAGGAAATAAAAACAGGAAGTAAATAGAAGGTGTGATCAGCGGTGGTAATATGGACCGGGGTCCCATGATGTTCACTAGTGATGTCTCTCTCCCAAAAGACGATAAAACAGCAAAGCAAGGTAAACAAATTACAGCTGGGCAATTGACAGGATTATGTGCGCAAACCAATGCTAACTATGCTGCAAAGAAAGGTAGAGGCTCAAAAGCATGGGCGGTACGCCAAGGCAAGTAGACCAAAATCCATCTGCATCTACTACTAATCATCCAGCTTGAGAAATCTATCCAGAACATCTCGTTGGTATTAAGTTGCGAATCCCACCCAAAGTGTAAACTCAAAGCAACAGACAACTGCATTAAAAGAACTTTGCGTAAAGTAAACAATCCTTGCACCCGCAAGTACAAGCACCGTTGTTTTCTCCCTTGTGGCAACAACACATCTCCTAGACTCATGTTTCTGTCACTCAAGCTAGTCATCAGGGGGCATGAACCCACAATCAAGCATAACGCTCCCTCTTGGAGTTACTACCTACTACTTGGCCAAAGCAATAAACAGCAACGGAGAACATTCAAGAATTACTCAAGAACAAAGATATAAAAGAGGTGAATCAAATATATTACTCAAACACAATCTGAACATAGTCTCATAATCCATCAGATCCCAACAAACTCAGCAAAGCAACAGCAGAAAGATTACATATGTGCCTCGATCATGTAGGGCAGCTCACGAGGTCTAAACCATGAAGAGCAAAGAGGGGAGGAGAACATCACATAGCTACTGATCATGGACCCATGGTCCAAGGTGGACTACTCACGACTCATCCGGGAAGTGTCCATGGTGGTGGAGAAGCTCCCGGTGGTGGTTCTCCCCTCCGGCAGGGTGCCGGGAAGAGTTCTCCTGATGCTCCCGATCTTGGAAGCGCTGCGGCGGCGGAACAGAGGCGAGATCGCGAAAAAGGGTTCTGTCCTCAAGGGTTTCGGGACGAGAGGGATATATATGCGAAGGGGGGCAGCCAGAGGCGGAGCAGGGGCCCCAGGCGCCCCTTGGCGCGGCCAGGGGTGGGGTCGCGCCAGGTGGCCGCCTGGGCCTCCCCTGGCTCCCCTCTGGCCCATCTTTGGTTCTTCGCGAAGCTTCCTGTACGCTGATTTTTCCTATATTTTTCCTGGAATTTTTGGAGCACTTTTAATATGGGGGAAACCTGAATTAGAAAAACAACAGAAAACAAGAACTGGCACTGTGGTGCACTGAGTTAATAGGTTAGTCCAAATATGATCAAAAGTGTATGGAAGCGCATCAATATCATAGCAATATCACACAAAAGAAGCATGGAGCAAGCAGAAATTATAGATACGTTTTGGACGTATCAAGAACCAAATATCTTTCATAGATAACCATGATCATAAACTCACAATTCATCGAATCTCGACAAACACACCGCAAAAAGAGATTACATCGAATAGATCTCGTCGAAGATCGAGGAGAACTTTGTATTGAGATCCAGAGAGAGAGAATAAGCCATCTAGATACTAGCTATGGACCCGAAGGTATGTGGTAAACAACTCACAAATCATGGTGAGGGCGATGATGGTGATGATGATGAAGGCCTCCGTGATGGACCCCCCTCCGGTGGAGCTCTGGAACAGGCTCCAAGATGGGATCTCCACGGGAACAGAAGCTACGGCGGTGGAATTAGGGTTTTCTCTCTGTTCACAGAGTTTCTGGGGTACGTGGACTTATATAGGAAGAAGGAGGGCACCGGGGGACGCTCGAGTGGGCCTCGAGGTAGGGGGCGCGCCCTGGGAAGGGAGGCGCGCCCTGGGAAGGGGGGCGCACCCCCACCCTCGAGGGCCACTCGATGCTCCCCTGACGTGGTTCTCAAGTTCCTCTGGCGTGATTTTCTCCAAAAATATCTCTCGCGAAGGTTTCATTCCGTTTGGACTCCGTTTGATATATTTTTCTGCAAAACCCTGAAATAGGCAAAAAACAACAATCTGGACTGGGCCTTTGGGTTAGTAGGTTAGTCCCAAAAATGATATAAAAGTGAACGATAAAGCCCATTAAACATCCAAGACTTCATAAATAATAGCATGGAACAATAAAAAATTATAGATACGCTGGAGACGTATCAAGCATCCCCAAGCTTAATTCCTGCTCGTCCTCGAGTAGGTAAATGATAAAAACAGAATTTTTGATGTGGAATGCTAACCAATATAGTTTTTAATGTAATTCTCTTAATTGTGGCATGAATGTTCAGATCTGAAAGATTCAATATAAAAGTCTATATTGACATAAGAAATAACAATACTTCAAGCAATACTAACAAAGCAATCATGTCTTCTCAAAATAGTATGGCTAAAGAAAGTTATCCCTACAAAATCATATAGTCTGGCTATGCTCCCTCTTCATCACACAAAATATTCATATCATGCACAACCCCGATTTCAGCCAAGCATTTGTTTTCATACTCTATCTTTTCAAACCTTTTAACTTTCACGCAATACAGGAGCGTGAGCCATGGATATAGCACTATGGGTGGAATGGAGGTGGTTGTGGAGAAGACAAAAAGGAGGGAGATAGTCTCACATCGACTAGGCGTATCAACAGGCTATGGAGATGCCCATCAATAGATATCAATGTGAGTGAGTAGGGATTGCCATGCAACGGATGCACTAGAGCTAAATATGAATGAAAGATCAACAAAAGAAACTAGTGGGTGTGCATCCAACTTGCTTGCTCACGAAGACCTAGGGCATTTGAGGAAGCCCATCGTTGGAATATACAAGCCAAGTTCTATAATGAAAATTCCCACTAGTATATGGAAGTGACTAAACATGAGACTCTCTACAATGAAGAACATGGTGCTATTTTGAAGCACAAGTGTGGAAAAAAGATAGTAGCAATTGTCCCTTCTCTCTTTTCTCTCATTTTTTTGGAGGGGCTTTCTCCCTTTTTTTATTAGCCCCTCTCTATTTTTTGGGCCATCTCTTTTTTTTTATTGGCCTTTCCTCACATGGGACAATGCTCTAATAATGATGATCATCACACTTTTTATTACAACTCGATACTACAACAAGTATGACTCTACATGAATGCCTCCGGCAGTGTACCAGAATATGCAATGAATCAAGAGTGACATATATGAAAAATTAGGCATGGTGGCTTTGCCACAACTATGACGTCAACTACATGATCATGCATGGCAATATGACAATATGATGCGTGTCATATAAACGGAACGGTGGAAAGTTGCATGGCAATATATCTCGGAATGGCTATGGAAATGCCATGATAGGTAGGTATGGTGTCTGTTTTGAGGAACAATATGGTGGCTGTTTTGAGGAAGGATATATAGTGGGTTTTGGCACCGGCGAAAGTTGCGCGGTACAAGAGAGGCTAGCAATGGTGGAAGGGTGAGAGTGCGTATAATCCATGGACTCAACATTAGTCATAAGAACTCATATACTTATTGCAAAAATCTACGAGTCATCAAAACAAAGCAATCGATGCATGCTCCTATGGGGGAGGTTGGTAGGAGTTAACCAGCGCGCACCCCCGACCTCCACACAAAGGTTGGCACTCTACAAATACCTCACGCTCTAACTTCGTCACATAGCGGTTCACCATACGTGCATGATACGGGAATAACTAACCTTAACACAAGTATTTCTCAATTTCATAATAACTCCACTAGCATGACTCTAATATCACTATCCTCATGTCTCAAAACAATTATCAAGCATCCAACATCTCATTCTATTCAATGCACTTGGTGTGAAAGTTTTTACTACATTGACATTGGATGTCTATCATGTGAAGACTAGTTCTTTTAGCCTAAACACATTACCATGCTGTTTTAATAGACTCTCAAATAGATGTAAGTGAATCATGAGAGTTCAACAATTTCTACAAAATATTACCACCACCGTGCTCTAAAAGATATAAGTGAAGCACTAGAGCAAAAACTATTCAACTCAAAAGATATAAGTGAAGCACATAGAGTATTCTAACAATTTCTAGGCCATATTTAACTCTCTCAAATAGGTGTGTCCAGCAAGGATGATTTTGGTAAACTAACAAGCAAAGACTCAAATTATACAAGACGCTCCAAGCAAAACACATATCATGTTGCGAATAAAAATATAGCCCCAAGTATAGTTACCGATGGATGAAGACGATAGAGGGGATGCCTTCCCGGGGCATCCCCAAGCTTAGGCTTTTGATTATCTTGACTTTACTTGGGGTGCCATGGGCATCCCCAAGCTTAGACCTTTGCTACTCCTTGTTCCATAGTCCATCAAAGTAATACTCAAAACTTGAAAACTTCACAACACAAAACTACAAAAATTCTCGTGAGCTCCGTTAGTATAAGAAAGCAAACCACTACTCAAAGGTACATCAATTAATTCATTCTTTGTTTATATTGGTGTTAAACCTACTGTACTCCAACTTCTCTATGGTTCATATCCTCCAATACTACTCATAGATGCATCGGAATAAGCAAACAACACACGAAAAACAGAATCTGTCAAAGAGAGAACAGTCTGTAGTAATCTGCAGGATTCACCTACTTCTGGAACTCCAACAAATTCAAACTAAATTGGTAAATTTGCAGAATTTGTCCACCAATCATATTCAAAAAGAATCAACTAAAAAGCACGCTCCAGTAAAATCCCACGACTACTTTAGCGAGCGCTAATGATTCTGTTTTTCACAGCAAGATCATATAAACTTCACACAAGTCTTCCCAAAGGTTCTACTTGGCACAAACACTAAACAAAACATGAAACCACATCTAATCAGAGGCTAGATGCAATAATTATTCCCTAACAGCAATAAAAACAAAAAACATAAAATTGGGTTGCCTCCCAACAAGCGTTATCGTTTTACGCCCCTAGCTAGGCACGATACAAGATAAATCTAGGTATTGCCATCCTTGGAAGGCAATTCTTTGATTAAGCACTTATGATTCTTGGGCACTTCTCTGTCCCTATGAATAATCAAACTCTTGGGCAAGAAATCAAGAAATTCTAAAGTGTCAAAAGGGTCTCTTGCAAAAGTAAAAAAATTAGGGTGAACACTTATGGATTTGAGATCCGCGAGTCTAGATGTTTCACCCTTGTCTTTAGGGACATACATGAACTTAGATAATTTAGTGGAGGTATTTGGAGTAGTTTTTATAGCGGAAAGAGCAGAACCCACATTAGTGATAACATCCTCGAGCTTATTGATTCTAGTAGAATCCTGATCTAGCTTTTCTTTAACTATGGGCTGTTTTTCCTTACGATTTTTCAGACAACTCCTACCTTGGATCCATATTGGGTGATTTCATTATGAATTTTTCTATCCAAGTTCTCTACCAGTTCTACCGTAGCAACTTTGTTTTCAATGATTTCTAACCTTTGCATAACATGCTCCAAAGTCAAAACGGTCCCATTAACCATAAGAGGTGGTGTCGTGGAATTAACACGGCAGATGTCCGGTTTAACGGACTTAGTGATGGAACCATCGCACAGGTTAGCTTGAAGGGGTTAAAAGCACACAAAGGACACAGAGGGTTTATACTAGTTCGGCCCCTTCGATGAAGGTAAAAGCCTACATCTAGTTTGGTTTGGTATTGCTTGGGCGTTGATGAACATGGAGCGAATCGCTTGCCTGTGTCTCGACGGGTTGCTTCTTGCTTGTCCCTGAACCGTCGCCGGGTCGTCCCTTTATATAGAGGTGACGCCCGGTCCGGTTTTACAGAGTCCCGAGGCCGGCTCATACTCGTGTCTGCCTCGGTCTCTGCTCTTTCTTCCTTATCTTCCAAGTTACATGATCAGGCGGTTTACAAACCGTAACTCTATACATGGGCCCTAAGATCTCATGGGCCGTAGCCTTTACTAAATATTACAATGATACAAATATATTACAGTAATCCGGTTTACACTAGCCGGTTCATACCCGCTAGTAATATCCCTGACATTAGGCCCCAGAATGATTTGAACTTGTTCACATCAATCTTCCCAGTCTTTCATAATCTTCCTTCTTGTGCCTTCTCATTTTTGTAAACCGGACCTGACGTCATCCTTGAAAATCGCTTAATCTGACCGTGACATCACTTCCGCATTTAACGCACCCAGCTGTCTATCGGCTTTGTTTAAAGGCCATCCCGAGAATCGAGGCGACAAAGGATCTTTATCCAATCTTTTGCCTCCTCAAATCTCGCGCATGTCGTTTCAACTCTGCCCTTCTATAAATACCGCTGCCTCTGTTCTTTATCTCCTTCCGTTCGTTCTCCTTCCTCCGTCGCCCGAGCTCAAGACTCCGTCGTCGCCCGTCGAGCTCAAGTCTCCGCCGTCGTCCGTCGAGCTCACGTCTTCGCCGTCCGCTGCATCGACCTGAGCGTGACCAGAGAGACTCCGCTGTCGCTTCTTGCTGTTCTAGGTATGTCATCTTCCTCGCGGTAGATCCATAGCTCTAGGGTTCTTCCTCGCATCTCCGCCATTAGTGATAGCTTCGTCTGTTCATCGTAGGCTTCAAGTTCGCAGTAATTTTAGCCTTTAAATCTTGCCCTTGACACTTGCTTTTGTTCCGCTGCTGTATGCTTTAGATCTCGTCCTTTAGATTCATCTGCTTTGTATAAGATTCTTATAGTTCTTCCTGTAATAGTCTTGTGTTTACTTTTCCTCTTTCTGGGTGCTTAGATCTGTTTTACTTTAGCTGTCTGCGAAAACTTGTTTCTTCACCTTTGTAGATCTGTAAAGTATTCTCCGGTTTAAACAGTCATATGCTGCTTCTGTAAAAATTCAATGATAAACGCGATGGTTTAGCTCTTTCTCTTTTGTTGTCATGAACCGGTAGTAATACGTTTTCCTGCTTACTGCCGGGTTAGCCATATCATTAGTCCCTTGTGTAAACCGTTGCGTGATCTTGCATATGTCTTCCGGTTTATGCCACTGCACTCAAATAATCAGGATTTACGCTTTATCCTTTCAGCACCTGTTCTTCTGTTGCTATGGCCAAACAGTTTGTCTCTTGTAACTGGGTTCCTTCCATTATTACGGAAGAAGATTTAGCAAATGCTGCCGCAATTGGCACTTTAGGCCCTCAATCCGTTTTAAAGTGGCGGGCTCCAGGAGATGAATGCCCTCCTACTCCCAAAGAGGGGGAAATTATTGTCTTCTTTGACCACATTGCTCGAGGCTTTACTCCTCCCGGTTCAAAGTTCTTCCGGGATGTGCTTGCCGCCTTCCAACTTCACCCTCAGGACATAGGTCCCAATTCTGTTTCCAACGTCTGTGATTTTCAAGTTTTCTCAGAGGTGTACTTGCAAGAAGAGCCGTCTGTCGACCTGTTCCGGGACTTCTTCCACCTGAACCGGCGTACTGAGTTTACCAGCGAACCTCATCAAGAACTGGGCGGGGTCAGTATTCAGAAAAGGAGAGACGCAGTCTTTCCTCATGCCGCTCTCCACACGCACCCCAAGGAGTGGAACAAGTCTTGGTTTTATTGTATTGACACTTCATCTGAAGGGGAAAACCCACTGCCGGGTTATCGCGAGCACCGTCTTCCGGAGGACCACCCTTTGCCGCAGCGCCTCAACTCCTCAGAGCGGCCCCGGTTTGCTTCTCAACTTGCCAGGCTAAAGGCCTTTATGGCCAACGGCTTAACCGGAGTAGATTTTACGTGCTGCTGGCTTTCTTGGAGTATCCTTCCTCTGAGCCCGCGCCTGATAACCCTCAACCGTAAGGGATCGAGATAGTCTTCGCGGGTAAGAATAACCCAATTTATTGATTCGACACACGGGGAGCCAAAGAGTATTTATAAGCTTTGGCAGTTGAGTTGTCAATTCAACCGCACCTGAAATATACTTACTTGCAACAAAAGATAAGTGGTAACAGTGATATGATAGTGATGATGGTGATAGTAAAAGTAAACAGCAAAAGTAAATAGCAGGAGTAAATGGCAAAAGTAGTAGCTAGTAACCAGCAGGATTTAAAACACTGTAGGCTAGGGAGATGGATGGTTGGGCGCTGCATGGATGAGATATATCATGTTTCTAACTTGGGGCACGGCACACGGAAAAGTAATGGTCATCTAGGCAAATATCAAACATCAGGCATGTATCCCGTAGGTAGTTGTACGTGCTTGCAATAAGAACTTGCACACCATCTTTTGTCCTACCATCCCGCTACGAACGGGGCCAAAAGGAACTTATGGAGATTAAGGTGCTCCTGTCAAAGAGCACCGGAACAAAGCAATGAACTCAATGGATACATGTAATCCTCAAACTACGGACCATCCCCTTTGGTGTCCCAAGCTGTCACTTTTGGGATCGCCGGTTCCGAACCGTAATAGGTGCAAACAACTCATAGATAGGATCAAGAACACAAATATATTCATGCAAACACATATGGTTCAGATCTGAAATCATGGCACTCGGGCCCTAAGTGTCAAGCATTAAGCATAACAAGTTGAAGCAAAGATGATAAACACCATAGTAGATGATAGGCAACATGCCCCCAATGATCTGACAAACTATTACATGATCTAACTCATCCAATCCCTACCATCCCCTTCGCCTACAGTAGGGGATTACTCACACATGGAAGGAGAAGTCATGGAGGGATGATGGAGTGGTGATGGTGATGACGATGGCGACGATCTCCCCTCTCCGGAGGCCAATTCAGCCTCCAGATTAGCCCTCCCGAAGAAGAACAGAGGGTGGCGGCGGCTCCGCGACGAAAACTGCGAAAAGAACTTCTGATCTGGGGTTTTTTCGTCACGAGCTAAAATACGAGTCGAAGTAGGGCACCAGGGGAGGTGGGGCCCACCCAGGCGACCCCCCGGCGCGGCCAGGGGCTGGGCCGCGCCACCAGGGCGCCTGGGCCCCCCTGGCCCCCCTCTAGCCCCTCTTCTGGCTCCGGGTTCCTTCAGGTGCGTGGATTTTCTGTGATTTTTCGTGGATTTTTCTGAGATACCTAAAAATCCGTTTTCCTGCACACAATAAAACCATACAGGCAGCTCTGCTGAAAACAGCGTCAGTCCGGGTCAGTTTAGTTCAAATCATGCAAGAATGAGGTCAAAACAATATCAAAAGTGTTTGGAAAAGTAGATATGTTTGAGACGTATCAACTCCCCCAAGCTTAGCATATTGCTTGTCCTCAAGCAATTCAGTTCAACGAACTGGATGCGACAAAGAAAACTTTGACAAACTCTTTTGTTTCATTAGATGTATATAAGCATGTACTACGAAAAGAGTCTAGCAAGTATTGAAACAGTACTATGAGGACAATGCAAGGAGCAATCCTTCTTTCAAGTGACCAATCACAAATACCTAAAAGTAAATAATATACTACTAAAAATCAAGACAAGATTACATTGCACATAGCTTGAGCATATTAGGGTGGTATCTCGCTAGCCTCCATGAGTGAAGCAAAACATAAATGCAGAAACTCCTCCAGAGTTCTAAAGGAGACTAGAACTAAGAATTTCAGAATAAATCATATCACAAGCATGTAGAAGACAATGTAATACTTTGGGACAATGCACATTACACTCAGAATGACAATTATGCTCTCCTAGTTGGTGCTTTGAAGAAAGAAGGTGGAGACTCTCGAACCGTGGCTTTTGTTGGCAAGGTTGAAAACCCGTGGTCGGAAACAAAAACTAAACATGTACCAGAGCTCTTGGTTTAAAAACAGAGGTAAAAACGTTTTTGGGAGGTGCATATTTCGTCAACGAATGCTAGCAGATAACTCAATCACTTCTTGAGATGGACAAGTTTCGAGGAACGGCTCCCGCATGAGGTCGATCACATCCTCTTAATCTCCTTTGTTTATCACTGCCAAAGTTTTCTGATTTCTCATGAACAAAGCGTGAAGGAGGGTTTGTTTGTTGTATTATCTTTTATGAGCTGGGCGCACTCTATGCCAGTTCCTTCTCGTATTATGGGTTTGCACATTAGACATGCAATCCCGGGGTGAAACTTGTCCAACTTAAAAAGATCATGAATTAACTACTACTTCCTCATGAGCTAAAACAGAGGCACAAAAAGAGAAATGCTTTTGATTAATTTCGAGATGGTACACGAAAGTCTTCGTTAGGAATGGCAGGTAAATACCATGTATAGGAAGGTATGGTGGACTCATATGGCATAACAGGTTTTAAGGATTTTGGATGCACAAGCAGTCAGTCCGCTTAGTACAAGTGGAGGTTTAGCAAAAGACTGGGAAGCGACCAACTAGAGAGCAGTAACGGTCATAATCATGCAGAGCGACAAAGCAACATTGAATCGGGCATGAAAGTGATATAACTAATCTGAAACTCGAAGATCATCAAGTCAGAGCAGACTTTTTAGTCTTAAACATGTGTAAACATGTGCCAAGTCAATCCAAAAATTCTCTAAAGGGAAATACCACCTTAGTATACCAGACTATGAACAGTGCAATGCATGTAAATCATTTCAATAACACATTATATACTCTAGCTATTCGAGACTAGCCACAAGGAAAGCATGAACTACTGGAAGAGCATTGTAAACATAGCACTATGTCGCTACAAGCTGGTCTCTAGATCATAAGTACAGGCATGTGTACAAAAGTAGAAACAAGAAGAGTTCATACCGGTCTTCCTTGTTGCTTCCCTTCAGTCGATCTTCGTCATTATTGCCTCGTCACTTGCACGATCGAACGTAGGAAATATAATTAAATGCCATCACGGACTCGAGCTGAACTCTGAAAACAAAGCAAACTAAAGAGAGAAAGGAAATCTTTTTGGATTATTTCAAAGGTTGAACGAAAGCAAAAGAAAGAGAAAATCTTTTTGTTGTTTTTGCAAAGAGAGAAATAAAGAGGAACGGGCAAAAACTTCGAAAAGATCAAAGCGAATAAAACGGATAATACAATGGAAAAGCGAGAGGGGCACGTACTCCCCAAAGCTTAGGCTTTTGGCCTAAGTTGGTAGCAGCTACTGCCCCCAGGAGCCTCCTGCTCTGGGGGAACAGTGGTGAGTCCAAGGGTCATAGAAGGATGCCGGCGCGTATACCGAACTCCTCGGAGTCTCCCACGAGGAAGGGTCCGTACGCCAAGCAGAGGAAGACCCTTCACCAAACTCGGTGGCGGTTTCTTCCTGAAAAGGTGGTAACTCACCGTGCTCCTCCTCGTCGGGCACAACCCCCTCCATGGGGTTATGAAACTGATACTGGGCCATGAACTCATCGAACTGGACAACATCAAAGGACCATCCGTTCCTGCGAGAAAAATCAAACAAAAGAGGCGCAGGTAGACGGATCTCGCGTTCCGCGGCAGTTCCGAAACGCAAGATATAAACAAGATTATCCAGCTCAGAAGCCATGGTAACAAACTTATGCCTTTTCATAGCAGCAAGATCAAAGCTTAAATAAGTAAAAGGATTATCATCAGGGTGTGGGGTGCCTCCAAGATGTTCTAAGATAAGTGTGGCATAAACGCCACCATATAAGTCTCCCTTGTTACCGTTCATAGCAAGGCGTCGAGCAATTAAGGCACCCATATTATAATCAGACCTCCCTGAGAGGGCTGCTGCCAGGATAGCAATATCCGGAGCAGAAATGTTGCTCGTGTTGTCACGAGCTAACACCCCTCTAGCAACATAATATGCAAAATACCTGAGGTGAGGAAATAAGATGCTGGAGATCTTCGATCGATGAATATCCCTCGTACCCATGCTGCAGAGAGAGTTGATGACGGTTTTCAGCTCGGAGGGCTGAGTGGCCATCCTAGCCGTCCTCCCAACGTTTGGCACACCTATTATTTCACAAAACTTTCCCAAAGGCATGGTGATAAGATCATTGTAAATTTTAAACTCAATAGCACCTGAATCAAGATTATATCTAAAACTGTTAATGAAACTGGAGGTGAGTTTTTGATACTGAGTAACACGGCACATGACGAGCCGTGTCAGACCTGCATTAGCACAAAGATTATAAAACTCATCCTTGATTCCCGTAGCTTCAAGGAATTCATCACATGGAAACGTCATAGCACGTGCTGGACTTGTGTCTTCCAACAACTCCAGGGGCACATGATCTTCATTATAGCTCACCCTAGCAGTCGAGGGTGAAGCTGCGGCTCTAGTAACTCGATCGGAGTGTGCGGGCCTCCTCTTCTCAAGCCACCCTTTTGCCCTTCCTAACAAACTCATTTCTAAATTTTTGGCAATTTACAAAAACAAGGATTAAAACAAGGTGAGTTAAGGCAAACTACTCAACTCACTTGCCCAAGGCATAAACTTGCATCAAAACTTGGAAAATAACTTTCTACTCATGCATGCAAGCTCATCTATACAGCACCAAGAACTACTAAATACTCACAAATGAAGCCACCAATCAGAAATCTAATTGGAGGGGTGGAGGAGTCACATACCAGGGAGTATTTGTTCAAAATCTCAGCTCAAATGGTGGGCTGTAGAGAGAGATCGAAGAATCGCCTCCAAGAACAGCAAGAACACAAGAACAAGTGCAGAACTCGCGTTTTTGGAGAAAAAGAGAGAGGGAGGAAGAAGACATACCTGGAGGGGGGCCCTGTGGGCCCCAGGCGCCCTGTGGGCGCGGCCAGGGGGCAGGCCGCGCCAGCTGGCCGCCTGGGCCACTGGTGGGTCCCCCTGGCTGGCCCTAGGTCCCTCTGGGTCACTCCCGACGTGGAAATTTTAATTTTAATTTTTCTGGAATTTTTCTGAAAACTTCACTGCTGAATTTTTTTCGAAGTTCAAAAAGCTGCGAAACTCTCTGAAAACTTGAAGAAGTGAGTAGTATTGTGAAGCTTCAAAACATAAATACTTGGTACAACAAGTAGAACAAGAACTAAAATAAATGAAAACATAACAAGCTCAACTTTTTATCTATATAAAACATGTTTACTAGTAAGGTTGATCAAGTCTCACCAACAAACAGGCGATATATAGAGCAAAAAGTCTCACCTCTTACGAAGTAATCACTGAACCTTTACTTTGATGGACATAGTCCCCACCATGATAGTTTTGTATTTGTAGGCACATGTAGTGGACAGTCCCATTCTCCGATCTTCACGGTCTCGATATTTTCTAAAGAGTTGAGGCCATGCCTCCTGTCGGTCTTCTTTGGAAAATATACCGTGTGTTCTTTATCATTCACATTGAAGGTAACCTTCCCTTTATTGCAATCAATAATAGCACCTGCGGTGTTAAGAAAAGGTCTACCAAGAATAATGGACATGCTCCCATCCTCGGGCATTTCAAGCACAACAAAATCAGTAAGAATCAAACAATTAGCAACTTCTACTGGAACATCCTCACAAATACCTATCGGAACGGCGGTTGACTTGTCAGCCATCTGAAGAGAGATATCTATAGGAATTAGTTTCTCTAAACCGAGCCTCCCGTAAAGAGAGAGAGGCATAACACTCACTCCTGCTCCAAGATCACATAAAGCAGTTTTGACATAATTATTCTTTATGGAGCAAAGAATGGTGGGTATACCTGGATCACCGAGCTTCTCAGGAATCTTGCCTCTGAAAGAGTAATTAGCAAGCATAGTAGATATTGCTTCATTAGGAACTTTTCTTTTATTAGTAACAATATCTTTCATATATTTTGAATAAGGAGGTAACTTAATAGCATCAGTCAAAGGAATTTGAAGAAAAAGAGGTTTAATCCACTCACAAAACTTATTGTAATGCTCTTCTTCTTTAGATTTGATGGACTTACCTGGAAAGGGCATGGGTTTCTGTAACCATGATTCTCTTTCCTTCCCATGTTTTCTTGCGATGAAATCTTCTTTAGTGTACCTCTTACATTTGTCATGTGCTTCTTCTTCTCGAACTTCAGGCGGATCATTCTTCTCGTTATCCTTACCTGCAGGTTCAACACCGTCTTCAGTCTCAGCATCGGAGATAGATACACTATTGGGATCAACAGCTGGCTCTTCATCTGCAATAGGATCATTAGAATTGTCAGCCTCCTTATGTTTCTTCTTCTTCTTTGGAGAGCCAACAATTTCTTCTTCCTGCATTTGAGAATCTTGCTCGATTCTCCTCGGATGCCCCTCTGGATAGAGAGGATCTTGAGTGCTAGTTCCTCCTCGGGTCTTAATCCCGAAAGCCTGCAAATCATCTTGTTTGGCATTGTTAGCAAGCAAATCTTTTTGCACATTAGAAATTTGGTCAAGCTGAGTTTGAACCATATGAAAATGTTTCACAAGACATTGAACATCATTAACCGTTCTACCTAGAACATCAAGCAATCTTTTGATAGCATGGGAATTATCATGCAACTGACTTTGTATCCTCTCATTAAAATGATTTTGTTTCATAATAAAATTATCAAACTCATCTAAACATTGATCAGGAGGCTTACCATGAGGGATGTCACTTGCGTTGAAATCTAAAAGAGAGTGTACCTCTACCATAGGAGGGTGAGTGGTAGGCTCACACAGCTTCTCAATAGGGGGTAGATTCTTCACGTCTTCAGCTTTAATACCTTTCTCTTTAATAGACTTCTTTGCTTCTCGCATATCTTCGGGGCTTAGAACAAACATGCCCCTCTTCTTTGGTGGTGGAGGTGGTTCAGGTACGGACCAATCTTCATGGTTTTTGGCAATCCTGCCCATCAAATCTTCTGCATCTTTCGGCGTCCTTTTCCTGAAAACCCAACCAGCACAACTGTCCAAATAGGACCTGGATTCATCAGTTAGACCAGCATAGAATATATCGATTAATTCGTTCTTAGGGACTTCATGTCCTGGTCTAGCCTGAATCAGACCGCAGTACCTCCCCCAAGCTTTAGGGAGGGACTCATCCTGCAACTGTTTAAAGTTATAAATTCTTTGTAAAGCAGCATGTTGCATGTGAGCAGGAAAGTACTTATCAACAAAAGAGTGAGCTAAGTCTTGAGGACTCTTAATGGAACCGCATGGGAGTGAATCATACCATGCTTTAGCACCTTCCTTCAAGGAGAAAGGAAGAAGCTTGGTCACATAAAAGTATCGTATCTTCTCATCTGTGGTAAACAGGCCACCCAACTCACCGAGTTTAGTCAGGTGTGCTATAGCATCATCATTTTCTCTGCCATAAAAGGGGTCAGCTTCAACCATAGGTATAAGTGAAAGATCAACAGAGAAATCATAATCAGGATCATCAATGCATATAGGAGATGTAGCAAATTCAGGATCAGGAACGGTTTTGTTCTTCAAAGAGTGTTTCTCAAATAGTTTCTTAATAACTTCAGGGTCAGAGCCAGAAAACTCTGTCAGT
Source organism: Secale cereale (assembly GCA_902687465.1). Lineage (NCBI taxonomy): Eukaryota > Viridiplantae > Streptophyta > Magnoliopsida > Poales > Poaceae > Secale > Secale cereale. The sequence goes on along the minus strand of LR738711.1, from coordinate 744,156,749 downwards.
TCCCTGCATAAATCTTCATCAAGCATATAGTAATCATCATCAAGGAGTCTCTCCTTGAGTTTACTCAAATCAGGATAACCATAAGTTTCACCAATAGGGTAGCGAGTAACAGGAATTTCAATTCCAAACTTTTTAGCAGCAGCAGCGATCTGTTTCTCAAGAGCATAACCAAGGGAACTAATATCATCAATAGTGGTAGAAGCATCACCAAGAGTATCAGACATAGTAACAGATTCAGTAGGAGCATCATGTGGTGGTGGTGAGGCAAACTTACTCATAACAGAAGGTGAATCAAGTGTAGCACTAGTGCTCAGAACAGTACCTCTTCTTGTAGTGGATAGTAAGATCGGAACCTTGGGGTCTCCTTTCTTACCCATAGCGAATGAAGTGCAGCAGGTAGGATACTTCAAGTAGACTTGTAAATATTGCTATGCTCCCCGGCAACGGCGCCAGAAAACGGTACTTGATAACCCTCAACCGTAAGGGATCGAGATAGTCTTCGCGGGTAAGAATAACCCAATTTATTGATTCGACACACGGGGAGCCAAAGAGTATGTAATGCCCAGGATGGAACTATACCTCCTACGTGTCGAGGCACGACTTAAAGGCATAAGTCCATCCTAGAATGGTCTCAAGTTTGGTAATCTTTGCACATCTCATGTAAAAGAGGGGAATTGTAAACATAAAATAGTTGGCTTACACTCGCCACGTCACACAAATAAAATACATGTCTCAAACATCATACATTAAGAATATCACAACCCTCTAAGGGCAAAATCCAAATGTCAAGATACCAAACTTAAATAAAACCCACAGGTCGGATCGAATCCTAGTAGAAGTCTCCACTACTGATCATCAGGATAACGAACATAATATCGACTACGCTCCTCGTCGTACTCCCAGTCAAGCTCGGTGCCATCACCTGGATAGCTCACAACTGGACCTGCATCTGGTGTGGTGAAGTAACTGTGAGCCACAGAGGACTCAGCAATCCCGTTCCCGGGTAACAAGACTATTTAAGCCTTGGGTGAGGATAAGGCTGAAGAAACGAATAAGTGTCTGCAGCAGCAACTAGCAACTAGCTTACGTGAAAGAGAGCGAGAAGAGAAAGCCTCGGTCGAGAAGTGATCACGAAGTGATCCTAGCTAAGCTCAACAAACATAACCCCACCGTGTTCAACTCCCGAATCCCTATTTGGAAATTGACAGTCACGGTACACACGCTGGTAGTGTATTGAAACATTGTGTCAAGTTATCTACAACCGGATATTAACAAGCTCCCATCTGCCACATAACCGCGGGCACGGCTTTCGAAAGTTCATAACCCTGCAGGGGTGTTCCAACTTGACCCATTACAAGCCCACGATCCGCGGAGTCGCAACTCCAAAGTGGGAAGACCCGAGTATTCTCGGAATCCCGTGCTCAAGATACTCCGAACTAAGGTAAGGCTAATCCAGCAAATCCTCCCGGCGTGTCGACACCCTGATAGTAGCCGCGCGTATCTAAGTCTCAGGACACGACCAGATGGGCGATTCCACAGGTTTTTACCAGACCTTGAGTTCCCTCGAGGTGGCCCCGCAGACTCCCCGTTTCGGACCAACACTCATGTGGAGCACTGGCCCGGGGTTGTTGATTAAGAAAAAGGGTTTATAACTCCCTATGCAAGTTTAATTTGTTATTAGGCAAATAGTACCAATGTTGGGACTTGCTGGAAAAGACTTAACACTTAGCAGTTTATCGAGGGGGTCCCATACACCCCAACCGTGTTAGGAACGCATAATCAAGGAACATAACACCGGTTTATACGGTTCCTAACGGCATGAGTGGAACAAATCACCAAGAAAAAGGCTTAGCCTTCCACCCTTGCCAATATATAGATGATTTCATTTAGCACTTATATAGTGTGATATAACCCAACAAAACTTCATCATGAAGCAAGCACCTTCGATCTTCACCTGCAACTAGCAATCCTATAAGAAGGGCTGAGCGAAGCGTACTTAGCCAAGCAACGGTTTGCATAGGTAGGGTGGTTAAACATGGTGATGGTTACAAGTAGGAGGCTGACATGAAAGACATGGGCATCGAGGCAAAACTATAGAGCGGAACTACTAGCAATAGGCAAAGATAGTAATGTTATCGGGGTTCGGTCATCTTGCCTGAAGAGAAGTCGTTCGGATCGTCAGAAGGGTCCTCGTGCTCAACCTCGTTGGAAACCTCGTGCTCGTACTCGTACTCGGTCTCAGCTTCCGGCTCTAAACAATACAATCACACAAGGCACAAATCAACAAGATGCAATGCGCACTCGAAAATGATGGATGCATGATGGATGCACTAAGGATGCACACGGAGCACGGAAAATAGCACTCAAGCAAAACACCTCAAAACATGATAACAATAAGATATTACGAATCTACACAGAAAATCAATCAAGTTTCATATAAGACTCGCTGAAATCGGAGCTACGGGCTAAAAGTTATGCCCGAAACAAGAAATAGGCGAAAGCTGAAAATTACAGCAACATAGCAACTTCGGAGCACAAAATAATTAAGCTACAACACTCAAACAACATGGAAAAGAGCATGAACATAAACTAGACATATCCTACAGCAATTAAGTCCAAAGGTGCACCCCCAAAGGAGACACAGATCAATAGCAATAAGCTTGGACATATTGAACTTGACAATAAAATTCTGCCAGAATTTTATTGAAACTTTGGAGCAAAAGATAAACATGCTACAGCCACTTAAATAAGCATGTGAGAACATGAATGGAAAGCCAACAATATATACTACGAGGAACAATCAAGAACCACTCGAAAACTATCATGGATTGTCCTAGAGCAGCAAGCAAACATGGCATCGGAACGTTACAGATTTCAGACTTAGTGAAAATCCACTAAGTGTTGAAACAACAGTTTCATCATGGCATCTAAAAGAGCAAGTTTAAGTCACCTCGAAACTAAATATGGCAAGTGGTAAGCACCTCATTAAAGTACACATGATGGCGATTCCGAAACATACAAGCATGCATCATGGAGATAAACACAACGATAGCAACGAGCTCAACAAGATGGCATTTCATAACAAGTGAAATAACATCACAGTCACATGGCACTTTGCAACGAAGATATACATGGCAAGAATAAATCTATCATGCAACCTAACACATACAACATGTAGAGCATGGCAAGACGAACACGTGGACATGTCATTTGCATCATTCAGACAAACGAGCTAAAAGTTATCACATGGCAAAGATGGCATAAAAACATCACATAGCAGCAATTATACCGGGATGCACTCTTGCAACGGGAAAACAAGCATCTAGATGACTTCTAACATGCATGACACAAAAAGTTAAAACGTAGTGCTAATCACCACGAACGTCTGGACATGCTATTTGCGTGAAACAGACATCCACATAAAAAGTTAGATCAGTTATAAGAATGCATTAGACAATTAAACACAGGGACTTAGAGGACTAAAAGAGGCAACCTCATATCTGGTGGAAAAAAACAAACGGGCCCGGGGCTTCGGCGAAATCGGCCCGGCTCGGCCTGCGGGAGAGGAGGGGCGACTGGGTGGCCCGGCTGGGCCCTTGAGGCGGCCTGAGGCGCGGCCTGGCTCAGGGTGGAGAGAGGGCGCGGCTCGGCTGGCTGCGGCCCGACGGAGGTGGCGAGGCCCGCGGCCTGGAGGCGGCGGCTTCGGGTGGAGGTGGAGCGGAGGGACGAGCGCGCTGGCTCGAGGGCGTACGGGCCGGAGGAGGAAAACGGCGGCCCGCAGGTGAAGTGGTCCAGGCGACGCGGAGAGATGGGCCCAGCTGGCCGATCGGCTGGCGGAGCGATCGATCGGGCGGAGGGAAGGGAGTGGGCCGGTGCGGGCGATGTGGTCCACCCGCTGGCTGGCGCGGTGGGAGCCCAGCCGGCGAACGGGAGCTGCCGATCTGGCCCGATCGGGGCGCCAGAGGGAGGCGCTGGTCTGCTGCGTCGAGGGAGGAGGGGGTTGACCTGGCCCTCGAGGGACTGGCCTACGGAATCGAAGGAACTGGCGGCTGAGAGCTGCCAAATGGCTGTGAGGGGGTGGCCAGATCCAAAATTTTAGGGGGAGAAGTGGGGAAGAAGCTAGGGATGCCCAAAATGGACCTAGGGGTATATATATCTCAGATCTGCTAGGGTTAGGGTGATCTGGGGGTGTTTAAAGCCCTCCGATCGCGATCCGACGGATCCGATCGCGGGGAAAGTTAAGATGGGCCTAGGAGGGGGTAGTGGGCTGCTGTAGGGATGTTTTTGGGCCACAAAGTGGAGGCACTTTGGGTCCACACGAATAGCTGTTGGGATAGCAAACGGAGTCCAAACGCGACGAGATTTGAGAGGCGGGTTACACACAACAAAACAACAACACACGACAAGTCTCGCGGCACACCGGTAACGTTACACGGCGAAACACCAAAGTAGGCCTACGGGACGCCACGGACGCGTGAGGGAGCTCCAGAACGCGAAACAGACAACGGGAAAGAACGCGTGGAACCGGATGCAACCGACAACACAAATGCAATGCGATGCACATGTCTACATGATATGAATGAATGCCACACACGCACACAACAAAACGACGAAAACCCGAAAAACAAAGAACCCGAAATGGAATAGATGAAGCCGGAGATATATTATATGCCCAAACGGGAAAGTATTACATCCGGGGCATTACAAACTCTCCTCTACTACAAAAAGATCTCGTCCCGAGATCTAGGACTGGAAAAAGGAAGGGTACTCGGAACGAAGATGATCTTCTCGTTCCCAGGTAGCTTCTCGGTCGGTGTGATGTGACCACTTGACTTTCAAGAATTTGATGGACTTGTTGCGGGTCTTGCGCTCGGTTTCTTCGAGAATAGCAACGGGATGCTCTCGGCAGGACAAGTCTTGTTGAAGATCAATCTCTTCAAACGGAATCATGCGCTCAGGTGCCTTGAAGCATTTGCGGAGTTGAGACACATGGAACACATCATGAACATTGGCGAAGTTTGAAGGGAGCTCAAGTTGATAGGCTAGATCGCCTCTTTTGCCAAGAATCTTGAAAGGCCCGACGTATCTAGGAGCAAGCTTTCCTTTGATACCGAATCTTTGGGTGCCTTTCATCGGAGAAACACGGAGATAGACATGATCACCAATGTTGAAAGCCAAATCACGATGCTTGCCGTCATAGTAGCTCTTCTGACGCGACTGAGCGGCCTTGAGATTCTCATGTATGACTTTGCACATTTCTTCGGCTTCTGAGATCAAGTCATTGCCAAGAAGTTGACGTTCGCCTGTTTCAGACCAGTTGAGAGGGGTACGGCACTTTCTACCATAGAGGATTTCAAACGGTGCTTTGCCTGCACTTGCTTGAAAGCTGTTGTTGTAAGAGAACTCGGCAAATGGAAGGCAGTCTTCCCATTTCATGCCGAAAGATATGACACAGGCTCTGAGCATGTCTTCTAGAATCTGATTCACTCGCTCGACTTGACCACTAGTCTGAGGGTGAAAAGCAGTGCTGAACCTGATCTTAGTGCCCATGGCGGACTGAAAGGAGTCCCAGAACCTTGAAGTGAACAAACTTCCACGGTCTGAGGATGTAACTTGAGGAATGCCATGTAAGGACACAATTCTGGAAGTGTACATCTCTGCCAATTGAGCTGCATTGATTGATTCTTTGACTGGCAGGAAGTGAGCGACTTTGGTAAGCTTGTCAATCACCACGAAGATAGAATCATTTCCTCGCTTGGACTTAGGAAAACCAGTGACGAAGTCCATTTCAATGTGGTCGAACTTCCACTCTGGAATAGGAAGAGGTTGGAGAAGACCGGCTGGACGTTGATGTTCTGCTTTCACTCTTCTGCAAACATCACATTCATTCACGAATTGGGCAATCTCCCTTTTCATGCGTGTCCACCAGTAAGATTGCTTGAGATCTTGATACATCTTGGAACTGCCAGGATGAATGGAAAGGAGAGAATCATGTGCTTCTTCCATTATGAGCTTCCTGAGATCACCTTTGGGAACAACGAGTCTGTCCTCGAAGAACAAGGTATCTCTCTCATCAACACGAAAGCACTTGTATTTCGGAATGCCCTTTGCAATACCATGTTTCACCTTCTTCACCATGGTATCCCTGAGTTGGGTCTCACGGACCTGATCTTCCAAGGTAGGAGCAATTTGAAGATTTGCAAGAAAACCCTGCGGAACAACTTGGAGGTTGAGCTTCCTGAATGCTTCACAAAGCTCAAGCTGGTACGGCTTGATAAGAAGGCTGTTGCAATACGCCTTTCTGCTCAAAGCATCTGCAATTACATTTGCCTTTCCAGGAGTGTATTCGATGCTGGGATTATACTCTTGGATCATTTCAACCCAACGAGTCTGGCGGAGGTTCAGATGCGGCTGTGTGAAGATGTACTTCAAGCTCTTGTGATCAGTGAAGATGTCGACTTTTCTGCCCAACAACAGATGTCTCCACGTAATCAAAGCATGTACCACAGCTGCTAGCTCGAGATCATGTGTGGGATAGTTCTTCTCACTTGGCTTGAGCTGACGAGAAGTATATGCCACAATTCTCTTGTCTTGCATAAGCACACCACCAAGACCTTGAAGAGAAGCATCACAGAATACTTCATAGGGCTTGGACTCATCTGGAGGAGTCAGAACTGGAGCAGAGACGAGCTTTTCTTTGAGAGTTTTGAATGCCACTTCACACTCTGGAGACCAAAAGTATTTGACATTCTTCTGAAGCAAGTTGGAAAGAGGCTTGGCAATCTTGGAGAAGTTCTCAACGAACCTTCTGCAATAGCTGGCAAGACCCAGAAAACTGCGGAGTTGCTTGACGTTCTGAGGAGCTTCCTAGTTGACAATTGCTTCAACTTTCTCGGGATTAACCGCAATACCGTCAGCTGAGATGATGTGGCCCAGGTACAAAACCTTATCGAGCCAGAACTCGCACTTTGAACTTGGCATAGAACTTATGCTCTCGGAGTCGATCAAGAACCAGACGTAAGTGCTTTTCGTGATCTTCTTCATTCTTGGAAAACACCAGAATATCATCCAGATACACAAGCACAAACTCGCCAGTATAGGGGTTGAAGATGTAAGGCATCATCCTCGAAAAGGTAGGAGGAGCATTGGCGAGACCAAAAGACATGATGGTATACTCGTATGAACCGTAGCTCATTCTGAAGGCCGTCTTGGGAATGTCTTCCTCGCGAATGCGAATTTGATGATAGCCCATTCGGAGATCGAGCTTAGAGAACACTTTAGCTCCCTTGAGCTGCTCGAAGAGTTCGTTGATGTTGGGGAGCGGATATTTGTTCTTTATTGTCTTCTTGTTCAATGGCCGGTAATCAACGCAGAGACGCTCCGTGCCATCTTTCTTCTTGACAAATAAGACACCACAGCCCCAAGGAGACGTATTAGGCCTGATGAGACCCATACTCTCCTGTTTATCAAGCTGCTTCTTCAATTCCTTCAATTCGTCCGGAGAGAGCTTGTACGGACGCCGGCATGCTGGCTCAGTACCCGGCTCGAGTTCAATAACGAATTCCACCTGACGGTGTGGAGGCATGCCTGGAAGTTCTTCAGGAAAGATGTCTTGATATTCGTTCACCACCGGAATTTGAGATATGGCATTAATTTTGCCCTTATCATTGAGAGATAAAAGCCTGATAGTGTTATCCCCGGAGGCAAAGATAATCACATCTTCATCAGGATGAGTCATCTTGACTTCCTTCTGTGCACAATCAATGTGAGCATCATGCTGAGAAAGCCAATCCATCCCGAGGATGAATTCAATGTCAGAATTACCAAGAATCACCGGTTTAGCCAGAAAGCGATAATCACCCATGCGAATGGAAACATCCGGAGCATAGACACTAGAAGTCATAATCCTGCCCGGAGAAATAACTTGCAACTTCTGAGGCAAATTTGAAGTGACAACATCGCGCTTGGATGCAAATGGTTGAGACATGAAGGAACATGTAGCACCTGAATCAAATAACACTTTAGCTGGAAAAGAGTTAACTAAGAGGTTACCCAAAATCACATCAGAAGAATTCTCCGCTTGTGCTGCATTCATCAGATTCACCCTTGCTGCCTTTGGATCATGCTTGACCATAGCGGTACCGACATGTGGAGGAGGTGGAAGACGCTTCGGGTTCGGACATCTGTTGGCATAGTGACCTTTCTGAGTGCATTTGTTGCAAGTCACTTCTGAGAGAGGACGGAAATGAGAACCACTTGACTTGGAGCCTTGAGACTGAAATTGCTTCTTCGACTGGTTGCTCGGGTTGGGTGGGTGGGAGAAACCACGTCCACCGGAGTTCTTGTTGCTGTTGGAGTTGTTGGAGTTGTTGTAAGGAGCTCGAATCACTGGAGGAGGAGGAAGCCAAAATTTCTGATGCTTCGAGACCATCTGAGACGATGAGGAAGAGTGAACGGCATCTCAAATTCTCTTTTTAGAAGCCTCCATCTTAAGCTGAGCTGCCTCTTGTTTCAAAACCATGTTATAGAATTTGTCGAATTCATCGGGCTCGAACAAGGTGAGAGCAAGTTGAAGTTCATCTTTGAGACCTCCACGGAACTGGTAGATTTTGCTCTTAGCATCAGGAATGTCTTGCTTAGCATAGCGGGCAAGGTTTTGGAACTTGACATTATACTGATAGACTGTCATAGAGCCCTGCTTCAGGTTGCGGAATTGCTCACGCATACCCTCGATGACACTTGTTGGAATATGATGAGAGCGAAAGTCCTTGCAGAAATTCTCCCAAGAGATCACTTGACCTGGCCTGGAGTCTTTGTACTGCTGCCACCAGTCAGCTGCTTGGTCTTTGAGTTGGAAGGCTGCAAACTTCACATAATCCTCTTCTCTTACGTTACTGCACTCAAAATGCTTCTTTATGTCGGTTAACCAATCTTCAGCATCAAGAGGGTCGACACATTAACTGAAAGCTTTTGGATTATTGGCCAAGAACTGGTTGAGAGTAGCATGGTGCTGCTGGTTGAAGAAGTTGCCTTGATTCCCTGGAACACCCTGATTAGCTTGATTAGCTTGCATCTGTTGCATCATCTGCATCAACATCTGGGTGTTCTGAGCTGTAGTCTGCATAATCGCTCTCCAAGCCTCAGACGGAGGAGGAGGGGAAGGAGGACGATCTGGGACCTCTTCACCCTCTGGGTTAGCGTTGGGAACCCTTTTCGGAGCCATCCTGAAAGAGATGACCACGAATCATCAATTGATTGACAGAAGGTATAAGCTGAATCAATGGAATGAATTGCAACAAGTCTTCACAATAATCATTCGAACAATAGGAACGAATGAAATCATTCGAACAATAGTAACGAATGAAATCATTCGAACAAGAGGAACGAATGAAATTCTCAGTTTAAAGATAACATCAATCTTCACGAGAAGCCACATAGGGGACAAAAGGTAAAATAAGAAAAATAACAAGGTACAGACGGGAACAAACCCAAGATAGGAGCTTCGTTCTAACATCTTTGTGCTGAAAGCATATGAACGCGTTACAAAAGGGTTTTGCAATCCCCGGATCAGCATAGCCAAGGACCCTTTAAGATGCAACTCCCGATCGGAACATCGGTCATAATACCACTTCACTCAATGTAGAACCCCGAACTCACTAACCTGCATTCGTTGGAAGAATGCCTACGATCTACTGGATAACCCACCTATTAATTTCCGAAAGATTCCAGTTATGCAATCAGGTGTTGGGGATACACGGGAAGCACCGCGCAATCAACTCTAAACCTACATCCAGGTGTATCCATCCTTCAACACATAACCGGTCTTTCTCGGAAACTGTTTACCTCGGACCTTCGAAAAGCATCCACTATAACAAGCTATGGCAATACTCCCGAACTACCTCCCCAGTACTGGGTGATGTCGGGGTTATCTTGCCACTGGCCGTATAGGAGAGATTTTCGATGTCGGCCGTCTTAAGTATTTAGTACTGCCGCGATATGCTTGTGACGACAATACCCCGAAGCTCAACTCCCCGGGACACTGCCACAACCCCTAATGTCAGGAGGCATCGAGAACAATATTCTCGTCACAAGAACATTGAAACAATCCCAGAATACTCGCGAGATTCCTAAAAAAAATTTGGTGCAATTTTTGAAGATAGAAGAGGCAAGAGTAGTCGTCAGGAGTCCTCACCAGAGAGAAAAGGGATGCGAAGCAAAGAAATCCTACTCTCCGATATAATATATAGGACTCAAAATATTTTCAGTGTGTGCCTAGACTCGACCGTCAACGATTCGATCAAATAGTGGGGGCTCCTAGGTCGGAGAAGGCTCTGTTACCAACTTGTAATGCCCAGGATGGAACTATACCTCCTACGTGTCGAGGCACGACTTAAAGGCATAAGTCCATCCTAGAATGATCTCAAGTTTGGTAATCTTTGCACATCTCATGTAAAAGAGGGGAATTGTAAACATAAAATAGTTGGCTTACACTCGCCACGTCACACAAATACAATACATGTCTCAAACATCATACATTAAGAATATCACAACCCTCTAAGGGCAAAATCCAAATGTCAAGATACCAAACTTAAATAAAACCCACAGGTCGGATCGAATCCTAGTAGAAGTCTCCACTACTGATCATCAGGATAACGAACATAATATCGACTACGCTCCTCGTTGTACTCCCAGTCAAGCTCGGTGCCATCACCTGGATAGCTCACAACTGGACCTGCATCTGGTGTGGTGAAGTAACTGTGAGCCACAGAGGACTCAGCAATCCCGTTCCCGGTTAACAAGACTATTTAAGCCTTGGGTGAGGATAAGGCTGAAGAAAAGAATAAGTGTCTGCAGCAGCAACTAGCAACTAGCTTACCTGAAAGACAGCAAGAAGAGAAAGCCTCGGACGAGAAGTGATCACGAAGTGATCCTAGCTAAGCTCAACAAACATAACCCCACCGTGTTCAACTCCCGAATCCCTATTTGGAAATTGACAGTCACGGTACACACGCTGGTAGTGTATTGAAACATTGTGTCAAGTTATCTACAACCGGATATTAACAAGCTCCCATCTGCCACATAATCGCGGGCACGGCTTTGGAAAGTTCATAACCCTGCAGGGGTGTTCCAACTTGACCCATTACAAGCCCACGATCCGCGGAGTCGCAACTCCAAAGTGGGAAGACCCGAGTATTCTCGGAATCCCGTGCTCAAGATACTCCGAACTAAGGTAAGGCTAATCCAGCAAATCCTCCCGGCGTGTCGACACCCTGATAGTAGCCGCGCATATCTAAGTCTCAGGACACGACCGGATGGGCGATTCTACAGGTTTTTACCAGACCTTGAGTTCCCTCGAGGTGGCCCCGCAGACTCCCCGTTTCGGACCAACACTCATGTGGAGCACTGGCCCAGGGTTGTTGATTAATAAAAAGGGTTTATAACTCCCTATGCAAGTTTAATTTGTTATTAGGCAAATAGTACCAATGTTGGGACTTGCTGGAAAAGACTTAGCACTTAGCGGTTTATCGAGGGGGTCCCATACACCCCAACCGTGTTAGGAACGCATAATCAAGGAACATAACACCGGTTTATACGGTTCCTAACGGCATGAGTGGAACAAATCACCAAGAAAAAGGCTTAGCCTTCCACCCTTGCCAATATATAGATGATTTCATTTAGCATTTATATAGTGTGATATAACCCAACAAAACTTCATCATGAAGCAAGCACCTTCGATCTTCACCTGCAACTAGCAATGCTATAAGAAGGGCTGAGCGAAGCGTACTTAGCCAAGCAACGGTTTGCATAGGTAGGGTGATTAAACATGGTGATGGTTACAAGTAGGAGGCTGACATGAAAGACATGGGCATCGAGGCAAAACTATAGAGCGGAACTACTAGCAATAGGCAAAGATAGTAATGTTATCGGGGTTCGGTCATCTTGCCTGAAGAGAAGTCATTCGGATCTTAAGAAGGGTCCTCGTGCTCAACCTCGTTGGAAACCTCGTGCTCGTACTCGTACTCGGTCTCAGCTTCCGGCTCTAAACAATACAATCACACAAGGCACAAATCAACAAGATGCAATGCGCACTCGAAAATGATGGATGCATGATGGACGCACTAAGGACGCACACGGAGCACGGAAAATAGCACTCAAGCAAAACACCTCAAAACATGATAACAATAAGATATTACGAATCTACACAGAAAATCAATCAAGTTTCATATAAGACTCGCTGAAATCGGAGCTACGGGCTAAAAGTTATGCCCGAAACAAGAAATAGGCGAAAGCTGAAAATTACAGCAACATAGCAACTTCGGAGCGCAAAATAATTAAGCTACAGCACTCAAACAACATGGCAAAGAGCATGAACATAAACTAGACATATCCTACAACAATTAAGTCCAAAGGTGCACCCCCAAAGGAGCCACGGATCAATAGCAATAAGCTTGGACATATTGAACTTGACAATAAAATTCTGGCTGCAGAATTTTATTGAAACTTTGGAGCAAAAGATAAACATGCTACAGCCACTTAAATAAGCATGTGAGAACATGAATGGAAAGCCAACAATATATACTACAAGGAACAATCAAGATCCACTCGAAAACTATCATGGATTGTCCTAGAGCAGCAAGCAAACATGGCATCGGAACGTTACAGATTTCAGACTTGGTGAAAATCCACTAAGTGTTGAAACAGCAGTTTCATCATGGCATCTAAAAGAGCAAGTTTAAGTCACCTCGAAACTAAACATGGCAAGTGGTAAGCACCTCATTAAAGTACACATGATGGCGATTCCGAAACATACAAGCATGCATCATGGAGATAAACACAACGATAGCAACGAGCTCAACAAGATGGCATTTCATAACAAGTGAAATAACATCACAGCCACATGGCACTTTGCAACGAAGATATATATGGCAAGAATAAATCTATCATGCAACCTAACACATACAACATGTAGAGCATGGCAAGACGAACACGTGGACATGTCATTTGCATCATTCGGACAAACGAGCTAAAAGTTATCACATGGCAAAGATGGCATAAAAACATCACATAGCAGCAATTATACCGGGATGCACTCTTGCAACGGGAAAACAAGCATCTAGATGACTTCTAACATGCATGACACAAAAAGTTAAAACGTAGTGCTAATCACCACGAACGTCTGGACATGCTATTTGCGCGAAACGGACATCCACATAAAAAGTTAGAGCAGTTATAAGAATGCATCAGACAATTAAACACAGGGACTTAGAGGACTAAAAGAGGCAACCTCAGATCTGGTGGAAAAAAACAAACGGGCCCGGGGCTTCGGCGAAATCAGCCCGGCTCGGCCTGCGGGCGAGGAGGGGCGACTGGGTGGCCCGGCTGGGCCCTTGAGGCGGCCTGAGGCGCGGCCTTGCTCGGGGTGGAGAGAGGGCGCGACCCGGCTGGCTGCGGCCCGACGGAGGTGGCGAGGCCCGCGGCCTGGAGGCGGCGGCTTCGGGTGGAGGTGGAGCGGAGGGACGAGCGCGCTGGCTCGAGGGCGTACGGGCCGGAGGAGGAAAACGGCGGCCCGCAGGTGAAGTGGTCCAGGCGACGCGGAGAGATGGGCCCAGCTGGCCGATCGGCTGGCGGAGCGATCGATCGGGCGGAGGGAAGGGAGTGGGCCGGTGCGGGCGATGTGGTCCACCCGCTGGCTGGCGCGGTGGGAGCCCAGCCGGCGAACGGGAGCTGCCGATCTGGCCCGATCGGGGCGCCAGAGGGAGGCGCTGGTCTGCTGCGTCGAGGGAGGAGGGGGTTGACCTGGCCCTCGAGGGACTGGCCTACGGGATCGAAGGAACTGGCGGCTGAGAGCTGCCAAATGGCTGTGAGGGGGTGGCCAGATCCAAAATTTTAGGGGGAGAAGTGGGGAAGAAGCTAGGGATGCCCAAAATGGACCTAGGGGTCTATATATCTCAGATCTGCTAGGGTTAGGGTGATCTGGGGGTGTTTAGAGCCCTCCGATCGCGATCCGACGGATCCGATCGCGGGGAAAGTTAAGATGGGCCTAGGAGGGGGTAGTGGGCTGCTGTAGGGGTGTTTTTGGGCCACAAAGTGGAGGCACTTTGGGTCCACACGAATAGCTGTTGGGATAGCAAACGGAGTCCAAACGCGACGAGATTTGAGAGGCGGGTTACACACAACAAAACAACAACACACGACAAGTCTCGCGACACACCGGTAACGTTACACGGCCAAACACCAAAGTAGGCCTACAGGACGCCACAGACGCCTGAGGGAGCTCCGGAACGCGAAACGGACAACGGGAAAGAACGCGTGGAACCGGATGCAACCGACAACACAAATGCAATGCGATGCACATGTCTACATGATATGAATGAATGCCACACACGCACACAACAAAACGACGAAAACCCGAAAAACAAAGAACCCGAAATGGAATAGATGAAGCCGGAGATATATTATATGCCCAAAAGGGAAAGTATTACATCCGGGGCATTACAGAGTATTTATAAGCTTTGACAGTTGAGTTGTTAATTCAACCGCACCTGAAATATACTTACTTGCAACAAAAGATAAGTGGTAACAGTGATATGATAGTGATGATGGTGATAGTAAAAGTAAACAGCAAAAGTAAATAGCAGGAGTAAATGGCAAAAGTAGTAACTAGTAACCAGCAGGATTTAAAACACTGTAGGCTAGGGAGATGGATGGTTGGGCGCTGCATGGATGAGATATATCATGTTTCTAACTTGGGGCACGACACACGGAAAAGTAATGATCATCTAGGCAAATATCAAACATTAGGCATGTATCCCGTAGGTAGTTGTACGTGCTTGCAATAAGAACTTGCACAACATCTTTTGTCCTACCATCCCGCTACGAACGGGGCCAAAAGGAACTTATGGAGATTAAGGTGCTCCTGTCAAAGAGCACCAGAACAAAGCAATGAACTCAATGGATACATGTAATCCTCAAACTACGGACCATCCCCTTTGGTGTCCCAAGCTGTCACTTTTGGGATCGCCGGTTCCGAACCGTAATAGGTGCAAACAACTCATAGATAGGATCAAGAACACAAATATATTCATGCAAACACATATGGTTCAGATCTGAAATCATGGCACTCGGGCCCTAAGTGTCAAGCATTAAGCATAACAAGTTGAAGCAAAGATGATCAACACCATAGTAGATGATAGGCAACATGCCCCCAACGATCTGACAAACTATTACATGATCTAACTCATCCAATCCCTACCATCCCCTTCGCCTACAGCAGGGGATTACTCACACATGGAAGGAGAAGTCATGGAGGGATGATGGAGTGGTGATGGTGATGACGATGGCGACGATCTCCCCTCTCCGGAGGCCAATTCAGCCTCCAGATTAGCCCTCCCGAAGAAGAACAGAGGGTGGCGGCGGCTCCGCGACGAAAACTGCGAAAAGATCTTCTGATCTGGGTTTTTTTCGTCATGAGCTAAAATACGAGTCGAAGTAGGGCACCAGGGGAGGTGGGGCCCACCCAGGTGACCCCCCGGCGCGGCCAGGGGCTGGGCCGCGCCACCAGGGCTCCTGGGCCCCCCTGGCCCCCCTCTGGCCCCTCTTTTGGCTCCGGGTTCCTTCGGGTGCGTGGATTTTCTGTGATTTTTCGTGGATTTTTCTGAGATACCTAAAAATCCGTTTTCCTGCACACAATAAAACCATACAGGCAGCTCTGCTGAAAACAGCGTCAGTTCGGGTTAGTTTAGTTCAAATCATGCAAGAATGAGGTCAAAACAATATCAAAAGTGTTTGGAAAAGTAGATACGTTTGAGACGTATCAGCGCCCAAGCTTGATGTATAAATATTCTGGTAAACCGGATGATCCTCAATGGTTTTCCAAGGAAAAACTTTCCGAATCGGAAGTTATTGAATCAGCTAAGAAGATGCTCAATGTCTCCTTAGACAAATGTAGCCAAACCGGATTGGCTCCATACTACAAGAAAAACAAGCTGCCTGCTGTAAGTCTTGCTTTCCTTCTTATGTTTTTAATTCGTTCCTTTAAACCGTTCTTTCAATTATCTTTCATCTTTTTGAACAGGCTGATGATCCTTTTTGGAAGAGGAAACCTCAGGAAAAGGCCGGAAAACAGCTGCGCCGGAAAGCTTTCGCTATCAAGAAGAGAAAGGCGGCTGCTGCTTCCGGTTCACGCTGAAGATGATGATCCGGACTCCGAGGTATGAATTAACCCGACTATGACTTATTTACTTTTTATCCATATTTGTATTTAACGGTAACTTTTCACAGGAGTTGGCTGAAGGAGATAAACCGGCCGAAATTGAGGTAACTATCCTTTCTTCCGATTCAGAACCACTTCCACAAAAAAGTCGTCGGACAGTCCGGAAATATCAGTTTTCTCACCCTTATGCTCAATTGGATCCCAATTTTCTTTTGAAGAAACAGCAACATGAAGCCCTTCGCCGGACTACCCGTCACAGCGGCCTTGCAGTTGAGTCATCTGGAATTTCTCTTACTCCGGCTCGGAGGCACCGCTCTGAGGTTATACTCTCTCCAACTCTTCTTCATCCCAAGGCTGGGCTTATACGCAAACCGCTTAAACCGTCTGACCCTGATTATCAGGATACTCCCTTATCTTCTTCCGGCGAATCAACTGCCACACAACTCCCACCCCTGAAAACTGTCCCAGGGTAAGTCTTTTAATTTATCCGGTTTATGATTGCACTTTGCTTTACAATTCTGACTTCTTTTTCCAATTCCTTTCAGCAAGCCTAAACCCAGCAAAAAGGCAAAAGCCAACAAACCAACTGCTGAGGCTGCTATTGATGATCCGGTGGTTGATCTGGATACAACCGTCCCTCCAGAAGGCGAGCCCACAATGCCGCTTGAAAATCCCGCTCCTATGGATCATACCACCGCGCCTGAGAATCCCAATAATGAGGATGTTCGTGAACCGGCAAGTCCTGCCCGGGCCAATTCTCCTCGGACCAATCCGGCTCCTGCTAGTCCGGTTCACACTGCAACCCCACCACCAACGACTGCTTCTCCGGAAGTCCAAGTAATCGGCACAGCTTACACCGCTCCCGCTGAGCCCACTGTCCTAGCCAAACATACGGCTAAAGCGGAGAAGTTGCATCAAGAAAAGGGCAAATGGAGTACATAACTGTCTAGCCTTGCCGATATGCTCAGGAGCTTTATTCCGGGTACTTGAACCGTCTTCATAGCAGTCGAGATTATGAAGCGGGCTTGGTTAACCTGATGAAGGACAAGTATGAGGTAATCCATTTTTGCTTTTGATGTGCTTCTATCTATATCATAGTAGTCCCCAAGTTCCGGTTTAGCTGCACGTAGAAGGTGAACCGGTACTTATAACTTGGACAACTGATCTTACATTAGCCCCCAAGTATCAAGTAGATAACTTGGTTATGTGCTTGAGACTTGTATGAATTTTCCTTTGATACTTCAACTATCCATTAGCCCCCAAGTGTCAAGTAGACAACTTGCTTGTGTGCTTGAGACTTGTCTTTAAATTGCTATCATTTGACACTTCAACTGCCCATTAGCCCCCAAGTGTCAAGTAGACAACTTGCTTGTGCGCTTGAGACTTGTCTTACTTTTGCTTTTGTTCCATTTGATTTTCCTTGCAGGCTGATTTGAACCGGAGAGCTGAAGAGATCGCTGAACTCCGGAACAGACTTACTGAAACAGAGTCTGCTGCTTCTAAGGCCAAGAAAGATTTGGCGCTGAGCTTAAAAACGGCTGAATAGCTGAAGAAATTCTTTGAAGAGGAGCAGACCGCCTTTGAGGTTCAGAAAAAGGATTTGGAAAAAAGGGCAAAGGACGTTGAGGAAGCCCTTAATCCGGTGACTGAAGAGTTAACCGGTCTAAAGCAGCAAATAGAGTTGATGACTTCTGCTGTCTTCGGTAAGTACACAATCTGTATTCCTGTTTTCATTCTTGCCATCTTTAATCCGTTCCGGTTTAATTGTGATAATTATATGCAGGGCGCCGTGTCACCCATCTTGGGGATGACTTACGAAAAAACTCAAAGCGTCTTATACTCTGGTCGAGCAGCTGTATTCCGGCGCTCAAAGGATCATAAGCGCAATGTCCTTTAATAAACCGGCTCCCACTACTATCCAAGGTACCTTAGAAAAGCTTTCTGTCTTACCAGTCCGCTTGGAGGAAGTCAAAAAGTCTGCAGCTCGAGCCGGTTCTCTCATGGCGCTTACTAGAGCCAAAGCATGGGTCCCGGATTTTGATCCGGAAGAAGCCTTAAATGGGTATCCCAACACTAAAGAGGACGGATCAGCTTTCACTGCAAAGGATCTTCATGCTTTAACTAAGGAGATGCATCCTCTCGCGAGCAAGCTGGCTGCTGAAGCAGATTTGTCCAGGTATCATCCGGGATATGATTTACAGAACGAGCGGGTGGATCGGCCGGTTTATGACACCGTCAATCTAATCCCACCAGTGCGCCCTCATACTTTCGCCCCAGATATTGATCCGTCTGAACTCATCAATGAGGAGATGTACTTTCGTGCCTTAACGAAAATCGACTGGTGCGTCCCCGACTTCCAGCCGCTTCAAGAAGATGAAGAGACTCCGGACCAAGTTGATCCCCAGCCGTCGCAGCAGGAAGAAGCGTAGATCATAGTATGTCTTTGTAGTTGCAGTCTCATGTTGCCGGACAATCTTTAATCCGTTCAGGCCTGCTATGCCTTGTAATAGGATAGTATAAAACATTATTCATCTTGATCCGGATATTCCAACTTGTTTTGACGTTGCCAATTTAAGTCTGATCTAATATGGTTTGTTTTGCATATTATATGTTCCTGCATAGATAACACTGAAAATATGTCCTAGCGGTTTACCGCCGGACAAATTAAATTGTTCTCACAATATATCAAACAAGTGTATACTTATATCAGAAATAACTTTATACCTGAGATCAAGTATGCTTGATACTCTTAATCCGGCGAATTTTGCCTTTTTGAAGGGAGTCTTTTGATAGACCCAATAATAATCCCGGGTCTTTATAGAAGCCACCGGTTTAGATCATGCTTGGCTCCTTACTTTGTTTCTGCCTGATGATTGTTCCGGGTTATGATGAATGCCGGTTTAACTCTTGCTGGTGTTTATAACCCAGACTTTGAACTTATGCTGGTGTTCATGACCCAGACTTTTGAACTTATGCTGGCGTTCATGACCTAGACTTTTTGAACTTATGCTGGTGTTCATGACCCAGACTTTTGAACTTACGTGGTCAACTTCTTGAGTTGTCCCACTTCGGATTAAAGAACCATAAAACATAGACACAAGAAATGCAAGTTTTGCAAATAAAACCATGTAGTCGAGGCTTTTTACGAGCTGCCAGGCTCAAAGCAAGGTTCAGCCAATCAATGGATGCGGGTACCATCCAGAGGGCCTGTCGATGGATGCGGGTACCATCCATAGGAACCGGATATGACCAACAGGGGTTAAGCTAGAATGCGGGTACCATTCTGCCCCCTGCTGGTCATATAAAACTTTAGCCAATCACTGGATGCGGGTACCGTCCAGAGGGCCTCTATGGTTCCTGTCGTGGAAATAGCACGGCAGATGTCCGGTTTAACGGACTTGATGATGGAACCATCGCACGGGTTAGCTTGAAAGGGTTCATAGCACACAAAGGACACAGAGGGTTTATACTAGTTCGGCCCCTTCGATGAAGTTAAAAGCCTACGTCTAGTTGGTTTGGTATTGCTTGGGCTTCGGATTACAGGGAGCGGATTCGCTTGCCTGCGTCTCGACGGGTTGATTGTTGCTTGTCCCTGAACCGTCGCCGGGTCGTCCCTTTATATAGAGGGTACGCCTGGCCCGGTCTACAGAGTCCCGAGGCCGGCTCATACTTGTGTCCGCCTCGGTCTCTATCTTTTCTTTCTTATCTCTCAAGTTACATCATCGGGCGGTTTACAAACCATAGCTACATACATGGGCCCTAAGATCTCATGGGCCATAGCCTTTACTAAAATATTACAACCAAGTATAATATAACTAAGCCGGTTTACACTAGCCGGTTCATACCTGCTAGTCATATCCCTGACATTAGGCCCCAGAATGATTTGAACTTGTTCATATCAGTCTTCCTTATCTTGTATAATTTTTCTTCTTTGTCTTCATATTTTTGTAAACCGGCTCTGACGTCATCTTCGAGAATCACTAAATCTGATCGTGACATCATCTCCGCATTTAACGCCGTGAGCTGTACTATAGCTTTGTTTAAGGGTTATCCCGAGAATCGAGGCGCCAGAGGATCTTTATCCGATTTTTTGCCTCCTCGAATCCCGCACCTGTCGCTTCAGATCTGACTCTTCTTTATAAATACCGCTACCCCTCATTCATTATATTCTTCCCGCTCCGTCTTCTTCTTACGTCTTCTTCCTCCGTCGTCGCCCGAGCTCGAACCGCCGCCGTCGACCGCTGGATCCAAGTCCTCGCCAGCCGCTGCATCACCCTGAGCTCGACCAGAGAACCTCCGCCGCCGATTCCTGCCGTTTCAGGTATGTCCTTCTTCTTTATTATTAGTCTGCAACTTCTAGGGTTTCTTCCTACGCCTCCGCCATTAGAGCCATAATAGAAGCTTCATCTTGTTCGTCCTTAAGCCAATGATTTCTAGTAACTTTGTCCTTCAGATCTTGCCTTTAAATCGCACTTTTACTCTGCTGTAAATACTTCGAATCTCCATTGTTCCTGTTTAGCCTGTAGATTTACCCGCTTAGTATAAGATCCTTGTAGCTCCTTCCCGTATACTCTTACATTAGTTTCTCTTTTCTTAGCATGCTCAGATCTATTCCTCCTTAGCAGTCTTTTGAAAACCTGTTTTTATCCTCGTTAAATCTGCTAAGTATGTCCCGGTTTAAGTTGATATGCCCTGTTCTTGCGAAACTCTGTAACTTAACGCAACGGTTTAGCCGCTCCCCTTCAACTGCCATTAACCGGAAATGATATAGATTGTCATAATTGCCGGTTTAACCACGCTATTAGTCCTCAGCGAAATCGTTGCGTAACTCTCATAGATAATGTCCGGTTTACACCGCTGCATTTTCATAATCCGTTTTCTGTATTTTATCTTTTCCAGTACCTTGCTCTTTCGTTGCAATGGCTAAGCAGTATGTCTCCTGTGATTGGGTTCCTTCGGTCATTACTGAGGATGATTTAATCAAGCTGTCTGAAATTGGCACTTTAGGACCTCAATCTGAATTAAAGTGGCGGGCTCCGGGTAATGAATGTCCCCCTACTCCCAGGTCCGGAGAGGTTATTGTGTTTTTGGATCATATATCTCGAGGTTTCTCTCCCCCCGGTTCGAAGTTTTTCCGGGATGTTCTTGCTGCTTTCCAACTGCACCCACAGGACATCGGACCCAATTCTGTCTCAAACATCTGTGACTTCCAAGTTTTTTCTGAGGTGTATCTGCAAGAAGAACCTTCTGTCGATCTATTCCGGGATTTCTTTCATTTGAACCGGCGCACCGAGTTTACCAGCGGACCACATCAAGAGCTCGGTGGGGTTAGTATTCAGAAGAGGAGAGACGTGGTTTTTCCTCACGCCGCTTTACACTCTCATCCAAAAGATTGGAATAAGTCCTGGTTTTACTGCGTTGACACTTCTCCTGAAGGGGAGAACCCTCTGCCGGGTTACCGTGAAACCTGTATTCCGGAGAATCATCCTTTACCACCACGGCTTGGCGCTGTTGAACGGACCCGGTTCTCATCACAGCTCTCCAAGTTAAGAGCCTTTATAGCAAATGGTCTGATCGGAACCGATTTCCTACGCTGCTGGCTGTCTTGGAGTATCCTTCCCCTAAGCCGGCGTTCTCAGCTAATGTGCAAGTATTCTGGTAAACCGGATGATCCCCAAAGGTTTTCCAAAGACAAGCTTTCTGAATCGGAAGTAGTAGAGTCAGCCAAGAAAATCCTCAATGTCTCTTTAGTAGACTGTGCTAAGGTCGGTTTAGCTCCATACTACAAGAAGAATAAGCTGCCCGCAGTAAGTTTCTCTTTACCCTGTATTTGTAATCCGCTTCTTTTTGAACCGTCTTTCAATTGTCTTTATTTCTTTCAATTAGGCTGATGACCCTTTCTGGAAGAGAAAGCCTCAGGAGAGAACCGGCAAACAGGTTCGCCGAAAAACCTTTGCCAATAAGAAGAGGAAAGCAGCCGTTGACGCCGGTTCTCCCATTGAGGATGATGAGCCGGACTCCGAGGTATGCTTTAATCCGGTTTAGATTTTTTGCTTTCATGTACTTGTAATTATATCTAATGATACCTTTCCACAGGAATTGCCTGAAGGTGATAACCCGGCTGAAATTGAGGTAACCCTTCTTTCCTCTGACTCAGAACCTCTTCCACAAAAAAGTCGCTCCGGAAGTACCAATTTTCTCATCCTTATGCTCAGTTAGACCCTAACTTTATTTTGAAGAAGCAACAGCACGAGGCTCTTCGCCGGACCACTCGCCACAGCGGCCTGGCGGTGGAGTCATCCGGGATTTCCTTAACTCCGGTTCGAAAACGCCGTGCTGAGGTGATACTTTCTCCGACCCTCCTTCATCCCAAGGCCGGTCTTATCCGAAAACCTCTTAAACCGTCTGACCCTGATTATCAGGAAACTCCATTGTCTTCCTCTGGTGAATCAACCGCCACGCAGCTTCCTCCACTGAAAACCGTCCCAGGGTAACTTTTCTCACCTTTCCGGTTTATGCCCCTTTTACTTTATAATGTTAACTTATTTTGCATACTTTTCCAGCAAACCAAAACCCAGTAAGAAACCAAAGGCAAACAAGCCTCCTGCCGAGCCCACTGTAGATAATCCGGCTGCTGATCCGTCCCCCACTGTTCCTTCAGAGGGCGAGCCTGTAGCTCCTCTTGAAGACCCTGCTCCTGAAAATCCTATTGCGGAAGACGTCCAAAATCCACCAAGTCCGGCCCGGGTTAACTCTCCTCAGACTAATCCGGCGTCTCCTGATCCGGCTCACACTGTTACTCCCCCCAATGCACCAACCTCTCCTGATGTTGTAGTAACCGGGACTGCTTATGTTGCTCCACCTGAACCCACCGTTTTAGCCAAACATACGGCTAAAACGGAAAAACTATCTCAAGAAAAGGGGAAGTGGAGTACTGAAATATCCAGCCTTTCCGGTATGAGCGCTCAAGACATTTACTCTGGGTATCTGAACCGGCTCCACAGCAGTCGGGATTATGAAGCCAGCTTGGTAAACTTAATGAGGGAAAAGTATGAGGTAAACTTCTTCTTCTGACTTTGTTCCTTTAATGTATTTCCTATCTCATAACAGCCCCCAAGTTCCGGTTTAGCTGCTTACTTAAGGTGATCCGGAACTTTTGTAGATTTGAACCGTTGGTCTTTACATTAGCCCCCAAGTATCAAGTAGATAACTTGCTTATGTAGTTGATACTTGTAAAAGTTGCTGTCGATACTCCAATTATGCATTAGCCCCCAAGTGTCAAGTAGACAACTTGGTTGTGTGCTTGAGACTTGTAACTTTGCATTGTCTTTTCTTTACTGCTTCAACTGCCATTAGCCCCCAAGTGTCAAGTAGACAACTTGGTTGTGTGCTTGAGACTTGACTAAATTTCACCTCTTGTTTTTGAACTGTGTCTGCAGGCTGAGTTGAACCGGAATGCTCTTGAAATTAATGAACTTCGAAGCCGGCTGACTGAAACAGAGTCTGCCGCTTCAAAGGCTAAAAAAGAACTTCAAGTGAGCTTAAAGACCGCTGAAGACTTGAAGAAATACTTTGAAGAGGAGCGGACTACTTTTGAGGTCCAGAAGAAAGATCTGGAAAAACGGGTTCAGGATGCTGAAGGAGCACTTAATCCGGTGACAGAAGAATTGTCCGGATTAAGACGACAAATTGACTTAATGACCTCTGCTGTTTTTGGTAAGTATAATCTGAACTCCTGCCTTTATCTTTGCAACCTGTGCTTTGTACCGGTTTAACTATGATTGTTGTGTGTAGGGCGCCGTGTCTCCCATCTTGGGGATGACTTACGGAAAAAGCTCAAAGCTTGCTACACCTTGGTCGAACAGCTGTACTCCGGGGCGCAAAGGATCATCAGTGCTACTTCTTTTGGTAAACCGGCCCCTACTACAATACAAGATACTTTAAACAAGTTGTCTGTTTTGCCGGCTCGTCTCGAAGAAGTCAAGAAGTCTGCTGCGCGGGGTGGTGCTCTTCTGGCCCTTACGAGGGCTAAGGCTTGGGTCCCGGATCTTGATCCGGAGGAGGCTTTCACGGGATTCCCGGATACGAAGGAGGACGGCTCACCGTTTACCGAAACGGATCTCTATGCCCTGACGAAAGAGATGCGCCCCCTCGCCAGCAAGCTTGCCGCTGAATCAGATTTTTCCAGATATCATCCAGGATACAATCTGCAGAACGAGCGGGTGGAGCGACCGGTTTACGATACCGTCAACTTAATTCCGCCGGTTCGTCCTCACACCTTTGCTCCTGACATTGATCCTGCTGAACTTATCAACGATGAGGTGTATTTCCGGGCCTTGGCGAAGATTGATTGGCGTGCGCCGGATTTCCAACCGCTTCACGAGATTTATTGCTGTAACCATGATCTGTATTCCGTCAAACAATGTTTCCAGACTGTTGGGCTTGCCATTCCTTGTAATAGTTTAGCCGAGATTTTAACGTGCTTCAAACCGAATATTTTGTCTTTCTGAAATACTCTCCGGTTGACCTGTTGTCTGATGTTGGTTGCCTTACCCTGAGATTTATATGTGGCCAATACTCTTTAAAACCGGCAGGACTTTAAAGTCGCTTTATGAAGATCTTCATGGATCCAAATAGAAACTCGAAATTCTCCGGTCCATCTTGATGATAAATCCGGTTCATCTTGTTTCGGAAAGTTGTAACTTTTGCCTGATACGCGATCCGGGTTTTAATGAACGCCGGTTTACTTGGTCTGATATTCATGATCCAGACTTTCCATGTGGTCAATTTGTGTAACTGTTCCACTCCGGTTTAAAAGGTTATAAAACACAAAAACACCAAAAATATGCAAATTTTGCAAATAAGACCATGTAGTCGAGGCTTTTTCAAAGAGCTGCCAGGCTCAAAGCAAGGTTCAGCCAATCACTGGGATGCGGATTGGCCGACACTCCCAGAGGGCCTAGCCAATCACTGAACGTGGAATTATCCAACTTTTCAGAGGGCCGAAAGAACCCGAAATAAAAACTGAGCCAATCACTGGGACGCGGATTGGCCGACACTCCCAGAGGGCCTAGCCAATCACTGAACGTGGCATTATCCAACTTTTCAGAGGGCCGAAAGAACTATGAAACTAATCCGATCACTGGGAGTGGATGATACCAACTCCCAGAGGGCCTCCAGGGTTCCTCCTGAACCGGTGGGTCAATGTACAAACTGAGCCAATCACTGGGACGCGGATTGGCCGACACTCCCAGAGGGCCTAGCCAATCACTGAACGTGGCATTATCCAACTTTTCAGAGGGCCGATAAAACTATAAAACTAATCCGATCACTGGGAGTGGATGATACCAACTCCCAGAGGGCTTCCAGGGTTCCTCCTGAACCGGTGGGTCAATGTAAACCAATCACTGAACGTGGACTTTGTCCAACTTTTCAGAGGGTTGATAGAACTATGAAATTAATCCGATCACTAGGAGTGGATGATACCAACTCCCAGAGGGCCTCCAGGGTTCCTCCTGAACCGGTGGGTCATGTGTGAAGTCTTCTCTCCTTGAACCGGATATAATCTCATGTTCTTGAGAGTTCTATTGCTCCTTCGTATATTCTGCAAAAAATCAATTTCTAACCCGGCCAGTATATTGAAATATGGTATCTGATGATAAACTTGTATGTATATGGGTCACTTTCACAAGATTTTTTGCATATGGAAAAAGGGCTAAGCCCCCGGTTTACCGAGGGTGCCGGTTTATTCATTACTTATAATATATACATAGGATACATTGGAGCACGTAGCTCAAGTATAATACGGCCGTAAATGGGCGATGTTCCACGGCCTCTTCGTCTCCTCTTCCGATGTCCGTGAGTCCTTGTGTTCCCGAACGTCCACCAAGTAATATGAGCCGTTGTGTAGATTCTTGCTGACCACAAAGGGCCCTTCCCAAGGTGGGGATAGTTTGTGCATATCTGTTTGATCTTGGATGAGCCGGAGCACCAAGTCACCCTCCTGGAATGTCCTTGTTCTAATCCGGCGGCTATGATATCTACGCAGGTCTTGCTGATAAATCGCCGACCGCGTTGCAGCTATATCACGCTCTTCATCCAATCGGTCTAAACCGTCCTGTCTTGACTCCTCGTTGATTGCTTCCACATAGGCCGTTACCCTCGGTGAGTCATGACGTACATCACTTGGAAGAACTGCTTCAGCACCATAAATCATGAAGAAAGGCGTGTAGCATGTAGACCGGTTTGGTGTTGTATTAATACTCCAAAGAACAGATGGCAATTCCTCAACCCAACATCCTGGGGTTCTCTGCAAAGGTGTCATAAGCCGGGGTTTGATGCCTCGCAAAATCTCCTGATTTGCCCTTTCAGCCTGGCCGTTGGTCTGAGGATGAGCCAAAGAAGATACGTCTAATCGAATATGTTCTCTTTGACAGAATTCCTTCATTTCACCCTTAGATAGATTAGTACCATTGTCTGTGATGATGTTGTGTGGAAAGCCAAACCGGAATATCACTTTTTTGATGAATTTAACCGCTGTTGCCGCATCACACTTGCTTATAGGCTCCGCTTCAACCCACTTTGTAAACTTGTCTACTGCCACTAGTAGATGAGTTTTCTGATCTTGGGATCGTTTGAAAGGCCCAACCATATCAAGCCCCCAAGTTGCGAAAGGCCAAGTTATTGGTATCATCCGGAGTTCCTGTGCCGGCACCAGAGCACGCCTTGAGAATTTCTGACAAGCATCACACTTCCGGACCAGATCTGCCGCATCTGCATGTGCGGTTAACCAATAGAAACCATGTCGGAATGCTTTTGCTACCAATGATTTTGAACCAGCATGATGACCACAATCCCCTTCATGAATCTCTCTTAGAATCTCACAACCTTCCTCAGCTGAAACACATCGTTGAAATACTCCAGAAGTACTACGATGGTGAAGCTCTCCGTTTGCAATTGTCATGGACTTAGAGCGCCGGATTATCTGTCGTGCTTCCTCTTCGTCTTCCGGCAACTCTCCTCGGCCCAGGTATGCCAAATAGGGTAGCGTCCAATCCGGAATAATATGGAGTGCTGCAACTAACTGCGCCTCTGGGTCCGGAACAACTAGGTCTTCCTCCGAAGGTATTTGAACCGAAGGACTGTGCAATTCATCCAAAAAGGTGTTTGGTGGTACCGGTTTACGCTGCGACCCTAGCCGGCTCAGAGCGTCGGCCGCTTCGTTTCTCCGCCGGTCTATGTGATCCACCTGATATCCCTTAAAGTGTCCTACAACTGCTTCAACCTCTCGTCTATAAGCCGCCATGAGGGGATCTCTTGAATCCCACTTGCCAGACACTTGCTGTGCCACTAGGTCTGAGTCACCTAGGCACTTAACCCAGCTCAAATTCATCTCCTTTGCTAGCCGCAAACCATGAAGTAATGCTTCATATTCTGCTGCATTATTAGTACAAGGAAATAATAAGCGGAGGACATAGCAAAATTTATCACCTCTGGGGGAAGTTAAGACAACTCCAGCCCCCGAGCCCTCCAACTGTTTTGAACCGTCAAAGTGAATCGTCCAATAAGTAAGATCCGGCTTCTCCTCAGGAGTTTGCAACTCTGTCCAGTCATTGATGAAGTCTACCAATGCCTGAGATTTTATAGTAGTGCGTGGTACATATTTCAACTCATGTGGGCTGAGCTCGATGGCCCACTTTGCTACTCTGCCTGTAGCTTCCCTGTTCTGGATTATATCCCCTAATGGAGCTGAACTAACCACAGTTATCAGATGTCCTTGGAAATAGTGCTTCAGCTTCCGGTTTGCCATGAACACCCCATATACTAAGTTCTGCCAATGAGGGTATCTCTGCTTGGACTCAATGAGTACTTCACTTACATAATAAACCGGGCGCTGAACCGAGTGCTCCTTCCCTGCTTCCTTGCGCTCAACCACAATTGCAACGCTGACCGCTCGTGTATTAGCAGCAACGTATAACAGTAAAGGTTCCCTGTCAATGGGCGCGGCCAAAACCGGTGGGTTTGCTAGTTGCCGTTTCAGATCCTCAAATGCTGCATTTGCCTCATCACTCCAGATAAACCGGTCTGTTTTCCTCAGCATCTGGTAAAGCGGGATCACCTTCTCTCCCAAGCGACTGATGAACCGACTTAACGCTGTGATCCGGCCAGCTATGCGCTGAACATCGTTGATACAAGCCGGTTTGGTCAAAGACGTGATGGCCTTGATCTTTTCTGGGTTAGCTTCTATTCCTCTGTTTGAGACCAAGAATCCCAGTAACTTACCAGCCGGAACACCAAAAGCACACTTTTCCGGATTAAGCATCATCCTATAAGCCCGAAGATTATCAAATGTTTCCTTGAGGTCCTCTATCATTGTTCCTTCTTTCTTTGATTTGACCACAATGTCATCCACATAGGCATGAACGTTCCTCCCTATCTGCCCCTTCAAACAGTTCTAAACGCAACGTTGATAAGTTGCCTGTGCACACTTAAGCCCAAAGGGCATAGATACATAGCAAAAAGCACCAAAAGGAGTTATGAAAGCTGTCTTCTCTTGGTCTTCCAGCGCCATCTTGATCTGATGATACCCTGAATATGCATCCAAAAAACTTAGCCGCTCACACCCCGCCGTGGCATCAATGATCTGATCGATGCGAGGTAGAGCAAAAGGATCAATTGGGCAAGCTTTATTGAGGTTTGTGTAATCCACACACATCCTCCACTTTCCGTTCTTCTTTAACACCAGCACCGGATTAGCCAACCACTCCGGATGAAAAACTTCCACAATGAACCCTGCGGCCAAAAGCCTGGCCACTTCTTCTCCTATAGCCTTGCGCCTTTCTTCGTTGAAGCGGCGCAGATACTGTTTAACCGGTTTGAACTTCGGATCAATGTTTAACTTGTGCTCAGCGAGTTCCCTCGGTATACCTGGCATGTCAGAAGGTTTCCATGCAAAGATATCCCGGTTCTCACGGATGAACTCGATGAGCGCGCTTTCCTATTTGGGATCCAGGTTAGCGCTAATAGTGAATTGCTTGGACGAATCCCCAGGCACAAAATCAACTTGCTTGGTCTCTTCAGCTGATTTAAACTTCAACGCCGGATCATGCTCGGTAGTTGGCTTCTTCAGCGGAGTCATATCAGCCGGATCAACATTATCTTTATAAAATTTCAACTCCTCTGTGGCACATACTGCTTCTGCATACGCTGCATCACCTTCCTCACATTCCACTGCTATCTTACGGCTTCCATGAACCGTAATCGTGCCTTTATGACCCGACATCTTAAGCTGCAGATAAACATAACACGGCCTAGCCATAAACTTAGCATAAACCGTCCTTCCAAACAGAGCATGATATGGACTTTTAATTTTGACGACTTCGAAAGTGATCATCTCTGACCTGGAATCATACTCATTTCCAAAGGTAACTTCTAAGTCAATCTTACCAACCGGATAAGCTGACTTACCTGGGACCACCCCGTGAAACACTGTGTTTGATTGTCTTAACTTTTTATCTGTCAGACCCATACGACGGAAAGTCTCGTAATATAAGATATTGATACTACTACCACCATCCATGAGGACTTTACTAAACTTGTAACCTCCCACCTGAGGTGCTACCACCAAGGCTAAATGTCCTGGATTATCCACCCGTATGGGGTGGTCTTCTCTGCTCCATACAATGGGCTGCTCCGACCATCGAAGAAATTGCGGTGTTGCCGGTTCTACTGCATTAACAGCCCGCTTTAAAACCTTCTGGTCTCTCTTACACAGGCTTGTGGTGAAGACATGATATTGCCCACTACTTAACTCCTTAGGATTACTCTGATATCCGGATTGCGGCTGCTGTTGCTGACGCTGTTGCTGCTGATTTCCCTGATTATTATAACTTCCTTGGCCCTGCTGCTGATTATTCTGATTACTGTAACCACCTGGATGATGTGATTGATTGCCCTGACCATTATAGTTTCCTTGATTATTTTGGCCGCCTGCCCGGGGTTGATAACCACCGTTATTGCCCCTATATCCTGATCCGGAACTGTTCCCCTGATGACCCGGACCATAAAATCCAGGCCCTGAACCGCCATGTGGGGGTCGATTAGGAGGATTGAAACGGCCTGCTACTGCCTTCATAAGGGGTATGCACTCTCTCATGGTATGCTTCGCCACCTTCCCTTTTCCGCTATGCTTTGGACAAGGCTGATCCAACTCCTGCTCCCTGCCAAGAGCTCCTCCGCCGGTTTGTAAAGCAGAATCTCCCGGATTACGCTGAAAACCACCTTGAACTTGAGTGTTAGCCACGAAGTCTGAACCACCCTCTGCCTTCCGTTTGCCCAAAAAGCCTGAAGTAACCGGATTGATCGGTGCCGGTTTACTAGACTTGCTGGCCTTCCCAGCCTTATCTCCTTCTGCTTCCAGATACTTTGTGTTATCAGAGTCTCCGTATTTTACCAGGGCACTCATCAAAGTTCCCATATCATTGCAGTCTCTCTTAAGCCGTCTGAGTTTTAATTTTAAAGATTCAAACCGGCAATTGTTCTCCAATGTCACTATTGCCGTACTAGGATTAATACCATTCGAAGAGTGTAAAATCTCTGCTACTCTCCGTACCCAAGCTGCTGTAGACTCCTGCTCTCCTTGCACACAAGCTGCTAGGTCTATCACTGACATCGGTTGTTTGCATGTATCCTTGAAGTTTTTGATGAACTGGCTGCGCAGTTCCCCCCATGATCCAATAGAATTCGGGGGTAGAGCTTTCAACCAGGTCCGGGCCGTGCCCTCGAGCATCATAGTAAAATATTTGGCACAAGCTGATTCATCCACGTCCAGCATCTCCATGGCCATCTCATAACTTTCAACCCAAGCTTCTGGCGGTAAATCGGCTGTGTAGTTAGGTACCTTGCGGGGCCCTTTGAAATCTTTGGGCAGCTTAACACTCCGTAAAGCGGGGACAAGACACTGTACCCCGAAGGAACTCGCCGTAGCTCCTGTTTCCGCAGTGGCTGTGTGAACCGACGTCGTCTGACGAATTTCCTCCCTGGCACCTGATCTGGCCCGGTTTATGTCTGGAGCTGGCATCGCCGCCCCTGCCGGATTATCCTGCCTGCGCTGATGTCTCCTGCGCTCACTGCTAGATACTTCTGGCTCCTCCCAATGCCTAGTATAACTTTGGTTGGGACGCGGTGTTGAATGTAACCTTTCCCTGCTATGAGAATATGCTTGCTGCTGCATCAACGCCGTATTAAGTAGCTTCTGGACCCTGCGCGCCTCTATCGTCACCGGCGACGTTTCTTCCGCAGGTAAAGCGGCCAAACGCGCCGCCGCTGCAGCAATGTTATCCAAAGGGTTTGAATAATGACCTGGAGGGACAGGAACATAAGGTGCCGACGTAATCCGGCGCTCCTGCTCTGCGGTGGGTTGCTGAACCGGCTCCTCCCGGGCCGGAGGCGTCCTCCGGTTTAAAGCCGGATGATTACTAGTCCCAGCCCCAGGTGTCCTGAACAGATTCGTTGATTCATAAACCGGCGGTATACGGGATCGGTACTTTCGTCCCCTTACTCCTTCCATAGAAGCTTGCTCCATCCTCAGATAAAAAGCTTGATCATCCAACTCTGCTTGCCTCACCGCTATCATCTCTCTTTCTGCCTTCAGGTCCTCCTTTAACTGATCAATCCGGCCTTTCAACTGAAGGAGCTCTGCATCATGATGCGCCTTGTCTGCTGGAGCTACTGCTTCCACCGCTTTAGCTGTGAACTCCTCGATCAAGGTGGATAGAACTTCAGTAAGGGAGGGGTTTGAACCGCTTCCCCCTGCACCAGCTTCCGCTGTCGTTCCGTTCATCGGGGGCTGTGAACCGGCCATGAAGACTGCCACCCGGTTTGGCGGGTCAAAGGGGCCCGGAATAATGTTTCCGTCGGACTCGCCCTCAGACCGGCCGTCCCGCAACTGATACAGAGATTCAGTTTCCCCGGATGAAGACTCGTCATCTGAGTAGACGATTGTTGCACCATCAGATTCCGATCCGTTCTCGGCTCGACCTCCGTGGATTGCTCCAACGAACACGCGCTTCACGGCGGGCTGAATCCGGGCCGATCTCGCACGCTGAGCCGGCTCGACGATGTTGGGGAAGATGTCCGGCTCAGGCCCCGGTTCGCCGATTTTGCCGATGAAGACTTGGATGCTGCCGAAGGGGACCCGGTACCCGTATTCGATCGAATCGGCCTCCGGTCCCCAACCTGCATCGTCGATGTAGATCCGGCCGCGGCGACTCTTGGTCATCCGGCCGACTGCGTAACCCTTGAGCCCTTCGAAGCCGCCTTTCAAGAACTCGAAACCATCGTGCGCAGGCCCCACGGTGGGCGCCAACTGTCGTGGAAATAGCACGGCAGATGTCCGGTTGAACGGACTTGATGATGGAACCATCGCACGGGTTAGCTTGAAAGGGTTCATAGCACACAAAGGACACAGAGGGTTTATGCTAGTTCGGCCCCTTCGATGAAGGTAAAAGCCTACGTCTAGTTGGTTTGGTATTGCTTGGGCGTCGGATTACAGGGAGCGGATTCGCTTGCCTGCGTCTCGACGGGTTGATTGTTGCTTGTCCCTGAACCGTCGCCGGGTCGTCCCTTTATATAGAGGGTACGCCTGGCCCGGTCTACAGAGTCCCGAGGCCGGCTCATACTTGTGTCCGCCTCGGTCTCTGTCTTTTCTTTCTTATCTCTCAAGTTACATCATCGGGCGGTTTACAAACCATAGCTACATACATGGGCCCTAAGATCTCATGGGCCATAGCCTTTACTAAAATATTACTACCAAGTATAATATAACTAAGCCGGTTTACACTAGCCGGTTCATACCTGCTAGTCATATCCCTGACAGTTCCCGTAGAACCATAGGAAAACTTTAGCCAATCACTGGATGCGGGTACCATCCAGAGGGCCTCTATGGTTCCCGTAGAACCATAGGAAAAACTTTAGCCAATCACTGGATGCGGGTACTGTCAGGGATATGACTAGCAGGTATGAACCGGCTAGTGTAAACCGGCTTAGTTATATTATACTTGGTTGTAATATTTAGTAAAGGCTACGGCCCATAAAATCTTAGGGCCCATGTATAGAATTATGGTTTGTAAACCGCCAAGCGATGTAACTTGAGAGATAAGGAAGAAAGGACAGAGACCGAGGCGGACACAAGTATGAGCCGGCCTCGGGACTCTGTAAACCGGACCAGGCGTCACCTCTATATAAAGGGACGACCCGGCGACGGTTCAGGGAGAAGCAAGAATCAACCCGTCGAGACTACAGGCAAGCGATCCGCTCCCTGTAAACCGACGCCCAAGCAATACCAAACCAACTAGACGTAGGCTTTTACCTTCATCGAAGGGGCCGAACTAGTATAAACTCTCTGTGTCCTTTGTGTGCTATGAACCCCTTCAAGCTAACCCGTGCGATGGTTCCATCATCAAATCCGTTAAACCGGACATCTGCCATGCTAATTCCACGATAGTTGAACCGGCTAGTGTAAACCGGCTTAGTTATATTATACTTGGTTGTAATATTTAGTAAAGGCTACGGCCCATAAAATCTTAGGGCCCATGTATAGAATTATAGTTTGTAAACCGCCAAGCGATGTAACTTGAGAGATAAGGAAGAAAGGACAGAGACCGAGGCGGACACAAGTATGAGCCGGCCTCGGGACTCTGTAAACCGGACCAGGCGTCACCTCTATATAAAGGGACGACCCGGCGATGGTTCAGGGAGAAGCAAGAATCAACCCGTCGAGACTACAGGCAAGCGATCCGCTCCCTGTAAACCGACGCCCAAGCAATACCAAACCAACTAGACGTAGGCTTTTACCTTCATCGAAGGGGCCGAACTAGTATAAACTCTCTGTGTCCTTTGTGTGCTATGAACCCCTTCAAGCTAACCCATGCGATGGTTCCATCATCAAGTCCGTTAAACCAAACATCTGCCGTGCTAATTCCACGACAGTTGGCGCCCACCGTGGGGCCTCCGCACGATGGTTTCGAGTTCTTGAGGGGCAGCTTTGAAGGGCTCAAGGGTTACGCGGTCGGCCGGATGACCAAGAGTCGCCGCGGCCGGATCTACATCGATGACGCAGGTTGGGGACCGGAGGCCGATTCAATCGAATACGGGTACCGGGTTCCCTTCGGTGGCATCCAAGTCTTCATTGGCAAAATCGGCGAACCGGGACCTGAGTCGGACATCTTCCCCAACATCGTCGAGCCGGCTCAGCGTGCGAGATCGGCCCGGATTCAGCCCGCCATGAAGCACGTGTTCGTTGGAGCAATCCACGGAGTTCGAACCGAGGACAGATCGGAATCTGGTGGTGCAACAGTTGTCTACTCAGACGGCGAATCTTCATCCGGAGAAACCGAGTCTCTGTATCAGTTGCAGGACGGCCGGTCTGAGGGCGAGTCCGATGGAAACAGTATTCTGGACCCCTTCGGCCCGCCAAACCGGGTGGCTGTCTTTATGGCCGGTTGACAGCCCCCAGTGAACGGGACGACAGCAGAAGCTGGTGCAGGGGGGAGCGGCCCAGCCCTCTCACCTACTGAAGTTCTATCCACCTTGATCGAGGAGTTCACAGCTAAAGCGGTGGAAACAATAGCTCCAGCAGACAAGGCGCATCATGATGCAGAGCTCTTTCAGTTGAAAGGCCGGATTGATCAATTAAAGGAGGATCTGAAGGCAGAGAGGGAAATGATAGCGGTGAGACAAGCAGAGCTGAATGATCAGGCTTTTCACCTATGGATGGAGCAAGCTTCTATGGAAGGAGTAAGGGGACGAAAGTACCAATCTCGTCTGCCACCAGTTTATGAAGCAAAGAATCTGTTCAGGACACCTGGGGCTGGGACTAGTAATAATCCGGCTTCAAACCGGAGGCACCCCCAGCCAGGGAGGAGCCGGTTCAGCAGCCCACCGCAGAGCAGGATCGTCGGATCACGTCGGCACCTTACGTTCCCACCCCTCCGGGTCATTATTCAAACCCTTTGGATAACATCGCTGCAGCTGCTGCACGTTTGGCCGCTTTACCCGTGGAGGAGACGTCTCCGGTGGCATTGGAGGCGCGTAGGGTCAAGGAGCTGCCTAATACGGCGTTAATACAGCAGCAAGCATACTCTCATAGTAGGGAAAGGCTACATTCAACACCACGTCCGAGCCGGAGTTACACTAGGCATTGGGAGGAACCAGAAGTATCTAGTAGTGAACGCAGGCGGCATCAGCGCAAACAGGATAATCCGGCAGGCGCAACCGCACCAGCTCCGGATATAAACCGGGTTCGGTCAGGAGCCCGGGAGGAGGTTCGTCAAACGGCGCCGGTTCATACAGCCACAGCAGAAACAGGAGTTACGACGAGTTCTTTTGGGGTGCAATGTCTTATCCCCGCTTTACGGGGTGTCAAGCTGCCTAAAGATTTTAAGGGGCCCCGCAAGGTACCTAATTACACAGCAGATTTAGCTCCAGAAGCTTGGGTTGAAAGTTATGAGATGGCCATGGAGATGTTGGATGTGGATGAATCGGCTTGTGCAAAGTATTTTACTATGATGCTTGAGGGTACGGCCAGGACTTGGCTGAAGGGTTTACCCCCGAACTCTATCGGATCATGGGGGGAACTGCGCAGCCAGTTTATCAAAAACTTCAAGGATACATGCAAGCAGCCGATGTCAGTGGTGGATCTAGCAGCTTGTGTACAAGGAGAGCAGGAGTCTACAACTGCTTGGGTGCGGAGAGTAGCGGAGATCTTGCACTCTTCGAATAGTATCAATCCTAGTACGGCGATAGTGACTTTGGAAAACAATTGCCGGTTTGAATCTTTAAAGTTAAAGCTCGGACGGCTTAAAAGTGATTGTAATGATATGGGGACTCTCATGAGTGCTTTGGTAAAATATGGGGACTCTGATAATACCAAATATCTAGAAGCTGAAGGAGACAAGGCGGGGAAGGTTAGCAAGTCTGGTAAACCGGCGCAAGTTAATCCGGCTACTACGAGTTTTTTGGGCAAAAGGAAGGCAGAAGGTGGCTCTGACTTCGTGGCCAACACTCAAGTTCAAGGGGACTTTCAGCATGGCTTGGGAAACCCACCTCCACAAACCGGCGGAGGGACTCTTAGCTGGGACCAAGAGTTAGATCAGCCTTGTCCGAAGCATGGCGCGAGAAATCGACTGGCAAAGCACACCATAAGAGAGTGCAGGCCCCTTATGAAAGCAATGGCGGGCCGCTTTAATCCTCATGACAGGCCTCCAAATGGCGGTTCAGATCCTGGATTTTCTGGTCCGGGTCATCAGGGGAGCAGCTCCGGATCAGGGTATAGGGGCAATAACAATGGTTATCAAAACCGGGCCGGTAATCAAAATAATCAAGGAAGTTATAATAACCAGGGCAATCAGTCGCATCATCAAGGTGGTTACAATAACCAAAGCAATTAGCAACATGGCCAAGGTGGTTACAATAACCAAAGCAATCAACAGCAGGGCCAAGGGAATTACAATAATCAGGGGAATCAACAGCGTCAGCAACAGCAGCCGCAATCCGGATATCAAAGTAATCCAAAGGAATTGAGCAGTGGGCAATATCATGTCTTCACCACAAGTCTGTGTAAGCGAGATCAGAAGGTTTTGAAGCGGGCTATTAACGCAGTTGAACCGGCAACACCGCAATTTCTGCGCTGGTCAGAGCAGCCCATTGTGTGGAGTAGAGAAGACCACCCGATGCGGGTGGATAATCCGGGCCATTTAGCCTTGGTGGTGGCACCCCAGGTGGGAGGTTACAAATTCACTAAGGTTCTCATGGACGATGGTAGCAGTATCAATATCTTGTACTATGAGACTTTCCGTCGTATGGGTCTGACGGATAAGAAGTTAAGGCAATCAAACACAGTGTTTCATGGAGTGGTCCCAGGTAAGTCGGCTTATCCGGTTGGAAAGATTGACTTGGAAGTTACTTTTGGGAATGAGCATGATTCCAGGTCGGAGATGATAACTTTCGAAGTCGTCAAAATCAAAAGCCCTTATCACGCTCTGTTTGGAAGGACGGTTTATGCTAAGTTTATGGCTAGGCCATGTTATGTTTATTTGCAGCTTAAAATGCCGGGTCATAAGGGCACGATCACGGTTCATGGAAGTCGCAAGATAGCAGTGGAATGTGAAGAGGGAGATGCAGCCTATGCAGAAGCAGTATGTGCCACGGAAGAGTTGAAATTTTATAAGGATAATGTTGATCCGGCAGATATGACTCCGCTGAAGAAGCCAACTACAGAGCATGATCCGGCTTTAAAATTTAAATCAGCAGAGGAGACCAAGCAAGTTGATTTTGTGCCTGGAGATTCGTCTAAGCAGTTCACTATCAGCGCTAACCTTGATCCCAAATAGGAAAGCGCGCTCATCGAGTTCATCCGTGAGAACCGGGATATCTTTGCATGGAAACCTTCTGACATGCCAGGTATACTGAGGGAACTCACTGAGCACAGCCTTAACATTGATCCGAAATATAAACCGGTTAAACAATACTTGCGCCGCTTCAACGAAGAGAGGCGCAAGGCTATAGGAGAAGAAGTGGCCAGGCTTTTGGCCGCAGGATTCATAGTGGAAGTTTTTCATCCGGAGTGGTTGGCTAATCCG
Organism: Secale cereale; assembly: GCA_902687465.1. Taxonomy (NCBI): domain Eukaryota; kingdom Viridiplantae; phylum Streptophyta; class Magnoliopsida; order Poales; family Poaceae; genus Secale; species Secale cereale. Next base: position 744,118,898 of record LR738711.1, on the reverse strand, counting down.
GTGCTGGTGTTAAAGAAGAATGGGAAGTGGAGAATGTGTGTGGACTACACAGACCTCAACAAGGCTTGCCCAACTGATCCTTTTGCTCTCCCTTGCATTGATCAAATCATCGATGCCACAGCGGGATGTGAGCGGCTAAGCTTTTTGGATGCGTATTCAGGGTATCACCAGATCAAGATGGCAGTTAAAGACCAAGAGAAGACAACTTTCATAACCCCTTTTGGTGCTTTTTGCTATGTGTCTATGCCTTTTGGACTAAAGAGTGCTCAAGCAACTTATCAGCGTTGCGTTCAGAATTGTCTGAAAGGGCAGATAGGGAGGAATGTTCACGCCTACGTGGATGACATCGTGGTTAAATCGAGGAAAGAGGAGACAATGATAGAGGACCTTAAGGAGACTTTTGATAATCTTCGAGCTTATAAGATGATGCTTAATCCGAAGAAGTGTGCTTTTGGTGTTCCGACAGGTAAACTACTGGGATTCTTGGTCTCAAACAGAGGAATAGAAGCCAATCCAGAGAAAATCAAGGCCATCACATCTTTGACTAAACCGGTTTGCATCAACGATGTTCAGCGTATCGCTGGCCGGATCACAGCATTAAGCCGGTTCATCAGCCGTTTGGGAGAGAAGGCGATCCCGCTTTACCAGATGCTGAGGAAAACAGACCGGTTTATATGGAGTGATGAGGCAAACGCAGCGTTTGAGGATCTAAAACGGCAATTGGCAAAACCACCGGTCCTAGCTGCCCCTGTTGACAAGGAGCCGTTGTTGTTATACGTCGCTACCAATGCACGGGCAGTCAGCGTCGCAATCGTGGTCGAGCGTAAGGAAGCAGTGAAGGAATACCCGGTTCAGCGCCCGGTTTACTACGTGAGTGAAGTACTCATTGAATCCAAGCAGAGGTACCCTCATTGGCAGAAGTTGGTATATGGTGTGTTTATGGCAAACCGGAAGTTGAAGCACTATTTCCAAGGTCATCCAATAACTGTGGTTAGTTCAGCACCGTTGGGGGACATAATCCAGAACAGGGAGGCTACAGGTAGGGTGGCAAAGTGGGCCACAGAGCTCAGACCACATGAGTTGAAGTATGTGCCACGCACCGCTATAAAATCTCAGGCATTGGTGGATTTCATCAATGATTGGACAGAGTTGCAAACTCCTGAGGAGAAGCCGGATCTTACTTACTGGACGATTCACTTTGACGGTTCAAGACAATTGGAGGGCTCGGGGGCTGGTGTTGTCTTAACTTCCCCCCGAGGTGATAAATTTTGTTACGTCCTCCGCCTATTGTTTCCTTGTACTAATAATGCAGCAGAATATGAAGCATTACTTCATGGTTTGCGGCTGGCAAAGGAGATGAACTTGAGCCGGGTTAAGTGCTTTGGCGTCTCAGATTTGGTGGCACAGCAAGTTTCCGGCAAGTGGGATTCAAGAGATCCCCTCATGGCAGCTTATAGACGAGAGGTTGAAGCAGTCGCAGGATACTTCAAAGGATATCAGGTAGATCATATAGACCGGCGAAGGAACGAAGCGGCCGACGCTCTAAGCCGGCTGGGTTCTCAACGTAAACCGGTGCCACCAAACACTTTTTTGGATGAATTGCACAGTCCTTCGGTTCAGATACCATCAGAGGAAGACCTAGCTGTTCCTGATCCGGAGGCACAGTTAGTTGCAGCGCTTCATGTTATTCCAGATTGGACGCTGCCTTATTTGGCATATCTGAGCCGAGGAGAGTTACCGAACGATGAAGAAGAAGCACGACAGATAATCCGGCGTTCTAAGTCCATGACGATTGCAAACGGAGAGCTTCATCATCGCAGTACTTCTGGAGTATTTCAACGGTGTGTGTCAGCTGAGGAAGGTTGTGAGATTCTTCGCGAGATCCATGAAGGGGATTGTGGTCATCACGCCGGTTCAAAATCATTGGTGGCTAAAGCATTCCGACATGGTTTCTATTGGTTAACTGCTCATGCAGATGCGGCAGATCTGGTCCAGAAGTGTGATGCTTGTCAGAAATTTTCGAGGCGTGCTCTGGTTCCGGCGCAGGAGCTCCGGATGATACCAATAACTTGGCCGTTTGCGACTTGGGGGCTTGATATGGTTGGACCCTTCAAGCGATCCCAAGATCAGAAAACTCATCTACTAGTAGCAGTAGATAAGTTTACAAAGTGGGTTGAAGCAGAGCCTATAAGCAAGTGTGATGCGGCGACGACAGTCAAATTCATCAAAAAAGTAATTTTCCGGTTTGGCTTTCCACACAGCATCATCACAGACAATGGCACCAATTTATCTCAGGGTGAGATGGAAGAATTCTGTCAACGAGAACATATTCGCTTGGACGTGTCTTCTGTGGCCCACCCCCAATCCAATGGTCAGGCTGAAAGGGCAAATCAGGAGATTTTGCGAGGTATCAAACCCCGGCTTATGACACCTTTGCAGAGAACCCCAGGATGTTGGGTTGAGGAGTTGCCATCTGTTCTTTGGAGTATCAACACTACACCAAACCGGTCTACAGGTTACACACCTTTCTTCATGGTCTATGGTGCTGAAGCAGTCCTTCCAAGCGATATACGTCATGATTCACCAAGGGTAACAACTTATGTTGAAGCAGCCAACGAGAGAGCAAGGCAAGACAGTTTAGACCGGCTGGATGAAGAGCGTGATATAGCTGCGGCACGATCTGCAATTTATCAGCAAGACTTACGCAGATATCATAGCCGCCGGATCAAAACAAGGACGTTCCAGGAGGGCGACTTGGTACTCCGGCTCATCCAAGATCAAACAGATATGCACAAGCTATCCCCACCTTGGGAAGGGCCCTTTGTGGTCAGTAAGAATCTACACAACGGTTCATATTACTTGGTGGACGTTCGAGAACACAAGGACTCACGGACATCAGAAGAGGAGACGAAGAGGCCATGGAACATCGCCCATTTACGGCCATACTATACTTGAGCTACGAGCTCCACTGTATCCTATGTATATATTATGATTAATGAATAAACCGGCACCCTCGGTAAACCGGGGGCTCAGCCCTTTTTCCACATACAAATATCTTGTGAGGACAACCACGCAAGTTTTTATCAGATATTATATTTCAACATATTGGCCGGTTTAAAGTTGATTTTTTGCAGAGTATACAAAGAAGCAATAAAACTCTCTAAAGAACATGAGATCACATCCGGTTCAAAGAGAGGATGCTTCACGATTTACCCACAGGTTCGAGGAACCATGGAGACCCTCTGAAAAGATGGATAATCCACATTCAGTGATTGGTTTATATTTACCCACCGGTTCAAGGAACCATGGAGACCCTCTGAAAAGATGGATAATCCACATTCAGTGATTGGTTTATATTTACCCACCGGTTCGAGGAACCATGGAGACCCTCTGAAAAGATGGATAATCCACATTCAGTGATTGGTTTATATTTACCCACCGGTTCGAGGAACCATGGAGGCCCTCTGAAAAGATGGATAATCCACATTCAGTGATTGGCTAGGCCCTCTGGAAAGATGGATAATCCACATCCAGTGATTGGCTCAATTTTTTATTTGCGGTTCTATCGGCCCTCTGAAAAGATGGATAATCCACATTCAGTGATTGGCTAGGCCCTCTGGGAAAGATGGATAATCCACATCCTAGTGATTGGCTGAACCTTGCTTTGAGCCTGGCAGCTCTTAAAAAGCCTCGACTACATGATCTTATTTTCAAAATTTGCATCTTTTGGTGTTTGTGTTTTATAACCCTTTAAACCGGAGTGGAACAACTACAGAAGCTGACCACATATCTATACAGTGAAAAGTCTGGGTCATGAATACCAGCATAAATAAACCGGTGTTCATTATAACCCGGATCATCTATCAGGCAACAAGCCACAAATTTCTGAACAAAGTTTTTCAGAACGAGATAAACCGGAGTCTATCATCAAAACCCGGGTTTCTAATTGGATCCATGAAGGTCTTCATCAAGAGTCTTTAAAGTCCTACCGGATTAAGAGTATTGAGCATATATAATCTCAGGTATAACTTTATTTCTGGTATAAGTATGTACTTATTTGACGTTTTGAGAGAACAATTTAATCCGTCCAGTGGTAAACCGCTAGGACATATTTTCAGTATTATTTCTGCAGGAGCAGAGGATATGCAAGATAAGCGACATCAGACAACATTTAAATTGGCAAATATTTCACACAAGAAAGACAGAATATCCGGATTAAAGCAGATCATGTTTCAGCTATCCTATTACAAGGCATAGCAAGCCTGACGGATTAAAAAGATTGTTTGGTAAAACAGAGACTGCGATTATAACAATAAATTCTGAATTATGCTCCTCCTTGCTGAGACGGCTGGCCATCACCTTGATCCGGAATATCTTCGTCCTCTTGAAGCGATTGGAAGTCCGGAACACGCCAATCAATCTTCGTCAAAGCCCGGAAATACATCTCTTCGTTGATAAGTTCAGAAGGTTCGATATCTGGAGCGAAGGTATGAGGACGAACCGGCGGGATTAAATTGACGGTGTCATAAACCGGCCGCTCCACCCGCTCGTTTTGCAAGTCGTACCCCGGATGATACCTGGATAAATCAGATTCAGCTGCAAGCTTGCTGGCGAGGGGGCGCATCTCCTTCGTCAAGGCGTAGAGATCCTTTGCGGTAAAGTGGAACCGTCGTCTTTTGTGTTAGGAAATCCAGGTAAAGCTTCTTCCGGATCAAGATCCGGGACCCAGGCCTTAGCCCTGGTAAGTGCTAGAAGGGCACCGCCCCGAGCAGCAGATTTTTTAACTTCTTCAAGACGAACCGGCAGAACAGATAATTTCTCCAACGTGCTTTGAATAGTTGTGGGGGCTGGTTTACCGAAGGATGTTGCACTAATGATCCTCTGAGCGCCGGAATACAGCTGCTCGACCAAAGTGTAACATGCCTTAAGTTTCTTCCATAGGTCATCCCCAAGATGGGAGACACGGCGCCCTGCATATAGATATCACGGTTAAACCGGCACAGATGGAAGATTACAAGGATAAAGCAGGAGTTCAGGTTATACTTACCAAAGATTGCAGAGGTCATCAACTCAATTTGCTGCTTTAAACCGGTTAACTCTTCTGTAACCGGATTAAGCGCCCCTTCAGCGTCTTGAACCCTTTTCTCCAGCTCTTTCTTTTGAACCTCAAAAGTGGTCCGCTCTTCTTCAAAGAACTTTTTCAGATCTTCAACAGTCTTTAAACTTACCTGAAGATCTTTCTTCGCTTTCGAAGCGGGAGATTCTGTCTCAGCAAGACGGTTCCGAAGTTCCTTGATCTCATCAGCATTCCGGTTTAAGTCAGCCTGCAAGCATAATCAAGTGACAAGAAACAAAAATCAGACAAGTCTCAAGCACACAAACAAGTTGTCTGCTCGACACTTGGGGGCTAATGGCAGTTGAAGCAATAAACAACATCAATTCAAAGTTATAAGTCTCAAGCACACAAGCAAGTTGTCTACTTGACACTTGGGGGCTAATGGATGATTGAAGTATAAGCAGAAATTTTTACAAGTATCAAATACATAAACAAGTTATCTACTTGATACTTGGGGGCTAATGTAAAGATCAATTGTTCAAACTATAAAGTTCCGGTTCACCTTCAGTATGCAGCTAAACCGGAACTTGGGGGCTGTTATGGGATAGGAGCATATCACAAGCACAAAGTCAGAAGAAAGGTTTACCTCATATTTCTCCTTCATCAAGTTAACCAAACTTGCTTCATAGTCTCGGCTGCTGTGGAGCCGGTTTAGGTACCCGGAATAGATTTCTTGGGCACTCATATCTGCAAGATTGGATATTTCAGTGCTCCATTTGCCCTTCTCCTTATATAGCTTCTCCGTTTTAGCCGTATGCTTGGCTAAAACGATGGGCTCAGCCGGAGCAACGAAAGCAGCCCTAGTCACTACAACTTCTGGAGAAGCAGGTGCAGTTGGGGGAGTCGCAGTGTGAGCCGGATTGGGAGATGCCGGATTAATTTGAGGAGAATTGACCCGGGCAGGACTTGGCGGATTGTGGACATCTTCAGCAGTAGGATTCTCGGGTACTGAGATATGATCCGTAGGCGCATGATCTTCAAGAGGAGCTATGGGTTCGCCTTCTGGAGGAACGGTCGTTGCCGGATCAACTGCCGGATCATCTGCAGAAGTCTCAGCAGGGGGTTTGTTTGCCTTTTGTCTTTTGCTAGGCTTCGGCTTGCTGGAAAAAAGTTTGCAGAATGAGTTAAAATTGCGAAGCAAAAAGGTAATCATAAACCGGAAATGTTAAAAAGACTTACCCTGGGATAGTTTTCAATGGGGGAAGTTGAGTAGCAGTCGATTCACTAGAGGAGGATAATGGAGTCTCCTAATAATCAGGATCGGACGGTTTAAGAGGTTTTCGGATAAGCCCGGCCTTGGGATGAAGAAGAGTCGGAGAAAGTATCACCTCAGTGCGACGCTTCCGAGCTAGAGATAGAGAAATCCCGGATGATTCCACTGCCAAGCCGCTATGGCGAGTGGTCCGACGAAGAGCTTCATGCTGTTGTTTCTTCAAAAGAAAATTAGGATCCAATTGAGCATAAGGATGAGAAAATTGGTATTTCCGGACGGTCCGACGACTTTTTTGTGGAAGAGGTTCTGAATCGGAAGAAAGGATAGTTACCTCAACTTCGGCCGGTTTATCACCTTCTGCCAACTCCCGTGGAAAGTTATTATTAGATACAGATATGAGTACAAGAAAGAAAATTCAAACAGGATTAATTCATACCTCGGAATCCGGATCATCATCCTCGGCATGAGAGCTGGAGTCAACAGCAGCCTTTCTTTTCTTGTTAGCAAAGGTCTTCCGGCGTGCTTGTTTGCCGGTTTTCTCCTGAGGCTTTCTCTTCCAGAAAGGATCATCAGCCTATTCAAAAGAAAGAAAGACAATTGAAAGGACGGTTTAAAGGAACGGATTACAAATACAGGGCAAAGCAAAACTTACCGTAGGCAGCTTATTCTTCTTATAATACGGGGCTAACCCGACTTTGCTGCAGTCTGCTAAGGAGACATTGAGCATCTTCTTAGCTGATTCTATAACCTCCGATTCAGAGAGTTTTTCCTTGGTAAACCGTTGAGGGTCGTCCGGTTTACCAGAATATTGGCACATCAACTGCGATCGCTGACTTAAGGGAAGAATAATCCAAGAGAGCCAACAGCGCATAAAATCGGTTCATGTTAAACCGTTGGCCATAAAAGCTTTCAACCTGGAGAGTTGGGACGCAAACCGGGTCCGTTCGACAGAGCTGAGTCGTTGTGGCAGAGGATGATCCTCCGGAATACGGTGCTCACGATAACCCGACAGAGGGTTCTCCCCTTCAGGAGAAGTATCAACACAATAAAACCATGATTTGTTACACTCCTTCGGGTGCGTGTGGAGAGCGGCGTGGGGAAAGACATCGTCTCTCCTTTTCTGGATACTAACACCGCCAAGTTCCTGATGCGGTCCGCTGGTAAACTCCGTGCACCGATTCAGGTGAAAGAAGTCCCGGAATAGATCAACAGACGGTTCTTCTTGCAAATACACCTCCGAAAATACTTGGAAGTCACAGATATTTGAAATGGAGTTGGGCCCAATATCCTGAGGGTGGAGTTGGAAGACAGCAAGAACATCCCGGAAAAACTTTGAA